>CM030366.1:200241565-200262699 GCA_017893485.1 Hemerocallis citrina | reverse complement strand
ATGTGTTTTGTGAGGTTAGAGGTTAGATCTAGGTCTTTTATTTTGGGGAGATTGAAGGAGAGGCATTTTATAGCTTTCTTTGTGTTTTATTTTATTTATATATATATAGACAGAGAGAGAGAGAGAGGTGGGGGGGGGGGGGGATAATTAAATAAATAAAGAAGTTATTTTGGGGATTTGAATTTAAGTTTTGGGGTAAACTTTTTTTTGGGGGGGGGGGGGGGGGGGAAATGTGTTTTGTGAGGTTAGATCTGGACCTTTGATTTTGGAGGGATTGAAGGAGAACCACTTGATAGCTTTCTTTGTGTTTTATTATATAGATTATTGAATGAATTGTTCAAGACTAATTGGAATAAAGGATTTGGATATCGAGGTGAGTAGACTAGTTTCTCCTGATTAATATTTTTGATATTATATTATGTAAAATTATTATCATATTATCTATTTGTGATAATAATAAAGTATGTTATTTTTATTGGTGTATGCCCTAGAGGCCAGTTTTGTATTGAC
Organism: Hemerocallis citrina; assembly: GCA_017893485.1. Taxonomy (NCBI): domain Eukaryota; kingdom Viridiplantae; phylum Streptophyta; class Magnoliopsida; order Asparagales; family Asphodelaceae; genus Hemerocallis; species Hemerocallis citrina. The sequence goes on along the minus strand of CM030366.1, from coordinate 200,262,189 downwards.
ATTATTAGTTTACATTGCATCATAACATTTATTTTCTATTGAGGCTTTTTTTTATTTATTGTGAATTAAATAAACATAATAAAGTCCTTAGAATAGTGAGTTCAATGTCATGGGATATCAAGTCCATGACTTGGTTGTGAAATCTTATTGACTGCAATCAGAACATTATTCTTAAATGTCCATAGTCAAGTATTATTGTGAATTAGGACAACGATAATACATAGAGATTAGTGTGTGCGTAGACTGATGGCCATTCTCTCTGGTCATAGATATGAGATATCAAGTATTCACATGTGTACATATTATAGTAATAATGTACTAGATTGACTCACCATGAGAACGTTGCATGGATCGTTACGTGAGTGTCATAAGCAGTTCTCACATTGACCATGGTGCATGTAGTCCTTTGACTTGAAGTCACTACGGTTCCCTACATGAGAAGTTATATATTTTAATGTCGTCAAACGTTGCCTGTAATAAGGTAATTATAAAGTCGACTATTGGATATACTACAAATCATGCAAAGAGATGTGAGTGACTTAGATAGGATTTGTCCCTCCTACAAAACATGAGCGATATCTACGAGCTCCTTGATTGAGTGAGACTGCAAAATGCATGGCGGTACTCAAATGAGTCAATATGAGATATTGAGCTCATTTGATTTAGTAAGTCTACTCGGACATCAAGAAACCAAAGATTAAACTATACGTGGGTGACACGCTCTTATGTCTTGTGGTCAATTAAGATACGATTTTTTTTTAGCAGAATAACTATAGAATCGTAAAAAAAATTAAGTGCGAAAGAGAAATTGCTCATTAATAGCTCATGCATTGTGATGATGCAACTTTCAGGTAAAATTACATATTTTTGCTTTGTTTTGCACTTTGTAGTGCCTTTGATTTATTGGAAGTGCTTCAGCCGTTACTAGCGAGACAGCGCGATAACATGTCTTCCAAATTTTCCTGCCAAACACCATACTCATACAATTTTCCTCCAGTATTATTTGTCAGCACAAACAAAAAAGAATTACCTCTTTGGCTAAATATAAAAAAAAGTACACAAATTAAGTTTTGGGCAAGTTTTAAAAAAGTACACTAAGATTTTTTTTGTTTAAAAAAAGGACACATAGTTTCAAAAAACTCCACTGGGTTAGTTAGGGTTAGGGTTAGGGTTGGGTTAGGGTAGGGTTTAAAAAAACCACTTTTATCTTTCATTTGTGTTTAAAAAAACCACATTCATCTTTTATTTGTGTTTTAAAAAACATCACTTAACTGATCAAATGTTTAAATAGCCCCCCCGAACTGACCCTAACCCTAACCCTAACTAACCCAGTGGAGTTTTTTGAAACTTTGTGTCCTTTTTTTTTTAAATAAAAAAACCTTAGTGTACTTTTTTTAAACTGGCCCAAAACTTTGTGTACTTTTTTTATATTTAGCCTACCTCTTTTTCATCTAGGAAAAAAAATGTTGCGAGTACAAATACTGTAACCTGCCTACTGCCCCTCTCACGATCTCGAATTTTTCCCCAAAGTGTCCCACTTTTTGAAATTTTTTCCCAAATTGCCCTACTTTTTTAAAAATTCTCAAAACGCCCTACTCGCTTTCTGAAAAAGCGAGTTTGGGTAAATCCTCATCGCTTTTTCAGATTGCGAGTGTTAGGCTTAGTTTTTCACTTGCCTAAACTCGCTTTCTCAAAAAGCGAGGGGATTTATCCCACACTCGCTTTTTGAAAAAGCGAGTGTCGATTGGATCTTTTTACCCCCCACGCTCGAAATCAAATCTCACTTTCTCTTTCACTCTCTATCTTCCTCCTCCTCTTCTAACCCCGAAACCCTAACCCATCTCTCATCTCATTTTCGTCCAATAACTACAAAAATTCGTCGCTTTCTGAGACCTAAGAGTGCTGAGCCTGAGTGATCAGACCTAAGAGTCGCTTTCTGACTCTTCGTAGATCGGCAATTAATGAGAGGTACATCAAGGAGACCGAATGACCTGTCGAATTTGGGAACATCACGCCGCCAAATAGTGTAAGGATGTAGGCCCTGCAGTAGCACTGCACCTCCTCCTCAGTGGAATCTTCATTCAATCGATTCTTGAATGTGTCCTTCAACCAATTCAACCAAATAAATTTTCCATTTGCTGCTCCGGTTTCCACTTCGACATCAAGGTACTGTTCCACTAGATATACTGGCTTGAAGTCCATTGTGCCGGTCACTGCCTGCCCATCAACTGGAAGACCGGTGAGTACAGAAATGTCCTGTAGTGTCACGGTCATCTCCCCAACTGGCAGGTGAAAGGTGTGTGTTTCAGGCCGCCATCTCTCAAGCAGTGCGGTAAGAAGAGGCCGATCACATTTGATGGAGCTCATCAATGCAATACCATATAATCCACAGTCCCGTAGGATCTCGTGAATCCGTGAGTGCATAGGCAGTGGATGACCCCCCCCCCCCCCAAATGTACATTCCTTGGATTCACCTTCCCACACATCCTTCAAACGGTGATACGACTGGAGAGTAAGGAGTGTAGGGTCGAGGGGACCTGGACCTTCGAGAGGAATATAAGATGATGAAGGGGCTGAAGAAGAAGGACCCGCCTCATTTGAATTAGTTGGAACCTATACAACAATAACATTTACATCAAAAAACCGATATTATATTTTATTGTATGATAATCGAACTAATCGAATATAAACGATTATTCACTTACATTAGTATGCTCGGTACCACCACGACGACCACCACGAAGAGGTGGGCCAAAAGAAGTACGTGGTTCATCACCACGAGGAGGTCGACTACTCGATCCTTCCTCCACAATCCCCATCGTGCGTGCCATTTATAATAAAAGAGAGTATACTACAACTAAAAACAATCGTTATTAACTATACCAAAATATATAACCTACATATTTCTACATATATCGAATTTTTACCCCCAAATTCGACATATATTTAATTTTTATCCCCAATTTTTACCTACATATATCTACATATATATACAACATTAAAAAAGCAAGAGTTTGATAAATATACCGCAAGCTTTACCCCCAAATTCGAAGCAGTCCACCTCCACCGCAAGCCTCACCCCCAAATTCGAAGCACTCCACCGCAAGCTTTACCCCCAAATTCGAAGCACCCCCAAATCGAAGTGGAAAATCGAACGAAGATGAGAAATGCGATGATTTTATGAGTGGATCGACGTATTTTGGTGGGTTAATGGCCGAAATTAGACCATGACTCGTATGGGTTAGGGTTTCGTTAGAAGAGGAGGAAGATAGAGAGAATAAATGTGAAAGTGAGATCTGATTTCGAGCATGGAAACTAAAGACCCAATCGACACTCGCTTTTTCAAAAAGCGAGTGTGGGATAAATCCCCTCGCTTTTTGAGAAAGCGAGTGTAGGCAAGTGAAAAACTAAGCCTAACACTCGCTTTCTGAAAAAGCGATGAGGATTTAACAAAACTCGCATTTTCAGAAAGCGAGTAGGACGTTTTGGGAATTTTAAAAAGGCTAAATATAAAAAAAAGTACACAAAATTTTGGGCCAGTTTAAAAAAAGTACACAAAAGTTTTTTTTATAAAAAAAGGACACAATGTTTAAATAAAGGGCAAAAGCCAAAGTACCCCCCCAACGTTTGGCCCGAGTACAAAATGCCCATATAACGTTTGAAAAAGTACAATAAACTCATTTCTCCGTTAACTTAACCCTATCCGTTAAGTTATAATTATTAAATTACTTTTTTACCCTTACCCTTTCATAATCAAACCTCCTCTTCTTTTTTCTTTTTCTTCATTCATTTTTTTCAAATCCCGATCGATCTGTCGATTGAATAAATCAGAGTTCTCAGAAACCCTTGCCATGGCCATAAAGCTCCTCATTCTCCTACTTGTGCTGCCGCTTCTCTCTCTGCAATCGATGGTCCTTTCTCATTCTTCGTCTTCCCACTCTTTTGTTCTCGTTTTCACTTATTTGATGAATTTTTTATTTTGATTTTTTTTTGTTCGATAAATTTAAGCAGAGGATAGGGGATCTGTCGCCTATGTGTGAACTTAAGATTTGCTATACAACCTAATTTTAAAACCATCTTTTCCTTCTCCCTTGGACCTAAGAAATTCTCCGCAAATAAATATAAAAAGTGAAATTAATACCAAAGCAGGATTGCACATGCAATAGCCAATAATATCCAGTTATTCTATCACCGTCTGCTCTTCAGTTTTAAACTATCCTCACAAAGACTGTTAATTCATAGTAGTAATAGAGGACAACAAGTTATTTTACAATACAATTATATTGGAAACGTACTGATAAAGAAGTGAAATACATTTAACTAGCTATGAGCAGAGGCCAAGTCATTTTACAATTATATTGGAAAAATAACATACATTTAACTAGCTTAATATATTTTGAGGTAGGGCTTCTCTACCTTTCTTAAAATAAAACAAATACAGAATATACATACATTATTTGTACAGTATAATTTACATGTTCAATGGGCGTTAATAGTTACATTATTCTTAGTAACAATCTAAAGTTATTTTGATGTCATGTTTTTACAACAATTAAATGTAAATTAAACGCACGATGCCTTTTAAGGATGGGTTCTGCATTTTTATCCATAAATTTAAAAGAGAACTCTAATTTATTCGATCGACAGATCGATCAGAATTTGAAAAAAAAGAATGAAGAAAAAGGAAAAAAAAAGAAGAGATTTGATTATGAAAGGGTAAGGGTAAAGAAGTAATTTAATAATTAAAACTTAACGGATGTGGTTAAGTTAACGGAGAAATGGGTTTAGTGTACCTTTTCAAACGTTGTATGGGCATTTTGTACTCGGGCAAAACGTTGGGGGGGGGGAATTTTGATTTTTTTTTTTTTTTTAGGAAAAGGTGGAGTCTAGCCACCCTGTTTCATTAATAAGAGATTAATAAAACAAACTCAACGTACTGAGCTCACTACAAAAAAACCTACAAACATACCAAAATACATGCGCTCCTCCCCAAACATGCGAGGATGGATCAAATGTAACCTAGTAAGCAGAAGAGAAAACAACATAGTCCCCCCAACAAGGCCCTGGGGGGTGGGCATCCATGATCACTGTCGGCTGCACCAACTGTCAATCGATCGTTGGACCGATCTCAATCTCCTCGTCGTCAAACTCCTGAACCTGGAAAACGCTCTGTATCTGTAACACCCCGAATTCCAAAATACACTGAATTCGAGATTCCACAGGATCTTTACACTTTATATTTAACAGCGGAAGCATATATCACAAATAATTTACATGTAATGACAGCGGAAGCAATTTACAACACTATACAAAGATATAACAACGAGTTATCTATGAGCACCAGTTCTCCTCTAATCTTTATCAAGCTATTTATCCTGCATACAAAACTGTGGGTACGTCAGTTTATTCAACCGACGAAAATTATACATGGCCATCCTCTCTATGCCAGAAACAGTATAACGATTCTCAATTCTTAACAAAACACAAACTTTTTTCACAAACAAAACTAAAAGGGTCTATCCTGTTGATGTCGTGTTGTGATTGTGCACTTAGTCCTTAATGCAGTTATTATAGTACATGACACTAATGTGCACTTGTTCGGATTCTATGCATCCCATACTACATAGGTTCGAGGGCAAACCCTTAATCGTACTTCATTTTATAGGGTTCAATCCCTCGCCATGACTTACTCTACTACGGTAACTACAGTAAGTGTCTTAGATGTTCTATGATCTCCGAACCCATGTCCAGGCAGCCTGGAGGGGAATCCCACGCACTGACACGATGCATCGAGCAGGCAACCTATGGACAATTCAGCCTCCGCCATGGAACAATGGCACCACCCATAGCCACTCAAACACCCCACAAGCGTCGCCACCGGGACGATAATTCTGGAGTAGTGCCCACGCCATGTCTTGACGCATCAAGCAGGCAGCCTGTGGATCACTCTCACACCGCCAATCCGATGGCCCTCATACTCGTGTTTTTCTCTTACTTTCATCACATCTCCACTATGTATCTAGTCCTTATTTTATTAGAATCATGAACAAAATCAAAGCTCTAGAGTTAGCCTCTCCACTATACCGGACTTAATCACTCATTCAACATGACCCAACCTTGGTCTTTCATTTCAAATTCTATTTCAATTCATTTCTTTCCAATTGCCGGTGGGAGACTTAGCTACTCTTTAGTTTCAATTTCAATTCGCAATCACCAGAATTGAGCCTTTCAAACCCAATAGTTCGTTTTTTTTCATAGTCACAATAGATTTTCCTTTTCATGTTCATCACTTTCACAATCATACAACTTTCATGAATTCAATAAAATGATTTACTTCATTTCATATATACATTCATGCGAAGACAAACAGAATTTACTGCTTCTAAATTGTCACAACAAATAATCATTCACAATAGTAGATTCATTATCTTTATCATAAAGCAAATCTTAGAATTCTAAGACATCAAAAAGTGATCTGGACAGTCGACTTAGAGCATACTTAGTCGACTTGTTCAGCCAAGGAAAGTTCTTCAATAAGCTGCTCGGAAGAGTCGACTGCTGCACATGGCCAGTCGGCTGTTCCGCAGCGTTCAAAATTTAATTATAATTTACGGGGAAGTCGACTGTCATTCGAACCAGTCGGCTGTTCTGTAGAGTTCAAATTGAAACTTTTACTGTTCAGCACAGTCGACTGCTACATATATCCGGTCGACTGAGTAGAGTTAAATTTCGAATTAAGGAAATATCTCTTCTGTTCTTCAATTAGCACACAACATTTTATTCAACTATAGTATGTTCAATGTCAACATAAACATGCGATTCTTATCCATTTACTAGCATCACAACACAGTTTACGATTAACTGTAGGTTTCACATAACTAGTACTTTCTTTCACCCAAATAAAATTTCTAATCGTACATTCGTCTTTTACTCATTATTTGTCTGCGGAGATAAATATTAATCCTAAATTAACATGCTAGGAAAGTCCAGATAACGGCACACATTAAATACATCGTTTCATGGAATTTCGAACTATACATATTTTATTTCATCGTACCAGTCGACTGTCAATATGATCGGTCGACTGTACAGGTAATCTCTAGTTTCTCTAAATATCTTTAGTTCTTTACTATTCATTCACATTTTCCACCTTATGTGTAGCATAGAGGATTTCAATATGACCATCATTTTATCAATCAAATTTTCACACACATGATAATAAAACAATCTCAATTCTAACATGATTTCTATACTAGAAGTCATGAGAAACACCCACCTTTTTGAAGAATTCTAACGAAATCCCGTAAAGCTTCCTAGTGCGATAGTATGACTCCTCCTCCTTGCTCCTTGCCAAACCCGAAAGCTTCAAAGTAATGGTGACCGGCCTCTAAAGGAACACTCACTCTCAACTCTCTTAAAAATATTCTCTTCTTTCAAATGGATTTTAGTGTAGAAGACAATTGAGTGAGAGGGGTATTTATACTCAATCTTTGGGTGAGATGGAGGGCTAGGATTTAGTAGATGGTTATAGGATCAAGGGTTAGGATGAGGGTAGGAGTTGTAGTAACTACCCACACTCTAGGTAACCACCCATGCACTAACCCCACTTCTTTCAAAACCGGCCAAATAGTGTGCTCATGCACGTGTACGTGCAATGCACGTGCATGCACTAGTTCTCCATTTAAAAGTTGTACATTATAAAAAAAATAATCTTTAAAAGGTGTTCCACATTACAAGTTGTAATTAAAATAATTCATGGGCTTAAATTGATGGGCCAAAATAATAGTTTTGCAAAAATAAATAAATTAGATTTGGGCTTATGTTTTTTTTTTGAAGAAAAGGGCCTTTATAAAAAGAACACATATACATATCTATATATATACATATACTCATCATGAAAATAATTATAAGATTTCATATTACGAAAATTGCACGTGCACACCACGTGCAAAATAAATAAATAATTTTCATAATTGAAAATCGGGGCATTACAGTATCCGTCCTCTGGGACCTGCTGTGGCCACAATAGGCCAAAAGGAAATAAGATGCAGAGTATGAGTCAAGTTGCCAGAAATATTATTGCAAGTTCCACGAAAGTAACGGTTATTTTTGTCTAGCCAAAGAACCCAGGTCACTGCAGCAATAGCAATATACCATGCTTCTCTCAAGGCTCCCTTCTCTGACCCGAATTTGGGACCCACCCACAACTCCTCATATTTAGTAGGGTATTGTGACGTCCCTAGGGCGGCGAGGACCTCTATGAGGACCGCTTTGCTCCTAGGGCACTGTAGGAATAGATGTTCTCTCGATTCCAGAGTTGCAAGGCAAAACCCGCATTGGGTATCCACATTAGGCTGGCACTTGGCAAAGTTTTTCCTGGTCAGGATTGCATCATTCAGAACCAACCATAAGAAAGCTTTGATTTTAAGCGGGGCTTTTGTTCTCCAAATGACAGCCGACCACGAAGGTGCACAACCCCTATAGTGAATGCAATTGTACATGGAGCGAACCGTGAACTTCCCGTTCTTCTCCAAACCCCAAGATTTCTTGTCGGGGCCCTGGGAGCACACAATGCCGGCGGTGGAGATGAGGTCGAGGAGTGCCGTAAGTCTAAGCTGGGAGCCTGAATCAAGCTCATGTTTGAACTTAGATTTCCAGGTGCCTCTCTTCCAGGTTGAGGCCATCGTGCAGTGTGGGTGTGATGCCAGGTCAAATAAGTCTGGAAACAAGTTCCTGAGCGGGTGATCCGAACACCATTTGTCCTACCAGAACCTGGTTAGTCTACCATTGCCGACAACTGACTGTACGCAAGTAGTAAAGGGTTCGTAGGCTTTAGCGATGCCTTTCTAGAACCAGGAGACCCGGGGGCTTATCCTGAAGCCTAGATTCCTCGTGCCATTTCCATGCATATACCCCTGCACGAATTGTTGCCACCCTTCTCCATTAGGATGGAAGACTTTCAACCACCATTTGCCCAGTAGAGCCAGATTCATGTCTCGAAGGTCGATGATGCCTATACCTCCATGTTTCTTTTTCATACAGGCCTTCTTCCATCTGATTAGGTGGTACCCCCCTTCGTTCTGCATCTGCCCCTTTCCATAGGAAGCATTTTCGCGTATGGTCGATTCTTTGAATAACCCATTGCAGCATTTCGAAAAAGGAGAGGTAATAAGTCGGTAAGTTTGACAGCACGGCATTGATAAGCATCACACTCCCCCCCAGGGATAGGGCTTTGCCCTTCCATCCTGTAAGCTGTTTGTCAACCCGATCAATGATAGGAAGCCAGTCTGCCTTTTTGAGTTTCCCGGGTCTAAGTGGTAACCCTAAGTACTGAATGGGAAAACTGTCAATGGGGCAGTTGAGGATTGTAGCGTGATCCAAAGCATCTTCTGCAGTTAGGGCCATGGGGATGAGAGTACATTTGTGGTAATTAACCCTGAGGCCTGACTAGGCTTGAAAACAGTATAGAATACCCTTGAAGACGGTGGCCTCCCCTAGGTTGCCATTGCCAAAGAGTAGCGTGTCGTCAGCGTATTGGAGTATAGAGCACCCCTGTCGATTAGTGCCTTTGGCCACTGGCTGAACCCAACCTGCTCTACCGCATTTCGACATCATTGAGCAGAAAACGTCAGCTATGATGGTGAAGAGGAGCGGGGAAAGCGAATCACCTTGTCTGAGGCCCCGTTTGCAGGGGAATTGATGTCCCGCGATCCCGTTAACCAGAATCGTCGACCTACTGGTGGTAAGGCAAGTGTGCATCGATCTAATCCATCTTTTCCCATACCCTTTTCCCACTATCACTTCAAACAGGCAGTCCCATTCCACGGAGTCATAAGCTTTTTCAAAGTCTAGCTTCAAGAGACAGCTCTTTGAGTTGGCCGTGTGACAGTGATGGATCGTTTCCTCGGCTGTTGCCATACTATCTTGTATGCACCGACCTTTGATGAATCCCGTCTGATCCTAGCTGATGAGGTCATCCATCACCTTTCCTAGTCTGTTGGCTAGCATCTTGGTAATGATCTTCGCCGAACAGTTGAGGAGGCTAATGGGGCGATAGTCTCCGACTCGTCGTGAGTCCTCTTTCTTTGGAATCAGTACTACTTCAGCAGAGTTGAATCTCCCTGAGCTTTAGTTTATGATCATGGAAGTCTGTAAACATCTTCAGGAGGTCGTCTTTGATCTCCTCCCAGAAGATCTGATAAAAAAAAGATCGGGAACCCATCTGGTCCTGGGGCTTTGTCGTTGCCCATTTGCCGGATTGCCTCCCAAACCTCTTTCTCAGTGAAGGGGGTTTCAAGAGAATGTAGCTTAGAGCTTTGAAATTCCGGTTGACCTTGCCAGAAGTCAGGTTGTAATGGGACCCTCATTTCGGCCTTGTGGCCAAAGAGACGCTTGTAGTGAGAATGGAAGGCCTGCTTAATGGCATTGTCGTCTTGCACCATCCCGGAGTCTGTGTGGATTGAATGAATTAGGTTGGACCGCCTACAAGCACTGGCCACTCGGTGGAAGAATGCAGTGTTCGCGTCTCCCTCTTTGAACCACAAAATTTTAGATCTTTGTTGCCACTTAATTTCCTCCATCCTGTATAGCTGGTCGATTTCCTGTCTGAGCTGCAACAGTCGATTCCGCTCTCTCTGTAGCAGGTCCCTAGTTTCTTCAGTTTTTTCCAGCTCCTCAATACCCTCCAGAAGGGACTCCTTGGTTTGCCAGATCAGAGCAAACCTGGTGCGATTCCATTTCCTAAGTTTGGCTCGAAGCCTTTTGATTTTTTCGCACCAGACTGCGGCCGCCTCGGTGGCCCTGGTTAAGCGTGACCAGCATTCGTTGACCATGTAATGGAACCCTTGGAATTCTAACCATGCCTTCTCGAATCGGAACCTGGATGGCTTCCTTAGTTGGATTTCCCCTGAGGAAAGGAGAATAGAGACGTGATCTGAGGTCGGCTTTGGAATAAACCTAGCCGTGGCCAACGGGAACTTGGAATCCCAGTCCGTGGAGACCAAAATTCTATCTAACTTAGCAAGAATGGGCACCGCTTGCATGTTAAACCAGGTGTAGAGCCAGTCGAAAATGGGGATGACAACCAGATCCAGGTCCGAGATAACCTCATTAAAGGCTTCCCGATCGGCGTCGCAGGCCCCTCTACCTCTATGTTCTGAGGCGAATCTGGTGATGTTGAAGTCGCCCCCCACCACCCAAGGGTGAGGCCAGCGTGCCTTCACCGCTCGGAGCTCTGACCAGAAGGTTCTAGGATCGTCAGAGGTGTGGGGTCCATAGACTACCGTGGCCGACTGGATCCACTGGTCTGATTTACGCTGTAAGACTACTGACAGAGAGAATTGTTCGTGCAATTCATCTAGGCAGTTAAAGACGTCTAGATTATAGCCTAGAGCGATGCTCCCAGAAGCCCCCACAGACGGGGAAATTATCCATTCGAACAGACGTCTACCCCCCAGACGTCTAAGTTTGTGAATGTAAGACAGTTTGGTCTCCTGTAGGCCCACAAAATTAGCATTCGACCTGGCAATAGTTTCCCTCACCATTTCTCACTTACCCCTCCTTCCTAGACCCCTAACATTCCAGAAGAGAGCCTCCATTAACTAACTGAATGGGGGGATCGTGACTCGTCTCAGACGAGGTGTTCATGTTAGCCATGAGTTCCACCCTCTCCGACTCCCATCCTCTGATTTTGTTAAGGAGGATGGAGTTCCTGTCTGTATCATTTACCGCGAGACCACAGGTATTGGCTAGACTAAAAATTTCGCTATCAGACATGAAATTAAAAATTGAGGCTAAGAAGGAGCGTGTACCTCCGTCTGTAGTCTTAGAGGATTTGGCGGCCGCTGCGATTTCCAGATAATCATCAAGGGATTCCTCTGGGCTTCTTTTAGCCTTCTTGTGGACCATGAAACCTGTTTGAAGTCGGCCCTGGCTAGGTGCGTTCAGTTGGGTTGAGGGATAGGTGGAAGGCATGAACTCAGGAGAGGTGGCACGGAAGTCTACCCGAAAATCATAGTCCTCTGAATCCATAGACTCCACTTTCGAATAGACACAATCATCTTCAAGATTCAATCTGCCTTCACTATTGTCCTCATCGTCCAGTGGGATGCTCTGACCAATTGCCACAACCGTGTTGGACCCCTCAATGGGCCCAACTATAGTCGCCACTTCCTGAAGTATAGATGTCTCTCCGGATATGGACCCCTCAATGAGCCCACTGCACTCCGAGATCAGTGTTTTTATTTGCATTTCAGGGCCAGTACAAGAGTGTAGAACAATTGGGCTGATGATGGGCCCCACAGAGTTGTCTTCTCGTATCTTATAAAAACCCTCCCTATTCTTCAAATCGATCCCACCCATTCCCATGGGCTTGAGCCCATACGAAACATCCAGCTCCTTGTTGGTTGGCGTGTTCATTGGATCAGGATAAACTAAACCCTCGCCGAGGTCCACCTACTCCAGCCTTCTGACTCCCCCTCCACGTGGCCCCATGTGATTGGGAGCTACAGCGGCAGGCGGACTGTTCGAAGCGCGGGTATTTTGATTTTTGCCCTTAAATAAACTCCATTGGGTTAGTTATGGTTAGGGTTAGTTCGGGGGGGTTTATTTAAACATCTGATTATTTAAGTGATGTTTTTTTAAACACAAATAAAAGATGAATATGGTTTTTTTAAACACAAATGAAAGATGAAAGTGATTTTTTTAAACCCTACCCTACCCTAACCCTAACCCTAACTTACCCAGGGGAGTTTATTTAAACATTGTGTCCTTTTTTTTATTAAAAAAAAAATTTGTGTACTTTTTTTAAACTGGCCCAAAACTTTGTGTACTTTTTTTTATATTTAGCATTTAAAAAAAGTAGGGCAATAGTTTGGGAAAAACTTTCAAAAGGTGGGATAGTTTGGGAAAAAATTCCACGGTCTCACCCTTGGATGGGCTGCAATCGAGCCGTGCCGAATACCTTCAGGCTTGAGCTCGGCTCGTTTACAAAACGAGCTCAGTTTTGAGCTCGAGCTCGGTTCGAGTCTAGCTTTGACCGAGCTTTGACCGTATTCGAACCGAATAGCTCGCGAGCTTAGCCGAAAGAAAAAAAAAAACAAAAGCTCGAGCTCGGCTCGTTTACGAAACGAGCTCAGTTTTGAGCTCGAGCCGAGCTCTGACCGAGCTCGAGCCGTTTGCAGCCCTAGATGGAGGAAATCAAATCACAGAGACTGCTTTGGGCTGTGTAACCCTTCGTATCGAGTTAGGGATTTATACAAACTGTGAGAGAAACATGTGAAGCATTCAAATGCAAACTCGAACACACGTATAGCAGAGCAAACGCAAACCTCATGCAGCAGCTTAAATCAACTGAGAATCAGTATTAGCAGCAACGCAATACACAAAAAGAAAACTAATGATTGAGATGTCTCTACAACGCACGGTAACTTGCTGTGCATTCTTACAAGTGAAAGGTGATTGAAAAGTCAATCCATAGCTCTACTGCAGACTTCGAAATAAACACCGGCATTCTTGTGATTTCACATATGAAAAATATATAGCTGCCAGCAACTTACACTAGACAATATATTGCTGACTTTGTATTATCTGGCAGCTGAACAAAGAAGAAAACCCGAACCGTAGATGCCAAGTATAGGATATACAAAAATATATAATTGGCGGATACAAAAGAAAGAAAAAAGAATCCTCCTACTTTAGAAATCTAAACCCCTGAAATATAAGACATAATTTACAGCATAGAATATCACACATTCCTTGGCAATAGGCATCGGTAAATTAATTTTACAAAAAAGCATGATTGCCTCATGGTTGCCAACTGCTTTCCTCGTAGGTTCTCCCTAGCCATTTTACCTAGGTGGAAGAGGCTCCGACCCCTGACTGCTCAAAGCAGGATTGGAAGAGTTAGATGGAAGGGCTGTGGTTACAGTTGCAGTTGCATTGCTTGGAGGTGAGACGGGTGCCCCCCATTTTTTTTCTCCATCCGATGGCTCCAGCACGTGAACTCCACCATCACTCATCCCTAGTGCGATCTGGTTTGGATCTGATGGGTGGGCTGCTACTGCCAATGGATACACTGATCCACTGCCACTGCAAAATCCATTATATATGACATGCAAAAGTGAAAGTTAGTAAGACCCTGCAACAACACCAGAACGATAGTATACTCATTATTGTGTTTTAGACACCTATCATGTGGAAAAGAAAAACCAATAGAGTATAGCTCATGCTGCATGAACTTTCTCACACCAGGTAGGAGGTTTCGGGTATGAATCTGCAGTTACAATCAGGATTTTCTCGACCAAAATATTGAGGCACAAAATATATCAAATCCAGTCTGTCCCCAACCGACAGACACACACCCACCAAATGCTCGCTGACAAATGTTATAGGCCAAAAATAATAACGGCCAGGGACCAAATTTCCTATACATCCACCCCTGGTGAACACAGTTTTATCGCTAAACGTGCCCCTCTCACCTTAATAGTGATGAATTAATGTAACCTCGCTTCATGAACATTAACATTGTGAAAGTACTATTGGTTGGTTATAGCACATTATCAATACATTACTTCAAGTATACTAATATGTAATTGTTCCTTTATTATGTTACAACACTCGTTACTAGATTGTAGTCATTATCTCTGCCTTAGAAAACAGTGCAGGAACAATTTGGAAGATAATTGCAGCTACATGAAGCATTCTGCTTCTCTTTTACACAAAGGAGAGTACCAAATTGTTTGTAGCAAAAAAATCCTGTAACAAAACTATATATACTGACAATGGTATATCCGGAAAAAGGGATAGGGCAATAATTTTCATAAGGATCTCAGTTGTATGAGAAGTAAATTATGGATCACAGCCACATTCTGTGCACTTAACATCCAAATGAAAGATAAAGAATGTAGTCAAGACAGTCAGAGACCACGTAAACCTATTTCTTGAACTAAACTTTTCAGTTTATACATGTATAGAAAATACCTGGAAATAGGAGGAGATAAATAGGAAGAGAGTGCAATCCGACATTGAAGAATGAGTCCGTGTGCATCAAAAACTCCTACAGCACCATCACAGAATCCAGCATATACTAGCAGACCATCACAAGAGTATAGCCCACACGAAATGGGTGCAGGGAGGGTATCCCTTGGAGACCACTGCATTTAAGGCACAAAATGTCATCTGAAAATAATGACGGCACAAATAGGAGAGCACAGTTATATGCATGGATAACCAAGAAGAATAAATATGTTGAAGACCCTACCAATAGACCAAAACTCCGAAGTTGTGGTAAGGGTGAGGGTATAATATTTATATTCTAACACGTCTCTGCAAGGTTGAGGGCCATTTTTGTGGGCCAAAACCTGGGATGTATGCACTCCAGTATTTTTTTATTTTTTAAATCCGCATTTAAATTGCACATCCAGTGGCATTCGAACCTGGGTTGCTCGGATACCATATGTTAAAAACCCTACCGATAGACCAAAACTTCAAAGTTGTGGTAAGGGTGAGGGTATAATATCTATATTCTACAAAAAAAGCATGCTAATAATTACAAATACACACAAACTTCCATTTTGTCCTCTAAAACTGATTAACTGATTGATGATGCCAGCTTCAGATTTTTTGAACATATGATTGATCATTTGAGCTAGGGAGCAAGAGCACAAATAGGATCAACTTGATACAACAAACCAAACAAAAAATCTAGAATATTACATACAAGTAGGAATGTCATATAGGATACGTACGTTGACATGACAAAATTTTCAAAAAGAAGTCTCTGGCTTTTTGGCATCCCACCTCAGAGAAGTCCCTCTTAATGTAGTGTTCAGCAACAAGCATTTAAACTGGTGATATTCATAGATTTCATGCGTTACCAACTCAAATTTCAGTTCTCCATGTGTTTCTGAAGTAATTTACATTCCATGGAAACTAAAACGTGAAACACGAACATATGACAGGAGTCAGATTTGGTTGACAGAAAATGCAAAGGTAATTATAACAAATCCCAATACAAACCTAGGTCTTCCACTGATTGAATAAGGTTCCTAAATCACAATTCTTACGTACAAAATGAATCCCTCAACCTCACCACAATTTTGGAGTTTCATTGTAGTTGGAGGAACATTTCACATGGAATTACAGCAACCCAAGTTCAAATGCTAGACATACTAAACGTGGTTTTAAAGGGAAACCTGCACAAAGTCCAGGTATCGGCCCACAAAAAGGGCAGTCAACCTGCAGGGGTACGTTAGGTTACATATATAAATTCCTCAAAACTCACAACTTTGTTTTTGCTGAATAAGAGCATCTATAGTCGTTTAAGTTTTAAAAAATGGGTATATGGATATTTTGGAAATAGCCAATAGCTGAAACGCTGGAGTCGCCTATACTCAAAAAATGGCTTTTTTGGACGAAACGGAAGACCATATACTGTTTGAAGATCTGCGTATTTTTTTTTAAATAATGTGAAGGACAGCAGATGATCTGCCGTCCCGTAATTTTTTTTTAAAAAAAGGTAAAGGACGGCACATGATGTGCCGTCCAACACAAACACACAAAATGCAAATTTTCTCTCTCTTCCCCAAACGGAAGCTCATCTTCCTATTTCCCTTTTTTTTTCAAACGGCAGATCATATGTCGTCCGATCGTTTCGCAGTTAAAAAATTTGCTCAGACGACAAATCATATACCGTCCGACTATTAAGACGGTAAATCATCTTCCGATTTCTAAAATATGGATAAAGCCATTTCCGCTGCCAAATAATGCCGTCTCGTGTTCATTCGAAACTCAAAAATGGGTATATAGACGATGACTACAGATGGTTTTTTTTCCAAAATATCCATTTTTTGGATATATAGCCAACGACTACAGATACTCTAAACCATGCCAGATTTGGCTTGTGTCACCTAACTTGTACATGCATGGTTTAATCTTATTTCATGGTTTAAAAATAAATAGGGAAGGGAAGAGGCCCAAGTTTGAGTCTGGGTAGCCTAGATAATTGAAATCGGACTTGCAAACTCCACCTTCAATTTAAGAGTTTGTGGTAGTCAAGCGGGCATATAATCAAAATCATACCTGACGGATTATGCTTTAAAAAATTATATATAAAAAAAGAATCCAAAATTGATGACAAGGTCAGGTTATAATCTGGTTTTGATAATTAGTAGTATATACACCGATATCCTTGCAGGAGCACACGAGGCCATTCCTATGTACTATAATGGCTTCACAGGCCTACCCATGTCAGTCCATTAAAGGATCCAAAAGGCAAACTTCAATGCAACCTAGTTGTGTTCAGGTCAAGTTGAGATGGCCAACCTTAATCATTGACAAGGAAACAATGATAAACTATAATGTCCTTTCAATTCTGTTTTCTATGTGAAAGGTGTCTACAATACCAGATTTACTTTAGTATATAGCATCTCAAGCTGTGGAATATGGACTCGGGAAAATGCTGGGTTACAAAAGAAACCAGGATAAATTAAGCCATAAGGCTCATCAGTTTATGAGGCTTCTCATCTAACTACTGAAACAGCCTCCTTAGAAACTAACTGACCAATCAGATAGAAACATAATTCAAATTTGAAAGCATTACTTCAGAAACATACTAGAAACAAAAATATCAGCGGAGAGAGTAACTAACCGATCTCAGACATTCGAGTTTACTATCATAGATAGACAGTTGGCTCTCGTGGACAATCAGGACATGCATTTGATCATTGTGGAACTGAACCTTAGTTTCCCCAACTAAAGGGGATGCAGAACCAACTGGTGCCTGAATGGACCTTGATTTTCTCTTCTCCCATCCATCAATGCTCCACACACACAGCTGCAATTCAGTAAAATCAATCAACCAGATATAAACACCTAGATATATTTCTATACCAATAATCTACAATCAAAACATTCTTGTGCTAATAATTTTGACTGCCTTGAATAATTAAGGCCATGTGTACACCTGCTTGACATAAAGTAACTTATCACTAATGGAATACAGAAGGTAGATGTTAAAAAAATACTTGTTTAAATGTTAGATTTTGAGGTTGCACCTCACATAATAGCGAAGATACAAAACACATGTCCCTGAGGTTAAATGATTCATGACATGCATGCAATATTTGAAGGTCCAGATGATTGACTACAAGAAGCTACCACATCAATCCAATAAATAGAAGGTGCAGCAATGGCGGTCAAATATGCAGTCAACTGCACTTCTCCTGCATGTATTGTCGTCAATTCCACTAGAATTTGTGGAAGCCCTAGCTCAACTTGGGTGTTGGGGTCACATTTCTAAGCAAATTTTGATGCAGTTTGGGGAATTGTAGGTATGTAAAAGCTATTTGGGGCTGCCGATCATTTCGTTTGTCTATCTCTGTAACGTGAGTGCCTTGTTGAATAAGTCTTATGGAGTGTGAGATCATAGAGGGCATTTATTCTTCATGTACTCTTTCTCCTTTACAATGGAACTTCATTGAGCCATTCATTGTGGTTGTTCTTTGTGGCTGTGGAGATCTCAGGATGCATATCCTATTGTTTGTGATCCTTGACCTATTTTTCCTCTGCACGTGCTATACAAATTACCCTCTTGCTCAATCTACACAGAACACTAAATCAAACTATCAAAGCTTTAAGTTACCATACAACATGTTTTCAAATCAATACCACCACTAATGTATACACCATATCCCTCTTTTGACGGGATCTGATCAAAATATTAAAAAAATATTGATTTCAGCATATTGAAGTCATTTAAAAACTATTAGAGACTATTGGTAACTTTTATTGAAACATTTATGAGTGGTCTATGGATACAGAACAAGCATAGGCAGGCATAGTGCCCATGGCCAAACGAGCAGGCATACAAAATTAATTGGCCTCATGGAAAGATTGCAAGTACTGAGAGAGGAGAGGAGTGAAGGAGCAAATAATGTAAAGTATCTTTTTTTCGTTCAGTAGTATACCAACCAAATTCTATTTGTTGAAGTCTAAATGAAATGACACTACGAAAAACAGAACACTAGAAAAGAGTAGCTTTCCAGGTGGGAGATGTAATGGTTTTCCAAATGTAGGCAATTTTGCATATTTTATCCAATTTCATAGAGTTAAGCTCCATATGTAGTCTTCCCAATAAAATTGAGATTGTTTCATTTTTTTTTTACTAACAGAATGAACGTGTGAGGGAGGGCGATACTGTCCTCAAGTCTTATCTTACAAAAATTCTCGAATTGCATCGAAAACAAAAGCACTAAAGAAAGAACTAAAACCAAAACAAAAGATTTGGAACCTAGTGAAGAGCTTCTGACTGTTAAAGTTGAATTTGTAGATTTACACAAACCTAATACCTGTGCATCAGCACCTGAAGAGACCAGGATATTTAATGACTGAGAAAATGCAAGCCCAGTTATCTTTTTCTGGTGACCCTTAAGCTTGGTCTTAACCTGCAGTTAGTAAAAGTAATTGAGCACATGTCAAACCATTCAAATTCACATATAAAATACATGGAGCATCCCGTATCCTGTTTCTGTAATGAACTAAGTGATTTAGCTCGTTAAATGCAAAAAAGGAACAGGTTTGTACCTTTTTAGCAAAACAGAAATCTACACATATTTACATATTGTAAGAGGTCCAAGGACACAGTAAAGGAAATGTAATAAAACAAGTTAATATATTATTTCCACTGAACAAAAAGGAGCAAACATTTTTTATATAATAAAAACAGTAAATAAATTTGTAAACAACCCAGTATGCATCCAAGGATAATAAAACAGATATCTATAATAATTTTCTTTTATCTCAAAACAATATATATTGTATTCAAAATATGTATCTTGAAAAGGGTCTCCTGGATAATAACCAAGTTTCAATTTGACACAATAATGGACTGCCTTGAGAATATTTGAAAGGACACAACTAAACAATTCATCAGTCATCATATATTCAGACAGGTTCAACAGGAGAAAACTTGATAAGATTTTGTCATCACCTCATCAACTCGGACATTATATATCTGGATGCTAGAATCTTCCATGCCTATAGCAATTATATTGTTATCTTGAGGATGGAATGCTAGGAAGGTAGCTGCAGGAGGGGGAGGCATGAAAGTCGTCATCGTCTGTCCAAAATTTACAAATTTTCAGAAAATATGATCAGCACAGTGATAATTGATTGAAATGTACATGAATGCTGTCAAGAAATCCTAGTACCTTAAATGTCATCATGTTGAACAAAGAAACCTTTCCACCAGATGCAGACATGACGTAGGAATCATTTTTGGACAAAGCAATGCATGAAGTACTTTCTTCAGCTGGGTTATTATCGTTTTTCTCATTAGCCATGAGAATTCCGTTTGCAGGTTGCCACAATTGAGGCACAACAGATGCAGTAGACTGAAAAAGATGAAAGAAATAACCAAATTACTACAGAAAAACACAAAACATTCATTCTATTCACAAGCATATGAAAAATGCTAACTTTGCCAGATGGATTACGCTGCCATTTCCACAGCTTGTGTATGCCACTTGTCGCAAGAGCCAACACAGCTAGCCCAGAGTTTGTGTACAACAACCGCACAATCTGCGATTAAGGGAGCATCAAGTTGTTACAGAAGATTGAAGAAGATT
>CM030366.1:199868241-200241065 GCA_017893485.1 Hemerocallis citrina | reverse complement strand
TCAGGTTTCAGAATGTGCGTTTTTGTATGTGTGGAGAGAGAGAGAGAATCCTAACTGGATGACTTGAATGCTAATCATACCCATTCCAGTTCACAAATGGAAACTCAATTGCAAATTCCTTCCAATAAAGTAGGTGAATCCCTAAAATCCAAATCTTTTGAGTTCTAGATAATTCTGTTAGAATGTAAGTGCTACACCCTCGACCCTTACCACAACTTCAGAGTTTATTGTTCTAGTGCAGGGTCTTTGACATGGTATTATAGCAACCCAGCTTGAATCTCAGTGGCTACGCTATATTAAATGTGGATTAAAAAAACTGTAGCGTGCAATCCAAGTCTCGGCCCACAAAGATGACCCTTAACCCTTCGGGGACGCGTTAGGATATAAGTGCTACACCGTCAACCTTTACCCTCAAATCTTTTGCAAATTCGAGTAGGCACAAAATGGGCAGATGAAAATAGCAAATATTGATGTCTCCAATGGTTCAAAACTAACAACCATTGATGTGTAAGAGGTTTAACATATGTCTAAATCATGATTAAGTGCTTCTATTGTCATTTCATATGTTCAGAACCTAGATCTAGGCAACTTGTTACTTTTTGTTGATGTTAGTGCCAACTAAATGCATAAGCAAGAAAACTTCACCCCATTTAATATTTGGTTAAGACATTCTAGACAGTGTAACCCAACTTGAACAGAGACTATTTTCAATATAAATTGTCCATCACTACATTGAAATCATAATAATTTGCAGTTACATCATTCTTTAAGAATTACATATCCACGTGCTTAAGAAAGATTACATTAAACATATATTATAAAGAGTGCTTCATCTAGGTGGGAGGACAAAATTCACATGGACACAATGGAAGGCAGGTAAATATACTTCACCAGTAGAGTGGAATTTGAGGTCTCAAGACTGAAAAGGAACAACACAGGGCAGAGCCAAGGGGTGGCGAGGGGGGGGCGCGCGCCCCTGCAGAAGTTTTAATTCGCCTTTTTTTTCTCCTAAAAAATCTCCAGGTATATACACTTCTATAAGTGCCGCCCCCTCAAGTGATTTAGTGATTCGGTTGGTAACTGATAAATATACAAATTCATAGTAGAAAAAACAAAGGAAAAGGGAGAAGAGGAAGTTGAGGGATTCCATTTTGGGGCTGCCATCAGTACCAGAGAGAGAGAGAGAGAGAGAGCCTTTTAAGGGCTAAAATAACAAAAGACTATACTACCCTTATAACATAAGCATAATTACTCTAATACCCCCCCTCAAACTCACGATGCAGCTGCAATAGTTTGCCAACAAGAAACGAAAGAGGGAAATTGAATGTGACTTGGTAAAAAAAGTCTGCAATCTGCATGGAAGAAGGAACAAACGGTAAAGTAATGGTGTCATGCTTGAGGTGGTGGCGAGTAAAATGACAATCAATCTCAATGTGACAGGCCTGTTCATGAAAAACTGAGTTGTGAAAAATCTGAATAACACTTTGGTTGTCACAATACATAGGAGTAGGATGAGGAAGAACAACACCTATATTTGCAAGTAACCAACAAAACCAAATAATCTCTTTAATAGTAGATGTCATGGCACGATACTCTGCCTCTGTAGAAGACTGAGAAATAATAGTTTGTTTCTTGCTCTTCCAAGAAATAAGAGAATCTATATAATAAAACACAAAGAAAGCTATCAAGTGGCTCACATTCAATCCCCTCAAAATCAAAGGCCCAGATCTAACCTCACAAAACACATTTTCCCTCCCAAAATTTTAAATCCCAAAACCAAAATTTCCCCCCAAAACTAAAAAAACTCATTACTTTATTACTATCTCTCTCTTCTCTCTTCTCTCTTCTCTCTTCACTTTTTCATATTTCTCTCTTTCTCTCTCTCCCTATCTCTCTCTCCGATTCTTTTTTTATTTACTTGAAATTTTAGATTTTAAGATTTCAGATTTGTAAATTTTTAGAATTTTTATGTTTTTTTACTGCACATGTTATACTGAAAATATCAAATATCTCTTCAACAGTTAAATTTCATCATTTTTCACACTTAAAGCTCTAAGAAGTTAGATTTTACACCCCATTTATAATTATTTTTTAACATATACTAATGGAAGCATGGATTTTATTTACAACTAATTATTGTCATACTATTCAAACTTGCGCTACATAATTGTTGTTTTACTGTTTAAAGGGCTTTTCGTGTTTTGTATCGTTTCGAAGACGTGCCATAGGCACGTGCCCACGGGCAAATCTAGTCACTCAAAAAGATACAGAAACCAGTAACAGACTTGCAATCTGTGAGATCGCATCCGTGATCAGCATCAGAGAATGCACGCAGCTCCAAGGAAGAAGTGGATGGAAGCAAAAGACTCTGAAAGATGGTCCCTCGAAGATACCGCAAGATACGAAGAACAGCTGCCCAATGTACGGTGGTAGGAGAAGCAACAAACTGACTGACAATATGAACAACATAAGCAATGTCTGGACGAGTGATGGTGAGGTAGACCAAACTTCCAACAATAGTGCGGTATAAAGTAGGATCTCACAAAGGAGTACCATCAGAAGGAGCGTATTGAACATTCAGCTCACAAGGAGTATCACCAGTTCTAGTATTAGTAAGACGAGCACACTCAAGAATATAGTAGTGTACTTAGACTGAGAAAGAAAACCTTTTGGAGAAAATGCAACTTCAATACCCAAAAAATACCGTAGAAAATCCAAATCCTTCATTTCAAATTAACGGGCTAATTCTGACTTTAATACTGCAATGCCATCAACATCATCACCAGTAATAATCATATCAACATATAGAGAGAGTAAGATACAACCAATAGGAGTACACTTAACAAAGGAGGCCGAGTCGTGATTACTGGAAGAAAACCCAAGAGAAGTGATAATGGTAGAGAACTTCTCAAACCAAGCTCAAGGTGCCTGTTTGAGGCCATACAATGCTTTTTTAAGTTTACAAACTTCTCCATGATTATGAGAGACACTAGGCGGGTGAACCATATAAACTTCTTCATGCAAATCACCATTCAAAAACGCATTCTTAACATCCATTTGAGATATATGTCATTGACGAACAGATGCAACTGCAATAAGAGTACGAACTTTAGTCATCTTTGCAACAGGAGCAAAAGTCTCCTCATAATCCACACCATACTGCTGAGAAAATCTCTTAGCAACCCATCTAGCTTTGTAGCGCTCAACTGATCCATGAGACTTTGTCTTGATTTTATAAACCCAACGAGAACCAACTGTACTTTTACCAGAAGGTAAAGGTACCAAATCCCAAGTGTCTGTCTTTTGCAAGGCAGAAAGTTCTTCGTTCATAGCATGCTGCCAATGGGGGTCAAGAACTACCTCTTTGTAGGATCAAGGCTCAGAGAGAATAAATAAATGCTTAAAATGAAGAGGAAGAAGTGGAATAACAAGAGTAAATAAAATCTGATAGGTGAGTAGACTTACAAGAATGCTGAGGATAACAAGAAGATAAATCCACAATCTTAGGAGGAGCTTGGACAGCGGCAGGAGGAGGGGGGTATCACGAGTGTCAGACTGCAAGGCACCAGTATCTCCAGAACTAACAATGCGAGTCCTGCGAGAATAATAAAACGGATAGGGAGCTACAAGAGCAAGAGATGAGTCAGAATCAGGAATGGATGAGACTGGTGGAGAAAGGTTGTCTATATGGTTAACGAAAGGATCAATATGAATGAGATCAGATTTGGTCAAGTTATGAGTAGTAGCAGGAATAGAGCATATCAAGAAACACAACATGACGGGACACAGTTTTTGATAAGCTGGATCAAAACAACGATATCCCTTTTGTCCCTCACCATAACCAAGAAACACGCAAATGGAAGAATGTGGTGATAATTTCGTACACTCTAACATGTGGACAAAGAATAAAGCAAGTAGAACAAAAAACTCTCAATGAGGAATAGTCAGGAACAAGCATGCTATACAAATTACATGAAGTTTTTCAAAAGGTGACAAACCTAAAGTAATGGACGATGGGTTCTTATTAATAAGGTTGATAGCCGTAATTACTGCTTCTCCCCAAAACCCAGTAGGAATTGAAGATGACAACAAAAGAAAATGGGTAGTTTCAACAATGTGCCTATGTTTTCTTTCAGCAACATATCTGTACAAAAAATTTGGTGAATAGTTCCATCTAAAGTAAGCAAATCGCAAAATTTGTTGGAAGTGTATTCACCACCCAAATCACATCTAAAACACTTGATAACAGCACAATGTTGAGTTTTTACGAGGGCTCGAAAGTTTTTATAGACATCAAAAAAATCAGAATGACGTTTAATGAGATAAACCCAACAAAAACGAGTGTGATCATCAATGAAAGAAACATAATATCATGACCCCCCATTTCTAACAACTGGAGAAGGTCCCCATACATCAGAATGGATTAAATCAAATGGTGCAGAAGAGCAAGTAGTACTTTAATTAAAAGGCAAGGCAGTGAATTTGGCAAGTTTACAACCACTGCAATCAGAAATATCATGTGTTTGCAAATTTCCTAAAGATCATGTAGAAGCTAAGAATTTTAAGTGGGAAGCTGAAACATGACCAAAACGTGAATGCCATAAATAGAAACTAGAAGATGAGGGACACAAACGGAATGAGGAAAAATCAACACTAGGAGCTGCAAATATTGCTAACCTCGGCTCATCCAAAATGCATAATTCCCCCTTTCTACGACCTGTCCCAATCAGCTTCTGGAACTACGAATCATGCACATAACAAGAGGCAGAAGAAAATATTACTGAGTAACCAGAATCACAAAACTAACTAACAGATACAAGATTGAGTGTAAGCTTAGGAATGGAAAACATCAGAAAGAGATAAATGTGGTGTGACAATAGAACCAATTCCTGCTATTGGCATAGGTGTACCATCAGCAGTTATAACAGACACAGATGATGTAGGATGCAAAGAAACAAAGGATTTTGAATCAGATGACATATGGTGTGAAGCTCCGGAATCCAAAATCCATGCCGAGGAAGTCATACCTGAGGAACTAGAGAGTAGCTGACCTATTAGTGAAGAGACAAGCATATCACGCGACTGTGTAACAAGGAGTTTCTGAAGCTGCTCAGAAATGGCTGCGAGTGTAGAATTCGATGATGGGTCTCTAAAATCTAAGAAGTCTGATTGTGGTATGGCTGGTGGTGCTAAATTGTTGCTTTTACTGATGTTGTTGTGCTCGATTCAATAGCTTAGGACATTGAACCTTTCAGTGATCCCTTTACTTGCAAAAATTGCACTTGTTCATCTCAACTTTTGAAATTTTGAATGCAAACAAACTTGCAATTTTGCAAATTCTAAAAGGACTCCCAAATTGCACAAAATACACACAAAGTGTCCACTTCAATTCAACCATAAAGATCCCAGTTGATTGGTCAAACCTTTGATTGGGGCAGACCAAAGAAAAATATTTCCTTTAATCACCTTTCAAACTCCATGAGTTTCCAAATTAGCCCATCTATAATTCACATATTCCATGTTCACCACACACAAATAAAATCTCCAAAATACTTCTTCTTCTCGCTTAAGAAAAAAACAAAACAATTTCTCCAACTACTTCATCAAACATCAAAATAAATTTAATCCAAGTTTAGTAAACAAAACCTTCATCACAACTAGGAGTGCATTCACAGTCAATCTCAAGCTCCCAAACTTCAAAGTCATCTCCACTCTTCTTCTTCTTCTTCTTCTTCTTCTTCTTCTTCTTCTTCTTAACCCATTAACTCAACAAATCACAACCTTCCAATTACCAATCTATGAAGCCTAAACAAACAACAAAGATCCAAGATCTGAGAGGATTATAAGATTACCCCTCGACGACAGCAAACGAGACAACAACAAACAAATTCATCGTCATCCAAATCCACAGTCAAGCAATTGGCAATAGAAGGAGCAGCAGTAGCGACGGCGATTGAAGGAGCAGCAGCAGCAATCAAGCAATCAATAGAAGGAGCAGCAACAACAGTGGAAGGTCAGCAAACGGGGAAAAATCAAACCCCCCAAAAAATCAGTTGCTTAAATCAACCTGCTCTGATACCATGATAAATATACAAATTCATAGTAGATGCAAAGATGAAAGGAGAAAACAAAGGAAAAGGGAGAAGAGGAAGTTGAGGGGTTTCATATTGGAGCTGCCATCAGTACCAGTACAAGAGAGAAGCCAGAGAGAGAGCTTTTGTAAGGGCTGAAATAACAAAAGACAATACTACCCTTATAAAATAAGCATAATTACTCTAATAGTTACTACTTTAGATATTTAGATATTTAATAACTTCCTAGTTTCCATCTAATTTCTCCTAATTTTCCCCCTAAAATCTCTAACTATATATTTTTCTCGTAAAAGAATAAGCCGAATTAGTTTTATTTGGATATTTAATATAGCAGTTCAAAGATATTATTATTATTTACCTTTTCTAAAAAATACCTCTCTAGATGTGTTCTCATTCCCAGATCTTAATCCTCTGAACCAAAAGGCCATAAAATACCACTCATGACTTTTTATTCACTAATTTCAGGTAATTTTATTTTCATCTTTCTAATTATATATATTTTTACAAAAATTATTGATATTTTTCTTCTAGAATTTTGCTATTATACATATTGATAGGTAAAAATTGCATTGAGGGGGCGTTTGGTATGCGGTAATATACAAGAGAATCTAGGATTACCCTCTGGATTGCCTGGTTTAGTAAGATATGAGCATAGTTTTGGAAGAATTTTTAAATTCCCATGGCAATCAAAATCCTTTGTTGGGAAGGATATACATTCCTCTTTAAAATGGTGGAATTTGTGGATTCCTCCACATAAAAAATAACTGAGATTATCACCTTACCAAATCACCCTCCAGATTTTTGATAATTTTTCTGCCTTATCATATTGCCGCTCTACATTCTCTCTAATAAATTTGTTACTCTGTGCATGTGCTTATCAGGGTGGAATTTGCGCATATTTATATATAAAGAGGAACATCCAATTAGAGACTGAACAGAATTAACTAAGTATGATATATGTTTCAGTATAATGTATTAATTTTAACAATAGTACCCACCATTATTAATAATCAAATTAAAGGAAAACCCCTCTGTCTACTAAGTCATAAATAATATATTACATTGATAATTATAATCCATGTATGCCTAAGATCATGTGTTTGTACTGCATGCATTTTATTTTTTCTTTTTGTTATGTTTTTTATCTACCAGGTTGAAATATATTAGAATAATAATGTAAATTTTTGAGTCATTTATTTGTTACTGTACTCAGGTTTTATTAGATATATATCAATGTTGGTTTTTCACATGTACGCATATGCATTGATTTCTAAAGTATATAACATTTATATTAATTTTTTTTTAAATAAAGCCAAAAAGTATTTTCGGGTAATGTCTACTATAACAAAGGATTGATGTAAATGAATTGGTCTATATCAAACACAGTAATAAAATATTCTCTGGAATGCAATGTCTTGTACCAAACGCAGTATTGCAACATTTCTGAGAATCATGATTCCTACCCTCACATTTTCGGGAATCCTCCCATTCCAAAGAATTCTCCAATCCGCGTACCAAATGCCCCCTAAATTGTTGAGATTTAATAGTACTAAAGAAAGATGAGTTGCAATTACATAAATATAAATAATTTCTTCTTTGTCTTATATGCCAAGTTTTAATTAAACTTTTTTCCCCTTTTTTCTTTTTTTTTCGCTCCTCCAAGTTGCAAATCATGGCTCCACCCTTGAACAGAGCCACAAAAACAAAACAACGACCAGAACAGATTCACAGGGTAAGGGTGTTCAAAATAAATCTTGAAGTGTTGTCATGTAATTGTATGGTTCTCTGTCCAAAAGTACATAAATTATTACTGACTGAAGTCTTAAATATATACCTTGCTTGTTGCCATGGAATCTGGCAACCTTAAGGCTTTCAGCTGATTGTGGTCAACAACATCAGCTAACTTCCAACTCTTGATCTTGTTAGTATCATCCAGGATTCTAGGCTTGATATCTGGTCGACTACTATCCACAGTAGCCTGTAACGGAGTTCATGCAAATATTATTAAAACTACCTATTAATGATAGCATGCCGAAGCATAATATTGCAAAGTGTAGACTTACCAAACTATTCATTGATACATTGGGGGGAATTCTATCAGACCGCTCAGCGGTAGCCACTTGAGCACCAGAAACATTTGGAACAGCCCCTAGCATGTTACCAATTGGTGGCTGCAGAGAATAGCATACATGTTATTGAATAAAACAATCATGCATGCATTCCAGTATAAATGTACTCATAACCTTTTAGTTCTTTATATCAGAGACCAAGTCACCCAATGCATGTAGCCAGTGAATGACTCTTCCTTAGGGGACATTATGATCGAATGATACAAATCAAATAATTCAATGGACAGAGGTGTAGCTTATGAAATAGTCTAAGAATTATTATGTTGCAGATCGTGAAACATGCAGTTCCCTATTATCCAATGATCAAATCAAGTAAACCAATAAACAGAGCTAAAACATAAGAAATATCTAAGTATATATACGTCCCCGATCTTGGAACATCTCTGTACTTCTCTATTCAACCACTTCAAACTAAACCTAAAACGTCAAATTCAACTAAATCTCCAAATAAGTACTTGAAATTATATTTTAACGGTTTGAATAAGATTAGTTTCAACAGGTCATCTTTAGTCAATCTGGTATTTATCTTGAAACAACTATCTTTTCCCAAAAATTGTCTCTTAGAAGACCAGAATTATTTTTGAAGAGGAAGAAAAAGGAGCAACATTTCTTCCACATGTATTAACATGGCCTTTTTTAATACTTCGTGTGTAAACATGACTACTGTGTACATCTGTAATTACCACAAAGATTTCTTATCACGTGTCAAAATACCATGTAATTCCATTACTAATGAAACCGATCAACATATTGCAATAGCTACTGTTCACTACAGATCTCCAAGATAAGAATCTTACTTTAATGTTAGAATGTTGAGAAGAGCCTCGAGAGCCTTCAAATGCCCTGCTTTCCATCACTCTTACCAAGCGTTGTCCTTCAGGGTTTGCCAGAATCTTGATCCCATTGTCACTTGTGGTAACTGCCAGCAATGAACCCTCTTTGTTGAATCTTAGGCGAGGACTTGCCTATGGAAACAGAAGCAAAGGAGCTATGTAAACATTATTTTCTTCAAACAGGAATAAAGAAAATGAAGAGACTTGAATTTTTGGCACATGCAAATATCTGAATTTAAAGAAATGCAAGCTTACGATTTTATTTTTTCATACAGGTATGATTTTTCAAGAATGTAGAAAAGATCATTAAGTAAAAAAAAAATGAATATTGTTTGCACTCCATTTTTATCTTTCTACAATATATGGAGAGAGATATATTAGAACACGGAATTAATTATGTGGGTGTGGAGGTCACAGGAACACCTCTAGTTTAATAGAGACTAGATATATTTGCACGTTCCATTCACATTTTTTCTTTTTCCAAATTCCAAATCCATGTTTCAATCAATGAATATATGAAGCATAATGCTTTTATGATGTTCACTATTTTACAGGTGTAGTTAAACTAACATGGATATAAATGTTAAGTTACGAATTAAGAAGCAATTGAGTAACGCAAGGTGAGGGAGGAGGCCATTGGGCCAATGACATGCATGCCTCCTCCCATTATATGGAATAGGTACAGATTATTATACTCACAGGCAATCCACCTTCTGCATCAGTAGTGCTCAACAGATTGTTATTATCCATATCCCAGAACTTGATCATGAATTCATCACCCGCAGCTAAGAAGCGGTTTCTGGTTGTGTCAAACTGGACAACACCTAAAGAATGTTTTCGGAAGCCAGAGTATGTCCGCTTGATGGCTCCTTCAGTCTCATTCCACTCAACCAAATGGGAATCACCTTCTTTACTAGTTCCACAAGAAAACAATCTACAAATATGTACATAATTACATATACATGAATAATGCAATATTGAAATCATTGATCATAAAAGAGAAGAATAAAATAAAGTCACATTTAATAAACATTAACTACTCATTCAAAATATATATGCAATTCTTTTTTTTAATTGAAATCATATAAGATTGATAGACCTGACTACCAGAGAGAGACATAAGCGATTCCAAGTAAGTGTTCAAGCGAAAGCATATAAAACAACAACAACAACAACAAAGCCTTTTTCCCAACTAGTTGGGGTTGGCTACATGAATCCTGGTTCTCCATTCTGCTCGGTTTAGCGAAAGCATATAAAACAGATGTTTACAAATTCCATAACTAACTAGCTAACAAAAAAGAAATGCACTCTACCAGAGGATCTTCTAGACTGTATGCTAGTACTCTATCTATATATGGCATGAGAAAGAGAAATTTTTGGTTATTTTCATACCATAGTTAGGTTCCATCTATTAAGTTGGGCCCACATTTCTGTATATTTTCTACACTTATTTTTCTCACCTAATGTGAGAACATTGTACAACTATATAGAGCCCTTTATTTCAAAAAATAATGATAACAGTATCTCTGAATATCAACACATTCAGAGATATGAATATTGAAATGATGAAATTATATATTAATGGTGAATTGTGTGATGCTAAAGAATTTCCTCATAAGATTTAAGTCCGAGTCAACCAAAGCAAAAGGGCACTAAAGCCTTGCTTAAGGGTGTGTTTAGTTCCTTTCAAGTGGGAGTTGCAAATCCAAGCGCAAGTGCAAACAAAAGAATAAAAAATTACTTCTCATCATTGCATCCAATCATTGAACTCAAAACTTTTTTAATTAAATAGCATTTCCCTCCAAAATTAGCATGTATTAATAATGGCCGTGGTGCAAACAAAATTGTAAACAAATTAGAGTTCTTAGCAAAACTAAAGTTGGTTGCCAACTACTAAGCATTATAAAACATGTGCTCACCTTGTTCCATCAGCACTGTATGCCATCGTTGTACACCAGAGTCCTGGAGCATTATAGTCAACTCTAGATCCAAGACAATCATAGAGCCAAGCTTTGATTTTCCCATCAATAGCAGTAGAGAAAATGAACTGCAAGCAGTGGCAGAGTAAGAGAATTTTATATACTATAAATAAAAAATATAAATATCTACACATGAAACTGATAGGATCAAAGGCGAACTGGCCCCTTCAGAGTTTAAACACATGGAGAAAATTGGAGATATTATAAAAGATAAGCCCAGATAGTCACGAATGAAGGATTTTTTTTTTATTAAAAAAAGACCATCATAGACCAAAAAGCAAGTGATTTGGGATTACCTGGATGGATTCTTTGTAATGGGGACAGATAGAATATACAGGGGCATCATGGCCTTCAAACAGATATTGCCTTTGACCGGTTGTAGCATCCCAGACCTGCCAATTGTGCAATGTGCATTTTTTCAACTACCTATACAATTTCTTTTATCTTCTTCAACATATTTAACACAGTTTTTTATTATTCAAACCTTAATTGTCTTGTCATCACCACAGGTTACTATTGACAGACTCTTGTTGGGATGAGCAAAGGCAATATCGTTCACTCCACCAATGTGAGCATCAATCTAAAAAATACATATCATGTCAGAAGTAAAATAAATTGCAGATTATGATAGATTTGACCAGGGCTGGCCCTGAGTTTACAGGGGCCCAAGGCGAACTCCCGAAATGGGGCCCCCATACACAATTTATTATTAAAAAATGGTTTTAAAAAATTTTGGAAATTTTTTTTGCTACAATTCTGAAAAACCTGATATATATAGATTTTTAAAAAACATGTATAAATAAAAAATTGCACATTGTTCAGGGCAAAATACTATATTTTATTATTACAATAAAGTATGACTTCTTCTCGCATTTCTTATAGTAAACTCACTAATTAAATGTTCATAATCAAGCTTTTATTATTACAATAAAGAAATTGGAATGGAGATCGGGTTTGGGTTGGAGTGTTCATGTCGGGTCCACGTGTCGAGTCGGTTGTGGAGAAATAGATGGAGGTTTAGGGATTGGAGAAATAAATCTCCATACAAACCGAAACCCAACTAAAAGAAGCCGACCCAAGTACTAATTTAAAAAACAAAAGGCCAAAAAATCAAATTTGGGGGACCCTAAAAATAATTACGGGCAAAATAAATACATATAAATACAAGGAAGTTTTTTTTAGGCCCCTAAAAATGCGCAAATGTCGGGGGCCCGAGGCGGCCGCCTCGCCCTCCTCAAGGCAGCCCTTGATTGGCTAACCACCCAAAAAAAGAAAGGGGGGAAAGATGTAACGAACCTCCAACAGTTGTCGCAGGTCTCCGTTTGGAACATAAGCATATGTCTGAATAATATGCTTCGAGAATGCAGCACCTACATGAATCAACATAGCAGGCCTTACGAAAAGGTAGAAAATATCTCATGATTACGAACGATAAGATATACATGTGCAGAGAAAATGGAAGAATTTTGGTTCCAGAAATACCTAGAATGGATCCATCAGGACTCCATAGGCATCGATTTACAGAAACTGTAGCATCTTTCATCAATGCTCCCTGGAGAATCAATAAACATAGGAACTCAAGGTGCATACTCCATTCATAAGCCCAAATTTCAGTATAATAGTGGCCGTGTGCATATTAAAGATGATGAGCATCACAGCCTTCCTTAAGAATATGGGAGTTTCCTAGTTAACAGTTAACAAACAAAACAAAAAGATTCTCATTTCCTCTGCTGTATTTGTCAATCAAGGTCTTTCATACTCTAGCATGGTAGCCAGGGAATGCCACGGATTATTCCTTGATATAACATAAATGCCACAGATTCTTTTATCACGGGCTGTCTAGGACACATGCCAGATACGTGCACTGAACATGACACTTATTTTCGTATCATAACTACTACTATTTCAGGAATTGGCATAAGTCTATGTTCTTCTCACTGCAGAAGAATACATAAGACAGTTTGGTCAAACTGTCTCGAAAACCTATCAATGACTGGTTTTTGATTAAGCAATATCTAAAGATTTATTCTAAGACTGTCTTTGTGCTAGGATTTAGTCAAAATCTTTTGAATCTATTGATGTTTGGGTGTTAGCCCAAAACCCTTGGTCTACAAACATCAATGCAGCAAGCTGAAAGAGATAAACACAGCAAACCAACTCACAAGAAATTTTGAGTTGTATTTCCTGATGTGTATCCAATATTAGCAATACAGCAAGAAGTTCTATTTCCTGATGTGTATCCTAAAGGGACACGGATTCCAACGAACTATTCATGTTTCATGCGTGTTGTATCTAAAAAACTAATCAACAATTTTCATCCATGGGTTCATACAAATATTTATTTTCAATGGGTCTCGCTTATGAGTCAGGTCTTATCTTGCCCAAATCTGAACTCCTTCGCAATAAAATTCAAATAATTAATTCATGATGAACGACCATAAAATGTTCGGCTGGATACTATTAGTCTTTCATAACACAAATGAATATATTTAACATTGTCTTTAGATTCAACATCTCTTTGATTCTTTAATTAAAATTACAAGAGGTGAATGCTGTAAGAGTCTAGTGGTGAGCCTCTTAGATAGTGAGCAAGAGGTGGGGCATTTGATAATCATTAATCACTTCAATGTACTACTTTAACTGTTCCAGGAGTTTTTCAATACGTACACAAACTAAATAACTCCTACAGTGTGTTTGGAACATGATGAGCTTCAGCACAAATGCTTCTGGCCTCAAGCTTGATGACATTGTAGCTTGTTCTATATAAGAATTCCTAGGTTAAAACCATATATTAATACTCATTAATTAAACATGCTAAACCACGTCAGTTGTTACAAGTCAGTAATGGTGGTTGTGATGATAGATGAGAGGGCTGGGGCACCAGTAGACTCCTGGTTTCAAGCAAGTAAAGCTCGCAGTGGAAGGAGCCCGTAGTACTCAGTGGTACAGGGAAAGAGTAGAGAAGCCTTCACCCTAAATTGGATGCTGTGAAGAATGTTTAAACATAACGAGAATGCCCTAGTTGCTACAATTCACTTTTTTATTGAAGATAAAGAAAAGGTCTTAGCTTCACCAATGTTGTGCATTAATTCTTAAGATTTCATATTCAGTCTCATAAACTGAATATAGGACGGTTGTGTTAGATAGCTGGCACTTAAAACCAGTTGGCAGTATACCTTATATGAATCCCAAAATGGGGGGAAAAGATTCACGTTGCCCAAAGATATGTATGAAAGGTTGGTGTTGTCGTTCAAAAGCTAAAAGAAGTCCTAATTTTGAGTTGAATTTGACCAAGTCATAATAAGTCTTGTGCAATAGAAAAGATACCTGCAGGGGCATTGAACATGCTGATATGTTCCATACTTTAAATGGTTTATGTGCTATCCTTTCTTGAGAGCCAACTTCCCATATCCCAATGTCCCCAACATTTGTTCCAACTACAAGCAAATTTGAGGTTAACAAGTTTGATGGAAAAGTAACAGATACAAAAGACACAATTTAAACAAGCAAGATGAAGAGAAAAAAAACTACCAAGAAGAATTGTCTGATGTTGTGGATGAAAATCCATACACATCACATTTGAACCCTGACTCAGGGTTCTTACAACAGTTTCGGGAATATCTTCTTGAGAAAAAAAATTCGGTTGATGACTAGCACCAGAGAAGGACACCTTCAAAATGATTTGATTTATGATTTATCAATATGTTTAGACTTCCAAAAGCAACTAGTAATATGTAATTCTAGAATAAATTTTAGATACACACTTCATCAGGCCGACCAGGACGTAGTCTTTTCATCAAGTGTTCAGAATCTGCTGTTTGATAATCTATACCAGCTAAGGGAGTCCTTGGGTGCTTTAAAAATGCCACTGCAAGTGTTGAGTCACAATTTCACAAAAAAAAAAAAAAGAGTCAAAGACAGTCAAGGAATGTATATAACAAGACTTCTCGCGGATTGTTAATGAAGCCTTTTGCAAGAAGATCACCTCCATTTGGTGGCTGCACGAGGGCAGATGGTCCTTGACCAGCCACAGCATGGGTCAGTGATGGGTTAGGACTTGACATCCATCCTGTAATAGCGTTTGCAGCTGGAGAAACAATTGGTTGGAATGGCTGCATTGAATTAGGAATTAGTGTCAACTGTCAATAGCGTGGAATGAGCAGAATTGTTGTAACAATTATTATTAAATGAACTTACATTGTGAATACCAATAGGAGGAAATGCGCCAGTTTTAGGTATAGCCATGGGTCCAACAAGGGGGCTACTACCTGGAGGAGGAGGCCGTGTTCCATTAGCGATAGCACAAGAGTGATCAGTAAAAAGTGTTTTAATATCTGGGTTGGGCCTGGGGTTCTTGCAAAGCTGATGCTGCCAGTTAAGACTGTAAAGTAGAACATGTATTAGTACCATACTGAACCAATTAAATTGTCAAGTTCAGCGATATTAAAAGAATTGAAGTAGACAAGTTCTTAGTTATAAATAGTTGTCCTGAAAATTAAAACCTGACAAATGCATTTTTTTCTGGAGCACAGCCAAGAAACTTAGTAGTATTTCATATTCTCTGATATTACCCCTCAATGGATTCAAATCCATGAAAAACTATGGTCTTTTTTTTTGCCGTGAATTTTCAAACAACACACATTTCATGTATTGATGTATGTTGTAACTAATAAGAAGCATTAGTAAGAAGTTAAATATAACCATGGCTGTTTCAGTTTCTGAAGATGGAACTTCTAACTATGGCAATATCTGATATTTCATAAGTAATGCTAATTATTAGATAGTAAATTAGTGATAATAATTGAGACACATAATATGTAAAAAGAAAACAGAACTAATAAAAAAAGTTACGAGAAAGAGTATACCTCTGGTTGATCAATGTTCGCAGCCTAGAAGGTTTGAAAGAAGGAAAAGGAAGCTTGTCATGAAACAAAGGGTTAGCTTCTATTAGCTTCTTAAGTTCGGACAACATTATATTTCGTGCAGACTTTGTATCCCCGTACTTAGAAAGCTGCTCATTATGCCTGCATAAATGCAATCACGAAATTAAAATCAAGGGGAAAATGCAACCTATATCTAACAACAAAGGAAAACCCCAAACACATCATACCTGAAATTGTCAAATGTAAGCAACTGAGTGATCTCCTTGAACAGTTCCTCATTGAATGAGGCAAAAACCTTTAAATCTTTCACAAGTATCTCAACTCCCTTTGCTCTATCATGCCTACAGAAAACAAAACTGTTATTTAACAAGACATTGAACCCCAACATAAACTCTGTATTGCACGTCATTGGACATATGTCAAGTTCAAAGGTCCTGTTTGGATACAGAGAGGTTAGGCAAGGCAAGGGGAGGTGACTTGTATACCTCCAACAATCTAAAATTTGATTTTGGAGTCAAGTTACGTCCTGGTATGGGTATCTAAACTCTAATACAAACAAAATAATTTTGGAGATACAAGTATGCAACCTATAGATTGCATTCCTTGACATTGGCTTTTATATCTTACTTATAGATATCCTACCTTAATCTCAACACGGCAACAAGTAAGACTTTGATATGACCACACCACAAGTTCAAAACACAAGTTTTTCATGCTACAGAGCTCTACAAAACAGTAACAAAAATAAGACCAAAAGAACTCTCACTTGTCCAAGGCTTCGAGATACTTCTGCTTCCTAATCTCAAAGAAGATCTTCATCGAATACCGGTTATCTTCGAGCTTCGTAAACCCACCAAGATACCGCTCAACCTCATCCCACTCCCCAGCCTGGACCTGATCCTCAAAGTACTTCATATTGAAGAAAAACCCCGACTCCTGTTCCAACCTAAAACACCCCCCACAAAAAAAAATCCAACTTTACAAACGAACAGAGCATCAACATCAACAACTTCACATACACAACTCTACTTACTTGTGAACAGTTTCCTTGAACTTCTCCTCATCCAAGAACTGTAGTATCAGAAAAACCAGCTCCCTACTTAAGGAAGACATCGGTCCACTTCCCGGAATCCCTAATCGCTCCAGCGCAACAAATTGGTAACAAAACAGAGCAAAAAACCCCCACAAAGTTTCCTCCTTTTTCACTCCCAAACCAAACCTCAACGCTCCACTTCCACTTCCCCTCAAATTCACTGCAAAAACATCAAATCTCATTTTTTATTAAAAAAAACCTCAAAAAATGAACGAAAACACTTTCAGGATCCCCAAAAAACAACGAAAGAAGCTCGAATCCCCAATCGAACTCAGATCCGAACCCCATACCTTCGCTTCCTCCGAGGAATCGGCACCGAAGCTCGCTCTGAAGATCCGAAGCCGCCGGTTTTGAAGACGAAGAAGGGGAACCGGGGAGCTGATCGTCTTCCCAAAATTTCTAGGGTTTCTGAGAAAGCTTTTACAAGCTCTAGCTTTCCTTTTTTGCTTCGCTCTCTCTCTCTCTCTCTCTCTTTCGCCTTTTATAGCTACAACCAGTTTCTCTCTCCTCGCCTTGCCTTTTATAGAAAAGTCAGTCCTTAGAGAATGGCGATTAGGTCGGCTCCCCATTTGCGACTTTCCCTAACCTACCCCTCTAGTAAAGCTCCACCTTTGGTCTGAATTTACTGTTTTGCCCCTACGATAGTCCTTTCACTGTCAACAGTCACTGTCAAGTACGGAGAACAGTAGGGGCATTTTGGGGAGACTGCAAAAACTGCTGTCACGTCCGGTAAAAGCTCGTCTCGCTTTCGAGAAGGACAGCGAGGGGTAGAATGGTAATTGCGGAGGACAAGGAAGGAAACTGCACCTTTCGAGGATTACCGGAGGGTAGTTTCGGGTCTTTGCTCAACGCATGATTCTAGGTGCCACATCATCCTTCCTCGTACACAGTTACTTACCTTTTTTTAATTGATTAATTAGCTCTTAATTTAATTGATTTTCCCTTTTTTTTATTTAATGCACGTCGCGTCAAAGTGTCATTGTCTCGTCTGTGCGAAGTAACTGTCGAGGATGTGATAAGTAGAGACACTTATCAGAACTGAACAGCGGATCTAATTGATAAGCTAGTGAACTTTTCTGAACTGGAAACTGGGTATTCCCGGTTGTTGAACGAGTTTACAACCGAAACGTGGCAGTTTCTACTTCACGTGTTTGCTGCATAACCTTGGAAAGTGCCTGTTTCTTCGGATTTATTTAACTGATTTGACGGAAATTAGTTTTTTATTTGATTCCAGGAGGTTTTCCACATAAGTTCCCAACAAAAATTAAATTGTATATAGGTCCTTCACAACATACTAGTTTCTCCGAATTAGTTCTTCAGTCCACTTTAAAAGTGATCACGTCTGTAACATTACAAAAATTCTTCCAACTCGAGAAGAGAGTTCCTGGCAAATAGAATAGACGAGCTCGAAATTGCTCAGGAGGATCGAGACCTGCTGGAGGTCGAGAAAGACGAGATGTCAAACAGCAGATCGGAGATGCAG
The DNA here is from genome assembly GCA_017893485.1 of Hemerocallis citrina. NCBI lineage: Eukaryota > Viridiplantae > Streptophyta > Magnoliopsida > Asparagales > Asphodelaceae > Hemerocallis > Hemerocallis citrina. The sequence continues at coordinate 200,222,573 of CM030366.1, read as the reverse complement.
CAGATTGCCAGGATGGAAGAGCTGCATTGGAAACAGAGATCAAGAGCCCAATGGCTCAGAGAAGGGGACGCAAACACTAAATTCTTCCACAAGATGGCCAACAGCAGAAAAAGACAGAATCATATAACGGGTATTGCGGTGAACGGGCACTGGACTGAAAATGAAGAGGCTATCAAAGTCCATCTAGACGGGCACTTCCACGCACTGTTAGGACAAGCCCCGAGCACAAGATGCGCGCTAGCACCAGATATGTGGAGTTCTTCCAGAATAGATGGCAGCGAGGGGATCGAATCAAGTTTCACGGAAGAAGAGGTGTTCAACGCAATCAAGCTACTTGGGCAGGACAAGGCACCGGGTCCAGACGGTTTTCCAATTTTCTTCTACAAACTATACTGGAATATCATCAAAGGGGATCTCATGAATATCTTCAAAGCGTTTTTCGATGGAGAAGAGAATTTAGAAAGGCTAAACTATGCTACAATTGTTCTCGTGCCTAAGAAAAGCGAAGTTACTTCCCACGAAGATCTCAGACCAATTAGCTTGCTCAACGGCTCGTTTAAAATCGTCACAAAAGTGTTAGCCCAAAGACTGGCTCCGCACCTCAACGACATCATCGCGCCATCACAATGCGGATTCATTAAGGGTAGGGATATAATGGATAGTATTGCATCAGCACACGAAGTGGTTTTCAGAGGGAATAAGGAGAAGGTAGACGGATTCCTCCTCAAGCTAGACTTCCAGAAGGCGTATGACTCTGTATCCTGGGACTGTTCAGAAGAGGCCTTACGGCTTAAAGGCTTCGGTCAAAAATGGCGATCATGGATGAATAGGTGCATTACGGGCGGGAAATCGACCATTCAGGTTAACGGATGGCACGGCAAGGAAATCAGGTGTAAAAGAGGCCTACGTCAAGGTGATCCCCTATCATCCCTCCTTTTCGCTATCGTGGCAGACGGTCTGGCTGAGATGTTAGCAAGAGCCCGGGATAACAATATTATCACGGGTTTACGAGTTAAAGGCATCAATCAGTCGTTGTCAATACTACAGTACGCAGACGACACTATCCTCTTCGGACGCGCTAGTACGGAGGAAGTGGTGGCTATCAAGGCGGCGTTGGCCTGCTTTCAAAGGTGGTCCGGACTGAAGGTGAATCCAAATAAGACCAGCATCATCCCAATGACAGAACAGCTTTCATTGCCTGTTCAGGATATCTCGAGCATGTTAGACTGCAGGGTTAGCGCTTTCCCAATAAAATATTTGGGTACTCCCATCAGGCCAGGAGCCCTTTTGAAGGAAGATTGGATTTCTCTGATCGACAAAATTAAGAAAAAACTTGGAGGTTGGCAAAGTAGATTCCTCTCTCTCGGAGGCCGGATTATCCTACTTAACTCGGTTCTTAGTGCCATCCCCCTCTACCTTATGTCCATCTACGAATTACCAAAGTGGGTGATTAGTAGCATAGACAAGTTAAGACGAAGATTCTTATGGAAGGGTACAGATGAGGGGAATAGAGGGATTCCTTTGGTCCGGTGGGGTAGAGTCTGTAAAAAAAGGGAATTTGGAGGGTTGGGTATTACTAATCTCCACGATATGAATAGAGCTTTACTTTCCAAATGGTGGTGGAAAATTACGAATAATCGCAAGGGCTGGTGGCAGTTTTTCTTCGATCTTTATCGTAAGAGAAGAAAATTCCGCTTCGGGGGGAAAAGCCCGAAAGCAAAAGTCTCCGGGCTGTGGAAAGGCATTGCTAAGCAAGGAGAGATCTTCTGTGTGAACACTAGCTGTAAGGTGGAAAACGGGAGAAATACAAGATTCTGGAAAGACAGATGGTGTGGGCAAAAACAGTCTCCTTGCCCAATATCCGAGAGCGGCAGAAGCAACAGATAATCTAGATCTTACGGTGGCTGACATCAGGAAAAACGGGAGGTTGAGGTTCGTTGTAGATCAACATGCTAGCGAAGAAAGTATCGCCCAATTCGAGGCATTGAATAGACGGGTTCTTCTAGAGGAGGGGACAGGAAACAACTCAGAAGATGAAAGAACGTGGGATAGAGACGCCTCCAATGTATTCTCGGTTTCCTCCATGTACACTTGGATCAACGACGGAGGTATCAGATGTAACGTCCAATCGGTCATCTGGGGGGCCTTAGTTCCATTAAAAGTTAGGGTGTTTTGCTGGTTAGCGCACAATAACGCGATTCTTTCAAAGGTTAATCTCCGTAGGAGAAATATGACTATTGACACTACCTGCCAATTGTGCTTAGCTGCGGATGAAGACGTTACCCATATCCTTTTTCAGTGCCAAAAGGCTAGGCTAACTTGGGAAGTCATTTGTAGGGGATTCGGTTGTAATCTACTGCCTAACTCAACCATTGACACCTGGTTGACCATTAGAGATACTCACATTAGAACAGGGGACATTAGAGCCTGGGATTTAGCCGTAGCTGCAACTATGTGGAGTCTGTGGATAGAAAGAAATGATTTTATTTTCCGCAACTATCAGTATTCTTTATCTTTCTCTGTGCACAAAATCTTTGTTCTAATCCTTGATTGGGCAGGTGCAAAGGAGTCAGCCACAAGGATCAGGGGCTCCGAGGGATAGGGGCACAGGCTTTGGAGGAGCCAAACTAGAGCAGGGTCGACGAAAGAGGAGGGAATTTGGCTATTGGAGCCGTTGAAGTTCTGTATCTGTTATAGTTCAGTACTTTTCAGTTTATGCTCTAGGTGGTTTTCTTTTGAACTCGAGTAGGCTCGAGTACTTTTGATGTAACGTGTTGCTTGTTGCTCACGTGTTTAGATTTCCTGTTTTCTATTATGCTGTACTGTCTGTTTCGTTATCTCTTATTAATGAAACGATGACGGAAGTCATCTTTTATCAAAAAAAAACATTACAAAAATTCTATCTATCGAGCTAATAGAGAAACTTTATGTTAAAGTGTGGCACGATTGCAAAGATAGAAAGTTTATTTTGAGAGAACTTGAACTTTTCACTAACAATTTTACAATAATTAGATCATAATGATATTAAGGCTAATAACTTTTAAAATTGATTGAGGCACTAGTATAAAAATAGTAACTATTTCTAGGTGTATTTCTAGGTGAATTTACAGGAAACAAATCCCTAACTATTGATGAGTAGGTGCACGTGTATCAAGTAAAAGCATTAACTAAGAGGAGTCTTTAATTTTATTGAACGGGAGCTTCAATCATGGCCGTCCGTTTGTGGCACAGGGTACTTAATTGAAATAGTATTGCTTTTTCACAATAGTGCACTGCTCGGTAGTACGATGGGATTGGTGTGGATTTGATGGGATTTGGTGTTTGCAGAAAAACAACATACAGCTTTCTCAAAAGCTAAAATTTTGCAGAAAGTGACGTGCCAGTTGCTAATTCGGTTTTGAGCAGACAGTTTGCAAGCCTAACTAGGCATTATGGCTAGTTTATGTAATTAATGCCGTGATGCATGTACATGGAGTATAACACGTTAAGGAAATAGTTTAATTCAAATTAATAAATTACTCCGTAATTAAGTCTATTATTATTTCTCCTAATTGACCGCTTCCTGTCCTTTCACAAGTAAAACGGCGTGCTTGGCTTAGAAACTTTTTTTTTTTTTTTTAATCTTAAAGTCTGTCACCTTGCATCGTAACCCAATAAAACACGTGTAATATTTGTTTGGATTTTTTTTTTATATCTTTGCTATTTTAATGAGAAAGTTTGTCACCAAATAAACACGTGCATTGTAACCCAACAAACACATGCAATGTACATGCATAACTAATATAAAGTAGGTCTTGAGTTCAATACCAGACAACGCCGAATTGTTTTTTAAAATATATATATTTATAAAGACGTGTATCACACGTGTAAATTACTAGTAGTATTAATGGAAAAATTATCATAATCAAATACTCAAAATTTAGAAAGTTTACCATAGGGGTTAAAAAACTTGTTTGTAGTATGTTAAGTTAAAAAACTTGTATTTGTTAGGGGAAAACAGAGAAGTTTTTGTGTAGTTTTTGCTAGGGATGAGTATTTATAATTATTTTTGTGACAATTATGATCAGATAATGGATCATAAATTACAAACTTATCCAGCCGAAATAACGCATGTATCCATTCTTTTCAAGCGCAGCTCATGACTTTGAATTCAAAGGAAATGTCATGATCGATTCAATTTCAATATATATGCGAAGGAAAAAGATAGCACGCACACGGCACATTTACTTTGAATTTGCCTATAAATAGACCAAATGGGCACACATGATACATGTATGTATTTTATTTATATAGCTTGTTGTTATACTATTTCTACTATCTAGTGACTGCATGTAACATACAGTAAGCATGCCATTTGTTTTATGCGAAAATTCAATAAAGTGGTTGTTCGATGGACTATATAAAATATTATAGATGTGAAGCGGTTGTGGAAATAGTCAATATTACTACAATATACATATTTTATTATCAAAATATTTATCGGATCTTACTTTTTCGAATCTTATATTGTTTAGTCTGTAATTACACTTTTCATGATTCTATACAATATATCATGTTAAACTACTTTTGGTCCTAAGATTTTTAAAATATTTTTTAAAAAAAACAAAATAAGAAAAGCAAATGTAGGAGGCAACTTTCTACTATTTTTCCATCCAAAAATTTTAAGTGCAATCATGTCTCTTAATCAACCAATAAAAATCGGACAATATTGTATATATATTATTAGAGATTATTTTCAAAAATAATTTTGTTATTTTTTCACTTTTTAAAATTATGTGCAATATGTTGGGGAGAGTTATACTAATTTGTACTTAAAAAATCAGTCACACCACCCATACAAGGTGATGTTGAACTTTTTGTTTCTTTTTATGTAAATATCCTTCTCGATAATTGCTAGCAACGTGGAGTAGTGCGCACTAGGGTTAGTTTTCTGATTTGTTTCCAAAATGACCCACCTTTTGAAAGTTTTTACCAAATTGACCTACGTTTGAAACTATTTATCAAAACGAGCCACTTACTATCTCATATAACGAGCTCGGTGAAAATCCCTCCGCGCTATCTGAGATAACGAGTCTATCCTGAGCCTATTTCTCATCCACTTAGAGAAAACTCGAAAAAAATATTCAATTAAAGACTTGCTATCTCAGATAGCACTAGTGTTTGTACCACACTCGCTATCGCTATCTGAGATAACAAGTGTCGTTTGCGAATTTTTTAAATTTCAGTCTCGCTGTCTCATTCTCTTCCTCATTTCTCTCATTTTTCTTCCAACGCCAAAACCCACTTTCGAAACCCTAAGATATGTTTGAGAACTTGTTCAAGTTACAGGCTTATTAAAAAGTCAATACTGATAAAATACATCGATTTAATAGATTTCTGGATATATATTCCTATCATGACAATCCATACAAGAGGTAAGTTCTGCTTTTCACTTTCCGTAGTGAATATATTTATCTTTCATGAGTAATATTTATTTAGGAGAGTGATGGCTAAGAGTTCTGACTTGAGATCTCAACAACCTGCATCTGTATTGAATTGTTAATTGTTATACCTCATTTTTTGTATCCCAAAGTACAATTTTTAATATGAAATATCATCATTTCTAATTGTAGTAATTCATGGATAAAATTTTCATCAATTGAACATGTAGAATCCGCAATGTAATTGTGATTTGATATTTTGTTTTCTGACAGTTCTGAAATCTTTAAATCGTGAGGTTTTCGAAAGTGGGTTTCGGAGTTGGGAGAAAGAAGAAACAAATGAAGAGGAGAATGAGACAGCGAGACTGGAGTTTTAAAAATTCCCAAACAACACTCGCTGTCTTATATAACAAGTGTGGTAAAAACACTCGCGTTATCTGAGACAGAAAGCCTTGAATTGGAGATTTTTTTTTAATTTTCTCTAAGTGGGGGAGAAACAGTCTTAGGATAGGCTCTCTATCTCAGATAGCGCGGGGTTTTAACCCCGCGCGGGGAGAAACAGTCTTAGGATAGGCTCTCTATCTCAGATAGCGCGGGGTTTTAATTTTCTCTAAGTGGGGGAGAAACAGTCTTAGGATAGGCTCTCTATCTCAGATAGCGCGGGGTCTTAGGATAGGCTCTCTATCTCAGATAGCTCGTTATCTTATAGCAAGTGGGTCACTTTCGTAAATAGTTTCGAAAGTAGGTCAGTTTCGTAAATCTTTTCAAAAAGTGGGTCATTTTGGAAAACAATCCTGACTTTCCTCACTAATAAAACTGAACGGTCAAAAGACAGCCACGTCATAATCACATAAAAGTTGGTAATATTAGTTCTTAATTAAGAAAGATTGAACCATCGCTTTCGTTAGTTAGTCCCAAACTTTGATGCAAATGGATGATTAGCCAATAATTAGTTAGTTAATTAATTAATTAATTAATTAAACTGAGTTTAATTTCTTAGAGGTGGGGGCCCACAGAGAAGGTGAGGCCTGAAACCAATGTCAGGATTTTAGTACAGAAAAAGGAAGGCAAAGCAAAGTACTGCAATACAAAGGAGGCAGTAACTGGGAAAGGAACCGGATCCGGCCACCGCTCCCTATGTGAGGAGTAAAAGACGGAAATACCCCTACGAATTAAAGTAGTAAAGTATTTTGCTTCAGAAAAAGAAATTAAAGAAAAGAATCACGTGTCGACGACCCACGATATTTTGTGCCAGATGAAAAGCTCGGTTCTGTTCCCCATATTCTCCCTTTCAACTGTTAGAGCATCCACCGCATCCACCGTCCTCGGCTAAAAACTCAAAAATTAAAAATAAATTTAAAAAAATGTCTCGCAATCGTTTGCTAAAAACTTAAAATTTAGAAGAGAAATGAACGGTAGGTTGCTAAATTTAGCAGCAACTTTAGACAATTGCTAAATATAGAAGACGGACGATGTTCATCCATTTGACGCAAGGAACAGATGAAGATATGTCGTCTAGTTGAATTTTAAAAAAAATTTGAAAGACGGTTGAAGATGTTCCGTCTCTCGGTCGATTTAATTCTTTATAAATAAATAATATATATTAAATATGTAAAGTTTATAAATTATATTTAATAAATGTGAAAGTGAGAAACGGATGAACTTCATCCGTCCCTCACTTCCGCTTTACACTATTCACCGATCTAAATGACCCTTTTACCCCCTAAATGTTTAACGTTGTGGGAAGTGCTCATATCCAACGGCACATTTAATTTAAAATATATATATATTTTTAAATCCAACGGCACTTGATTATTTAAAAATTTATTTTTTTTAACGGTTACAATTTTCAAATACAGTGTATAAATATATGGCACTCCACTCCGCTCATGTAAAAATTGAACTTCTCTGTCTCCTTATTTCGATCGACGATTCTCTATCTCTTTATTTTTATCTACGTTTCTCTGTCTCTATATTTCTATCTATCTTTCGTTTCTATTGTTTTATTCTTTCTTCGTATTTTGCCAAATACTAAACAACTTTGAGCAATGTCAACCCGTAGTAATAATAGGTGCATGACATACACATCTAATGAAGATGTTATTCTTTCCCAAAGCTGGGTATCTATTACTCAGGATCCATTGACCGGCAACAACCAATCCGGGACACAGTTTTGGGATCGAGTATTCCGCAAATTTGAAACTCTAATAGGCACTCTGACCGACCGGACAGCTAGCTCTCTTTCTAGTCGATTTTGTGCAATTGCTAAATCTGTTTCTTTGTTCATTGCGAAGTTGAGCAGTGTAACAAATAGAGCTGCAAGTGAAACAACTGAGACGGATAAGGTATGTATAATTTACTGGATTTAAATTTTTTGAATACAAGTATAATAATTTATAACCCAAGTTTATTTACTATTTTTTATAGCTACGCGAAGCTAGAGTGGAATACATGCAATCATCCGGGAAAGCACTTAAATTTGAAGAATGTAATGAGGTCCTTAAAGATCAGCCAAAATTTTCGCTACGTACAACGCATCTCTTCGAATCAAACCGTAGCTCTCATTATGGTGAAGAAGGTAACACAATACGTACGCCAGCAATGCAAGACTGGGATTCAGATTTACCGACCAATTTAGATTCGCCTCTAGCCCTCTCCCGACCACCCGGCCGTAAAGCAGAGAAGAAAAAAGGGAAAAGACCGATTGAATCAGCTCAATTTTTTGAAATGGTAATTGAGACTAGAACATTTAACAATATTTTTGAGTCACAAGATAGGCTGACGATGGCAACAAAAAAGAAGCTTGATCTCAAACAAGAAGAGCACGAAATGAAACAAGAAGAGCACGAAATGAAAAAACGAAAAGAGGAAGACCGCATAATGAGTTTGGACATAAACAGCTTACCCGAGGCTCAACGTCATTATTTCATGTGTAGACAACGTGAAATTATGCAAAGTCGTGGTTACAACTAGTTTAATTTTTTGTATCAATGTTGTTTTCATATATGTTGCAATATCCATTGTATCCTCCTTATTTTCAGTTATGTAGTTGCTTTGTGTTTCCCTACTTATTAAGAAGTGTCTACTTCAGTTTAAATTATTAAAGACTTAATTGATATCTCTTCCAAGTAGATCCATACATTTTTAGTGCTGATTCTAGATTAAACAATACAGAATATAATTTTATAATAAGCTAGAATGAAAAACAGAAATACATTTTGGCTGATTCTAAGTTAAACATTAAAAAATATAAATTGCTTGCAAATGACTCTAAAACATTACTAACATATTTCTCTAAAACTCATCTCCATATTCGTACCATATGTGCTCCACCAAATCTGCTCACAGTTGATGATGTTTCTGTCTATCATGTAGTTCTACATTGCGTGCTAATCTGGAGGTACTTGTTGAAGCTCCAGTTCTGCTCGGTACATTGAAGGTAGAGTCCGCACTTTGGTCGTAGTCATAATCATCAAGTGCTTGTTCCCGTTCGTCCTCTACAATCATATTGTGTAAAATAATATATCTCTTCATTATATAAGATAGACTGTCTGCATCCCAGAACCGTGCTGGACCTCTTACAATTGCAAATTGTGCCTGTAAAACACCGAATCTGCATTCAACATCCTTTCTTGCAGCTTCTTGCATCTGGGCAAAAAAAATTTCCTTTTGAGCTTCCGGTGCCGAGTATGTTTTCACTATGGTAGCCAACAGAGGATAAATATCATCAGCTAAATAGTACTCTATGTTGTAGTTGTTATTGTTGATAGTGAAATTTGCGGCTGGTGCAAACCCATCAAGAAGATCATTAAATAATGTAGACCGATTGAGCACATTAAGGTCATTACTGCATCCTGGAATTCCAAAAAATGAATGCTAGAACCATAGGTCGTAAGATACAACTGCTTCAAGAATAATAGTTGGCTTCCGAACGTGCCCGGTATACTGGCCGTGCCATACTGCTGAACAATTTTTCCAAGCCTAGTGCATGCAATCAACACTACCTAACATACTTAGAAACCTGCGAGCTTTATTTTCTTCAAGTAGTCTTCGAATATCAGCGGCGGTTAGAGCCCGCAAATATTGAGGTCTAAACATGTTCATAATAGCCACACAAAAACGACGTACTGTTTTCAAAACAGTATTCTCTCCAATTCGTACGTACTCATCGATTGAATCAGATGATGATCCGTAAGCCAAGCAACATATAGCAGTAGTGATTTTTTGATAGAGAGATAAACATAGTTTTCTAGTTGCATCCTGTCGTTATTGGAAGAATTCATCGTAGTTAACAGTCACTTCCAAAATACGTTGGAATAAAACTTGCCGCATACGGAATCGACGTCGGAATAGGTTGTCACCGTAAATTGGATTCTCAGCAAAATAATCTCTTCGAAGATGCATGTCCCCATCTTCCCTTTCACGACGTATATATCTCCGGCGGTTTATTTTTTGACTTTGTTGAAATGCGATGGAGAAAATTTGCATGTTCTGGTGAACACGTCTTCCCAAGTCCCAACATGGCTAGTTGAGCACTTTGATCGGACTCTTCGTCTGATGAAGTAGATGAAGAAGATGAACTAAATTCAGCCATTACAAATATGAAAGTATAAATTGGATGATATTGTAGCTTGTTTGTTTTCTGGTAGAAGACACTATGGTGAATATATAGGGGACGAAGAAGCGACTGTATTTCCATGTGCCGAGATAGAAAACATAAATGAGACACTGGAGTTGTCAGATTAAATGACATAAAGTGGTTTAGGCACAATATAAAGTGGTGCAGGCACAATTAAATGACATAAAGTGATCCGAATATAAGCTAATGTAGGCTAGGGAGAGCTATGTGTCCTTTTCCCCTGTATAAACCAAGTGAACATTTCTTCAATGAATGCCAATTTTGACCAAACAACCATTTCAGATTCTTTTGTCCAAAAAAAAAATCACATCACATAAAGTAAACATGACATAAAGTTTTAGATAGAATGTCATTTTTGCCCTTATGTACAGAAAATGACATAAACACATCTGAACATAAAGTAAATGTTCATTAAGCATTAAGCATGAATTAAACATTAATTAAACAATAATTAATGAATACACGCTGACATTAAACATTATTTATAGATGCTACTCCTCGTTATCAAACTGTGTATTCGGCACATATTCCGGTGTCGATTGAAAACTTCTCATACCAGAAGTTGACGGTCGATCGTTAGAAACACTTCTTCGTCCAGAAGTTGACGGTCGATCATAAACACTTCTCCTGTCAGTAAATACTTGAACGGGAATAGATTCTTTCCACACAGTGTCTGTCATTATGAATTGTCTTAATTGAGATTCATTATAAGTCGACTCCTGGTACCGTTGGTATAACTCGTCCTGCAAATATTGTTGATAAATTATAAAAAAAGAATTAAAAATCCATTGTAATCTAAATGAAATTTGAATATTGATTAAAAATATTATGAGGTATGCTCACATATGACATTACACCGCGAGGCTCCAAATTGCAAGATCCCTCTTTGATAATTCTCGTTATTGCCTGAAAAAAGTGGAACCTCAACTACACATTCGCCATGTACTGGTGGAACATGTATGTTTGTTTCAGTTGCATACTCTGCTGGTGCCCAAAAAGGAGCAGGGAAGGGCAATTGAGCATTTGGTCAATAATGCTAGCTGGACCAATAAAATCCATATTCGCACCATGTGATAGAGTCGGCATAATAGCCCCTATTGATACCTTTGCCCAATACTTATCGTCTCTCTTTTGTGGTACAAGCCGGACCAATACTGACGCGTCAACAGGCAAATAAAAATCTTGTGGTAATATTCGAGGCACGAATTTTGGTCGGGTCAATTAGGATAGTAATAAATCCCGTAAATTGGCCATAACAACGATCACCTAGATACCATACACCCTATATCGTATACATATTTTCAAGCACACATACAACTATTTCAGGGTGATGCATTCAATAATAAATTAAGATAAAACAAAAACATTGCAAATATGGATAATTTTACATGTGAGCAGTACTCAAAAATAACTCGGTGCCGAGATAGTATGTTCGCAATCTGCACTTCACGCTCATTCTCGTACCTCGATCCCGAATAAGGCTGCCAAATAATAGATGCAGAAGAACGCATCTCCAATTGATATCTAACTATGCCAATGTTATACCTAATTGTGTCTGCTATATTAGTATCCAATTGATCTTTGTTCCAACGTGTAATTTTCGGACATTTATCAAAATCTATTAAAACATCTGCTATATCTTCTATTTTTGCAGTTATTGGAACACATATACTTGTATATTCATATCCCAATACTATAGATGAAAGATCTATATTAGTTTACAAATAAATACTTCCAAATTGAACAAATAAGTTTAATAAAAAGCTTTAAAACACATATAATGTTACCTCTAGTACTTGCCATGGACCGTTAAAAAACTTGACTTTAACTCTGCTGCAAGAATCTAGAGACATACATAGTAGTGCTAGTGCTTGGCCGCCCCAATCGTATGTACCTACTTTATTAAGATCTTCTAGTGCTGCAAGCGAACAAGATCTGATCAAGCAAGCAGCGTTGGAGAAAAAAAACTCTGAAAGAAAGAACATAAAGAACGTTCTTGTGATCATCAACGCTAGATTATCATCAACTTGAGCTATCTCGATCACGTTACTATGAAAGTACTTCTTTAGGAATGAACTGCGTATTGCTGAAGATTTCCAATATGCTTCAGAATCTCAGGGACAAAACGAGACTGTACAACTTCGAAGGGATAATCTTCATCATTGCACGGAGGGGCTTCACTGGATCCGATCGATAACCCCGTTAGCATTGTCCAATCTAACGGGGTGAATCCCAATTCACCACACGGTAAATGAAAAGTGTGTGTAGTATCCCACCATCTCTTAACCAAGGCCTCCACAAGCTTCATTGATGATTTTTCTGTATTTATTGTGAATAAACACTGCCACCCGGTTTGATCGATTAATTGCTTCACTAATGGAACACGGGAAAATCACTCATATGCCTTTATTAGACCACTAAAATTGCCTCTAAATTTACAAAATCCACCTGCAGGCTGATCGGTAATAAATTGATACAGATGTTGGCAGTCATCAACCACTAATTTCCACAAACTCGGGTCGACAAAATCACGAGATTCCGTCATCAGTTCGGCCTCAGTACTGGTGTTGCCATGATCAGATCCACCGCAAATTGTGGATTTAATTCTACCGATATATCTTCGGATAGATATTGTTTTTGATTAGATACGAAGATAGTAGTTTGAGTAAAGAGGAATTTATAACTCAGAAGATGGATGAGAAGATTTGCCGTGAGAGGTATGCATTTATATAAGAGGAGCTGAGTGGGGTTTTTTCATAAATTAACATTTCCACTTTATTATTATATATATAAAAAAATCACCAGACGGACGAAGAAGCATCGTCTGGTTGATTTTTCGGATCTTATGAAGGGAAGGCTATATAGGTCACTTCGCCTAGATGAAATAAACAAAAAAATAATAAAAAACAAACGAACAGGCCAGACGAATGAAGATCATCCGTCTGGCACTGTTCATCTATTTTTTATTATTTTTTTGTGTTGTAAAGGAAATTAAAAAAAAAATTAAAGAGAGACGGAGGAAGAAGCACCGCCCGACACAATTCAGCATTTTTTTCTTTCTCTCAAATGGAGGATGAAGCTCTGTCCATTCATTTTTTAATTTAAAAAAAAAAAAAAAACTGTTAGACGGATGAACAAGATCCGTCCAATACATTACTTTATCAAATTTTAGAAATAATGATAGCAGCGATCGTTGCTAAAAGCTAAAATCTCATTGCTAAAAATAGAATAGGTTTAGCCAACGACAGTGGATGCTCTTAGAGGAACATTTTAGCAAAAGTAGAAAACAAATTCAACTGAGGGAAAAAACAGAACAATGGGAGAGGAAAGACCAGAGAGACTACCCACCGCAACCAACCGCCACCGTGATAGCCAGCGAGACTAGAGCTACACCCGCAGGGCGTCTACGATGCCAAAACGCAGAAGGGAGCAAGAGAAGGAGGCACGATCGAGTAAGAGACACGGGGATGAGCCAGAATCTCGGAGCAGATCAAGAGGGAAACCAACTACACGCTCACCTGCTGGTTATAGAAACCGGGCAGGCGAGATAGGGGGCGAGAAGGCCGCTCAGGGAGGACTAGGGGGGCCAAGAAACTCGAGCTCGCAACTGGAGAAAAGCTCGCAGCAAGGGACTATCGTCCATCACCAGAGTGGCTTCATCAAGGAACAAAACAGGGAGTCATGAACAAAACATTTGCAGAGGTGACTGGAGGTGTTCACAGGGACTCAGATGACCAGAGAGGGCATCGACGCTCAACCTCGTTGGAGGAAGAGATCCTTGGAAGAGAGAAGACGAACCAGGCAAATGGATTTTGGTGAATCCGAGGAAATCCCATAAAGCAACGAAGAGCGCTGCTAAGGCGAAGAGTCTCAACTCTTCAGGTGGTCGGAGAGTCGATTGCCAGACCTGTCACAAGTGCGCAAAATTGGGTCATTCGATCAACAACTGCAACAATGATTGATTTTGTTACAGTCTGCAAAACTTCAGGCCATATTCCACCTTGTGCCCAAGAAACAGAATCACCTCTGCTTCGATCACCAAGGAGCCTACACTGCCGGCGGCATCGCTAAACTTGGAAGCTAGTAGGACACGGGAGAGTGCAGCGGGCGAGATGAAGGTTATTAAAGCTACGATCACCCCAACTCCATTAATGGCAGATTTCGAAAGGCACTATACGAGCTCCATCATAGTTAAAGCTCAAACTGGTAACCCTACAGCTAAAGATATCTCAGAGTTGCTACTAGCTGCACTAGTATCTTCTTCCATGCCAACGTGGGTGGTGCAAGACATTGTCGGCAACCATTTTTTCGTTCACTGCAGTGATCGGAGGTGGCGGCGGAGACGCTCAGGATGAAGGGCTTGGAAGGAAGGGATGCACTGGGATTAGAGTTTTTCATTACGTTCAAATCGTGGTAACGAGAGTATGGGGCGCTCAGTGCAGAGTCTTTCTCTTCGGTATGGATTCGCCTATACAACTTGCCATTTCATTGTTGGGTTAGGTCGGGATTTCAAAATGTGGTTCGTAGCTTTGGACTTATGATCGAGGTCAACAAGGGAACGCTCACTCACTCCAATCGAAAGTTTGCACTTCTTCGCATAAGGGTCGCAAACAGAGCTGATATCCCTTCCAAGATCATCGTCGACTTTGAAAATGAGGCTTACGAAGTAAAGGTGATCGTGGAGGTTAAGAAGAGCGTGTCGTTTCGAGGGGCGGCGATTTTGGAAGGTGGCGAAATGGACGACATAGATGAAGAGCGGGAGGTTGAAGATAGACGACGTTCATTTGATTTGGGGGCGACAGATCGTGACCCTCCATCTCCATTGCACATCAACAAGCGTCCAAAGCACCTGATCAAAATCCAAGTGAATCTGGAGCATATGTCGGAGAGATACAGCCACGTGGAGGGCAATCCACAAGGAGACGACACGAAAGTAGCTAAGGACAGCCACATGGAGGAGCCCTCCGAACGTCAAAGGACTACGAATTCGAAAAGTTGGTGCCCAAAACACTCAAGCTAGCTGTTGGGTGAGAGGAGAGGAGAAACAAGTACTGGGACTGAGTTGATAGATCCTACTAGGGGCAGCGGGAAAGAAAACAAGTACTGGGACTAAGTTGATAGATCCTACTAGGGGCAGTGTCCTTAAAAGAGGGGATGGTGAGGGGCTTGAGGCTAGTAAGGAGATGGGACTTATCAAACAGGATTGGCTAGAATTCTCAAAATCAGATATAGAAGCATCAATGAGACTGTCATTGGCAACATTATTCAAAAACAAAGAGCCCAGTCTACAAGTAGCTAAGTTGAAGCCCATGAGTTCAGAAGCCCACGAAAAAACTAAAAATAGAGTACTCACCGTTTCTGAAAAGTTAGCTACACTTGAAGTTACACTGCTACCGCTAACTGCAACTACCATGGCTCAACTGGTGGAAACAGTTCAACACTCAACTGACCCAAATTTCTATGGGGGGATTATTGGAGCTCTAGACGGAGTCCGAGATGACAACTTAATTTCAGAAACAGAAACCGAGACTGGTGATAAGGATATCAAGGGAAGCATCGGCAGCAGTAACAGGAAGTTTACTGAGTACCAGAGAAAGATAAAGAGATAGTTGGACAAGGGAGATATGCATGACCACATTCAGGAAAAGCCAAACAAGACGATCTCTAAAGCAAAGGAGCTAGATACGGCTGGTGGAGGTATTCTCTCTCTCGATCTCTCTGTTCTTAATTCCTTAAATGATGATTCGCTAATCTATTTTGCTAGTCTTTACGGTCTAGCCATAGGCTCTAGTAGGACAGAACAGTTAGAAAAAATAGCTATCATTAGAGGGGAGTCTAGGGCAGCTTTTACATAAGGTCACAGATTGTTCGGAGGCTATAGAGGATAGGTGTCTAACTCTGTCATTAATGGTATACATCTTCTGGAATGTGAGAGGGATGAGGCAAAAACCAAAAAAAGATCGATTTGTAGCACTATTAATAAAATTCACCCTAGTATCTGCGGGCTTCAAGAAACACGAATTGAGAACCCCTTGATGGAGGAATTTAGAGATTGTAGGTGGGCTTCGGGCTTTGACTGGAGGTTTAAGTCTGCCCTTGGGCTTTTCGGGGGGAATAGCGATTGGGGCGGATACTAAACTCTTTGAGAATATAGATGACTTTATTGGGAATTTCACGATTTCTATTAGATTAAGAAGGAGATGTGACGACTGGGAGCACGTCGTCACTAGTGTGTATGGCCCATACGACTCCAGAAAGCGAAAAGAATTCTGGACAGAGCTTAAAGCAATCAAGAATAAATGGGATCGGCCTTGGGTGTTAGGTGGAGATTTCAATATCACTAGATTTCAAAAACGAGCATAGAGGCAGAGGACACAACCACAGCGAGCAGGAATCCTTCAATAGCACTATAGATGACTTGGAGCTTCTAGAGTTAGAAATGGTCGATAGAAAGTTCACTTGGTCTAACATGCAAATAAATCCAACTCTGGCGAAACTGGATATGGTGTTGGTGTCTAGTGATTGGGAGGATGCGTTTCCACTTGCAAACGTGAGGACCGCGATGCGATATATGTCCGACCACCTGCCTCTCGTCATAGAGTGCGGCGAGGTTAGTAGGCATAGGATTTTCCCATTTATATTTGAGAAATCCTGGACGATGGAGACTGAAACACGTCAGGTCATCAAACAGTCATGGAACGGCCCCACAAGTGAAATTTTGGCCGTAGAAATTTGGGTGAAAAAGACTAGACGACTTCGTAAGACCTTAAAAGGATGGGCTAGACAGAAGTTTGGAGATGTTAACTTAAGAAGGGAGATGCTAGGTTACAGGATCCATGAATTGGAAACCATGCAAGAGGAGAGGGATCTGTTGAGGCCAGAAAAGGAGGAAATGGCTAATTGTAGACTGGGAGGAGCTGTATTGGCCATTTCCGTCATTTTCTATGTGGCAAACGATTGAGGATACAATGGCTAAAAGAAGGAGATGCTAACACAAAATTCTTTCACAATGTAGCAAACGGAAGAAGAAGACAAAATCATATTGCGGGATTATCTATTGATGGAACTTGGATAGAAAGTGACGAACTCATCAGGAAGCACATAGACAAGAAGTACCATGAGCTTCTGGGTAGTAGAAATACCATTAGAAGTAATCTTTCGTCTGATATGTGGAGCTCTTCTAGAATAGACAACAGCGAGGGAATCGAAAATAGGTTCACGAAAGAGGAAGTCAACAGTGCAATAAAGCATCTAGGACGGGATAAGGCCTCGAGCCCAGATGGGCTCCCTATCTTCTTCTACAATTTTTACTGGAAGATTATCAAGGTAGATCTCATGAACATCTTTGAAGAGCTATATGAAGGGCGTGCAAATCTGGAGAGGCTCAACTATGCCACAATTACTCTTGTCCCTAAGAAACGAGACGTACTCACAGTAGAGGATCTCAGACCTATTAGCCTGCTAAATGGATCATTCAAAATTGTTATAAAAGTGCTAGCCCAAAGACTATCTCCACACCTTGATGATGTGGTGGCCCCATCGCAGAGCGGTTTCATTCGTGGAAAAGACATTATCGACAGCATAGCCTCAGCTCACGAAATTGTTTACAGAGAAAATAGAGGCAAGTCGAACGGATTCATGTTGAAGATAGACTTTGCAAGGGCATATGACTCAGTGCACTGGGAATGTCTAGATGAGGCATTACAACTCAAAGGTTTTGGGACGAAATGGCAATCATGGATTAAAATTTGTGTCCAAGGAGGGGAAATCGTTCATACATTTAAACGGGTGGTAAGGCAAAGAAATTAGATGCAAAAGAGGACTCAGGCAAGGGGACCCTCTATCGTCACTCTTATTTGCCATTGTGGCGGACTGACTAGCTGAAATGATAAGGAGGGGACAGGAGAGTAACGTTATCAAAGGGATCGAGATCAAAGGAATAACCCAACCAATGTCAATTTTACAATACACTGACGACACTCACTTGTGTGGAAAGGCGATAGAGGAAGAAGTTGTAGCGCTTAAGGCGGCTCTGGACTGTTTTCAAAGCTGGTCGGTGTTAAAAATAAATCTGAAAAAGAGTTGCGTCATACCTATTAGCGATCAGCTATCAATGCCGGTAAACACTATCACTACGCTTTTCGGGTGCGAGAGAGGTGATTTCCCGATCAAATATCTAGGGACGCCAATCAGACCTGGGTCATTGCGACGAGAGGATTGGAACGCCCTTATAGAAAAGATAGCTAAGAAACTAGCAGGATGAAAAAGTCGCTTCATCTCCTTAGGAGGAAGGATCACGCTGCTCAACTCGGTTCTTAGTGCTATTCCCCTATATTTGATGTTCGTCTATGAACTGTCTAAGTGGGTTATCAACATGATAGACAAGATGAGAAATAATTAAATAAATAAAGGAATTGTTTTGGGATTTGAATTTGAATTTTGAAGGTAAAATTTTGACAGAAAAAATGTATTTTGTAAAGTTAAATGTAGACCTTTAATTTTGAAAGATTGAAGGTGAGCCACTTCATAACTTTCTTTGCGTTTTATTATATTGATTTTACCTCATATGCAGTACTAGTATTAATTTGTTTTTTTTGATGGATGTACTAGTATTAATTTGTTGCTCTACCTTAAAAAGAGAGAAGAAAAAAAACATTCATGTCATTTATCTAAGAAATTGCATGGATATTAATCATAAATATAATATTTTAGCATTCAAACTTGTCAAATCAGTCACATGGCAAAGATGGACCAAGAGAGTTATTGGTTCTGGCTGCTTCTTGGTTGCTTCCTAAAAGCCAAGGTGTCTTTTAGTAATGGGTTTCAATTTTTGGAATCTGAAAGTAACATCTACTACTCCTCCTCCTACAGGGCTTATTCCTTATTAGGTCATTGCCTCTTAACTTTGCCCACTTATTAAATCACTGCTTACTCTTGTACTGCTGCAGTTTACAACCTGAAGAAAATATGAGGACATGCATTGCACAGCATATACTGTTTTCCTTTTTTCTTTTTTTTGGGTTCAATTTAATGCTATATATAAGATGAACATTATTGAGTCCACACTAAACTAAACGCTTCGACATGAGCTACAAGTCTATTATTCTGAAACATATTTACCATGATCATAAGTGTCTTTAAGATAAACATGCATTCTAAAGTTTTATACATAAGAGCAAAAGTTTTATACATAAGAGCAAAAGTTTCATATGCTGAATTTGTGATGGAGAAATGTATTGTATCAGAGTAACATCAGAAATTAAGAAATGAGAAATCCTGCATGTCCATACAAATATACAGTCAGAAGACTCAGAACCCCTGAATTTGTGTTCCAAAAAGATAACTTGGAGTTATATATATATATATATATATATATATATATATATATATATATATATATATATATACAGACTTAGTGCACAACGGAACATACAGACTTAGTGCACAACGGAACATTACTCTCTCTCTCTCTCTCTAAGCCTTTGTGTATATATATATACACAAAGGCTTAGAGAGAGAGAGAGAGAGTAATGTTCCGTTGTGCACTAAGCTTCTGCGTGCACTCGGCCTTACCGTCTTCGTATCAATGATCCAAACCGTTCACATTGATCTACATATATGAATTAGTCTTAATATATAAAATTAAATTATTTGAAATTTATTTGCCTATTCATTGAAGTGTTATAAATTGTATAGCTGAAAATCGTTGTTTTTTTTTATAGTTACATGGGTACACAAAGGTATAGAGAGAGAGAGTAATGTTCCGTTGTGCACTAAGCTTCTGTGTGCACTCAACCTTACCGTCTTCGTATCAATGATCCGAACCGTTCACATTGATCTACACATATAAATTAGTCTAAATATATAAAATTAAATTATTTGAAATTCATTTGCCTATTCATTGAAGTGTTATAAATTGTATAGCTAAAAATCGTTGTTTTTTTTATAGTTACATGGGCAAATAAATTGAAGAGATGGGCTGTCTTAGACAATGTGGGCCCCAATTTCCAGTACATGTTTACATCGAACAAGTGGCCATGGCCCACAAACTATTGGTCTTCTTTCTAGAACTGGGAAATTCTCCAACAATTAAAGGGGACCACTTACCTTAAGTTCAGGCCCACAAACTGTTTAATTCTTTTGAAAGTCAATTATAGGTTGTCTAGCTTTTTAAAAAAATGTCAATAATAGGTTGTAGGCTAATAATAATAATGTACAGTAGGGGCAACTAAATAATGCAATGTACCAAGTTACTTTCTTTGGTAAAGCAGTATAGCAAGTTTCATAACATTTTGTGGAGAAACACCTAATTTATGGTTACAGTTGAGATGTGCTAGTTGTTTAAATCTCTACTATTATAATGGTAGATGGTAAATAAATATGTGTATCCCCTGTGCATGACTATTATAAAGGAGATTTTAGGTTCAAATCCAGACTACGTAGAAATTTTTACTTCTAAAAATTATATTTATTAAGACGTTCATCACACGTGTAAATTACTAGTATTTTTATAAGGAATAGTTGGAGTTGTGTCAAATGTTGACAACGAACTCATTTCAATCATCTCAATAACACATTTTGAAGTCGGAACTATAGAACCATCTCTACTACTATAATGAAAGAAGGCCTTAGTGTAATTTGTCCATATTCCAATCCGTGCAATGCACGTGCTGGTAGATTTTTTTTTCCCTTTTCATTCTCCCCTCCCCCAAAAAAATCTCCACGTGCACAGCACGTGTATAATACTAGTTCAAAGTAACGGGAAAGAGCGGAGGGGGCATTGATAGATAAAAAAGAGTCTATACTAATAAACCACTAAATATACTTCATTTACATTAAACTAGTCTAGAATAATTTTAATTAAGTCAACCTTTGACATCTTACCCTCTCTTTTCAAGTAGGTTATGGACCTTATGGTCATGGACTGATTGAAGGGCAAATGGATGATTTTTGATTTTTTGTTAACCTTATTTAATGCCATTAGGATGGCAAACGGTAAATGATATGAAGTAAGTGACGTGGCCCTATCTGGATCATCAGATCTCCTCAGACTTTACTCTCCTGTAATTATCAAGTCAAACGAGTCGAACGGACTTCAGCCCATTCAAGCCCGCAGGCATACGGGTCCGACCTGGTCCGTTAGGGTCTCAGACACGTTTACCCCTGCCTATAAATACTAGACTCCTTCCTCACTTCTAGAGGTAATAAATTTTTCCTCACCTGAACCCTAACTACTGTTGCTTTCTCAGTAATTGACCAGATCGTCGGAGAGTCTGTCGCCGAGACTTCTCCCAGTATTTCTAGGCAGTGTGCAGGTACAAAAGACCGAGCAGAGTCTCAAAGATCCGAGCCGAGCACCTGACCTCCATCTCTCTCTTGCTACTCCCGAGCCGGTCCTACGGCCTAGGATTAGATCAACGCCAGTACCACATCTTCCGCTACACAATTACAAGAACTCACACCTGTTGCCCTCACACCCCCAAAAAAAAATAGCATCAGGTTGGCGCCGTCTGTAGGAACCTCAGGTACTACCGCCAGTCCGAGCCCAACCAGGAACGTCCTCTCAAGTCCGAGCTCTTCTATGGCTCCCAAAGCCAGAAGGGCCGTCACCTCGATACGACACCCAGACCCTCCACATCACAGCCGCGCGGACGCCCAAGGTTCCAACCATCCGCAGGTCAACGGCGCGGCCGGACATAGCCCGAGTGCTTCTCACTCAAACGCAACCGATTTTCGACGAGTCATCCTAGATCGGCAGGCCAATCGAACTAGGAGAGAGGCCGCTTCCAACTCAGGTCTCGAACCATCGCAGACGGCCGTCCATAGAACGCGATCCGGGACACAGCCACACGCCCTGTAAGCCTCTGCCCCCGCAGGACCCGGTGGGGAAAGCCCCAGTCACAAGGGCCAAGCTCAAAAACTTTCGGGACGAGGTCCTCCAAGCAATCCGAGGCGGACATGGAACTGAGGTCCGCAACAACTCCGACCCTCGGTTAGGAGCAAGGGGCGGTGAATCCTATGGATCGATCTGTCCCATGGAACAAGAGGATGTCGTCCTTCGGCGCTTACGAGAAATGGAGAACCGCCTCGCCCATCTCAGTGAGGGCGGACCAATGCCGGGTCATGATCATCGGCCGACCCGACCCCCATTCTCCCCCCAAATCTTGGAAGCCGAGATCCCCTGAAATTTCAGGCCTCCCCAATTCGAGACATACAACGGCGAGGGTGATCCCGCTGATCACATGAAGGGGTTTAAGACCCTCATGATGATTCACAATACTGCGGATCCCCTCCTATGCCGCGTCTTCCCTACCACCCTTCGCGACCCGGCTCGGGAATGGTTCTCAAAGCTCACTCCCGGATGAGTCTTCTCATTCGACCAGTTGAAAGCAAACTTCCTAGCCCACTTCTTGATCAGCCGAAATGTCGAGAAGACGAGCGCGTCCCTTCTGGACCTCAGGCAAAACGAAGGGGAGTCACTCCATGATTTCGTTCAGAGGTTCACCGCCGAGGCGTGATCGGTCTCCACTCTGGATGCGAGCATCGCTTTGGCAACTTTCCGACACAACGTTCGACACGGTCAGCTGAAGGCTTCATTGGCCAAAAAACCACCCGTCGACTTTTCCGATCTGCTCAACAGGGTCGAGAAGTACATTCGAGCGGAAGAGGCCCTAAATCCAGAGAGCACCAAAGAAGCCACTCCCAAGGGGAAGCAGAAGACCGACGACGTCGAACCCGCCAAGAAAACCATGAAAGAAACGGCCAGTCTCAAAAGAGTTCCTCCATTCCCCCAATTTGAAAGGTACACGCCGCTGACCCAGAACATCTCGGCACTCTTGATGGAGATTGAGGATAAAGGGCTCGTCCGACTCCCTCCCTGACCAAGCAACAACAAGAAGAGCGACTAAAGATTCTACTACCACTTCCACCGAGACAACGGGCACGAGACGGGCAACTATCGGGTCCTTAAAAACGAGATCGAGGCCCTCATCCAGCGAGGGTACTTAAGAGAGTTCACCCGGAATAATCCACGAGACCGAAGGGATACGAGGAATCCTGGCCTTCACCTCCTCCTCGAACAATCAACCGATGGCCAGAGCGGGACTCCGAGCCCGAGGAGACCGGAGGGCAAGCCATACTACACTGTGTCCATGGTGGACCGGGGGGGGATCTAATACCTCCCGCAAGGCCTTTGTCTGGGAGGTTAACTCTGTTCGGGACCATCCATCCCCCCAGATTCAACAACGACATGTATCCTTTTCTGGAGAAGACCTGGAGGGAGTCCGGCTCCCACACTGCGATGCCCTCGTCATGAAAAATTTCGAAGTCCGCCGAATTCTCGTGGACAATGGGAGCTTGGTCAACATCCTCTTCTCGGAAGCATTTAAGAACCTCAAGCTCCCCCGAGATAAGCTAAAGTAGGCCGGGTACACCCTGCATGGGTTCTCAAGGCATCCCAGTACATATTGAAGGGATCGTAACGTTGGATGTAACAGCTGGCACAACCCCCATTACATGGACCAAATCAATGGACTTTATGGTGGTCAACGTCAAGGCGGCGTATAATGCCATCCTCGGCCGACCCGACCTCTGCTCGTTCCAGGCCGTACCCTCGGCCTATCACTTGAAGCTGAAATTTTCCA
Organism: Hemerocallis citrina; assembly: GCA_017893485.1. Taxonomy (NCBI): domain Eukaryota; kingdom Viridiplantae; phylum Streptophyta; class Magnoliopsida; order Asparagales; family Asphodelaceae; genus Hemerocallis; species Hemerocallis citrina. The sequence continues at coordinate 200,198,871 of CM030366.1, read as the reverse complement.
CTGACCTCGAAGTTGGCGTTGTTAGAGGAAATTAGGAGTCTGCACGTTCTTGCTACACGAATGCGATCGGAGGCGGGGTATCCCACTCGACACAGTCGAGCTTCTGCCTGAAAGAAGCCATCTCGAATCAGAACCCGCAGACGAATTGGAGGAAGTCTCATTCGAGTGGTTCCGTGTGAGCCGCACCCTTTCCCCCGACCTGAAGCCAGGACTGATTGATTGCATACGCCGCAATATCGACCTCTTCTCCTGGACCCCGTCAGACATTCACAGAAATTTTGAGGACCTAATCATGCATAGGCTGAGCGTCGCCCCAGGCTCCAAGTCAATCCATCAGAAGCGGCGCAAGTTCTCCCCAGAGAGGCAACAAGTAGTAAAAGCGGAGGTGGACAAACTGTTGTCCGCCCGGTTCATTCAGGAGGTCAGCTACCCCGAGTGGCTGGCTAACGTCGTGATGGTCAAGAAGGCCAGCCGGTGCTGGAGAATCTGCATAGATTTCACGGATCTCAACAGGGCGTGCCCCAAAGATCCTTTCCCCTCCCGAGCATCGACGCTCTGATCGACGCAACGTCGGGTCAGGAGCTCTTAACCTTCATGGATGCCTTTTTAGGCTACAATCAGATCCGAATGTTCCCTCCGGACATCACCAAAACATCCTTCGTCACCGACCAGGGTCTCTACCATTCAGAGAGGTTTATCATAATCAACGAGACACTCTTCAAACGCTCGTACACAACAACGGACGACAGACCTTATCTTCGCTGTCTGGCCCCCGAGGAGGCTAAGTACGCTCTGAAGGAATCGGAGGGTGTCACATGGGGAGCAGGTCACTTGCAAGAAAACCCCTAAACCACGGGTACTATTGGTCGACCATGTTACAAGACGCTCAGGACCTCGTCAAAAGATGCAGCTTTTGCCAAAGATTCTCCTCTGTGAAGAGGCTTCCACAAGCGAACCTCCACTCCCTTGCGAGTCCGACCCTATTTGCTATGTGGGGGATGGATTTGGACGGCCCTTTACCAAAAGCAACGGGCCAAAAGAAGTTCCTCGTGGTGGCCATCGACTACTTTACCAAATGGATCGAGGCAGAGCCCGTGGCCACGATCTCCGAGCACTAAACCCAGCAATTCTTCTGTAAGAATATCATCTGTCGGTTCGGGATCCCCCGCATACTTATCACAGACAACGGGACCTAATTCGCCGGCCAGAACTTTCGGAAGTTCTGCGAAGACATCAGCGTCAAGCAGCGCTTCTCATCGATATGTCACCCCCAGTCAAACAGCCAGGCCGAGAACGTGAACTGTCAAATCCTTGACGGCCTCAGGAAGCGGTTAGATAATTCATCCAAGGGGCTGTGGGTCGACGAGTTGCCAAGCGTACTCTAGGCGCACCGGACGATGAAGAGAATCCCCACAGGTGAGTCACCTTTCAACCTAACCTACGGCACAGAGGCGGTTATCCTCCTAGAGATCGGGCTCCCTTTGCCCAGGATCATGGCCTTCAACGAGGAGAACAACTCAACGGGCCTCAGAGCCAACTTGGATCTAATTGACGAGGTCAGGAAAAAAATTGCCATCAGAGAAGCATATACCAACAACAGATCAAGAAGTTTTACAACAAGAAGGTCCGCCCCACCAACATCTAGCTTGGTGACCTCATGCTCTGGAAGCCAGCGGTATCCGACCCCAGTAAAAAGTGAAAATTGGCCTCTAATTGGGAGGGTCCGTATAAGGTCTCCGAAGTGGTACGTCCTGGCACGTACCGACTCACAGACCTGGGGGGCAGGATCATTAAGAAGCCCTGGAACGCAGAACACCTCACCAAGTTCCTCGAAGGGGACGACTAAACTCCTTGTATAATAGAAACTCATGTAATCGATACCACGTGCCCCGCTTTTTTTTGTGTAAATAAAAAGTGTAACTTTGTTTCATTCCTTTCTTGTTCTAATTTTGTGCAAGGAAACTCGGCACCTCCAGCTCGACTTTCGGCATTGACCTCGAGCCATACCCTAACTTTTTCAGCAAGCTTTACGGGCTAGGTGCTCGGCAATGATCCCGAACCACACCCTAACTCTTTTACAAGAGCACAGGAGCTCGACTTTCGGCATTTACCTTGAGCCATACCCTAGCTTTCTCAAGCTTTATGGGCTAGGCGCTTGACAATGATCCCGAACCACACCCTAACTCTTTTATAGATCACAGGAGCTTGACTTTCGGTATTGACCTCGAGCCATACCCTAGCTTTCTCAAGCTTTATGGACTAGGTGCTCGGCAATGATCCTGAACCACACCCTAACTCTTTTATAGAGCACAGGAGCTCGACTTTCGGCATTTGACCTCGAGCCATACCCTAGCTTTCTCAAGTTTTATGGGCTAGGCGCTCGGCAATGATCTTGAACCACACCCTAAGTCTTTTACAGAGTACATGAGCTCAACTTTCGACATTGACCTCGAGCCATACCCTAGATTTCTCAAGCTTTACGGGCTAGGTGCTCAGTAATGATCCCAAACCATACCCTAACTCTTTTACAAGAGCACAGGAGCTCGACTTTCAGCATTGACCTCGAGCCATACCCTAGCTTTCTCAAGCTTTATGGGCTAGGCACTCGGCAATGATCCTGAACCACACCCTAACTCTTTTACAAGAGCACAGGAGCTCGACTTTTGGCATTGACCTCGAGCCATACCTTAGCTTTCTCAAGCTTTTTGGGCTAGGCATTCGGCAATGACTCCGAATCACACCTAATTTTCTTACAAGATGGGGCCCGATACTCGGCTTGCACTACGGACAGCGTCCTAATCTCTCTTAGAAAATAAGGAGGGACGTAAAAATCAATTTTTATTCATCACAAATACCTTGAATGACCACAGTACAAGGAAATTACAACGCTTCCACTAACCTCAACCTAAGTTTTTCACTTGGGGCTTCCCTTCGGGCTTTTTCGGCCAACACGAACCATGTCGAGCCCCACCGAGCAGGTACGTCCTTCGATGTGCTCGTCTGGCACCACCGGCATGCTAATGTAGACTTCCCGACAACGGAGCTCTGCACATCAGCAGGCCTTGCCATCTCTAGATAGAGGGTCGGCGAGGAACCAAAAATAAAGGGGCCTCCTCCCCCAAGATGGCCGAACCAAGACCGACCTGTGCCTAGCATGACTTTCAATCTCTGATTCTCCAGCTCCTTTTCAACCACAACCTCACGAAGAACGGACTCAGAGGTATGTCACTTGGTGGAAGCATAAGATATTGACCAGTTCGTCTCGGCACTCTCCCAGTCCCGATCGGATATAGCCTTCTTCAGGCGTGCCACCTCTAAGCTGAGCTCCTTGGACTTGTTCATGAAATAGCTTACTGCGGCTTCTCGATCGTGGGCCTGCTTACGATAGCGGATCAAGACGCTCTCCTTGGACTCTAGCCTATTCCGAAGTCGCCGGACCTCAGCGGAACTGAGGTCGGCACCAAGGATCTCGTTCATCTGGCAAAAGGGGAGGAAATGACGATTCACTAAAAAAGCTCTCCAAAGACAACAAGTCATAGAAGGTCAGCCAAAAACATCATTGTATTAATTCAAAAATTAGTTACAAAAGGCGGTGGCCAGTTCGCGTTCGGCAAATACAAAAAGAGAGAACTCAAATCAATGAAGTGAATAGCCCAACCTCTTTGTTTGAAGCTTTTCCAGGAAGCTTCTACCACCCACATCTATTTTTTATTATTAACAAAAAGGTGGTGAAAACTCTATATTTTTGTCCTTTTGATTGGAGTCCATAATAACAGGCAGGTTTCATTAATGAAAAGAAAAGCAGAGGTCCCCACTTATTGAAAAAAGACCATCAGTCTTGCTTCCACCCGACAATCCTTCAACACCTACAATATTTTAACTACTTCGGAGGGGGGATCTGCACCTCTTCGTCGGCCGTCGCACCCCCCCCCCCCGGCCTTCTCCAAGTCGGGGTCTCTCGGAGCCTCATCTCCCTCTCCACCGGGGGTTAGCGGATGCGCGGGAGGCTCCCACCCATAGTGGAGATGGTCGATTTTTGCATCAGGGCAAATGAGCAGAAAGTGCTCCTTCGCCCTATCGTACGCCTTGTCTTAGGCGGTCATCAACTCCTCCAAGGCTACCATCGCCAGCTCATCGTAATCCACTGCTGCCTTTCCCTGAACCGCCGTCAATTCATGGAGATATTGGTCCTGTTGAGAGGCAAGGTCGGCTTGGAAGGCCTGCGCCACCCCCTGAGCGGCCGTCAGCTCGATCCTCAATTCCTTCGCTTCTCGAAGGTACCGATCGGCATTTCGCTTCTCGGTATGGACCTCCTTCTCCACGCATCTCTTCAACTGCGTCTCGGTCATCAGCGTCTAGTCGAGATAAATAGGAGTCAGAAAAGAATGCCCAGTGCAAAAAGAAAACAGACAACAAACCAACACGTACCACTACTTGAGCTTGAGTCCACTTCATGTAGGCCATCTCCGTAGTCTCGGTCGCCAGGATGGTCCAGTTGCGGGCCATGGCGAGCTTATCTGCCACCTCCATAGAGATGGGCCCTCGGCAAGCGAATCTCCCTCCTTGACCGTCCAGTCCGGGGTGAACGACCTAAGGCCCCTCTCGCCCACCATCTTTCGGGCGTCGGGACGGACAGCGGGGATCCCGAACTTTAGGACCTCGGTAACCTTTCGGATACTTGAGCTCGACCCGACTCTTTTGCCTCTCGGGACGGTGGCTTTTCTTCGACATCTTAGAGGACGGCTCCGAAGAGACCTCCACCGCCCCCTGAACTGGCCCCGCCACCAATGCTGCCTTCTCGGCCTCTTTTTCTGGGCCAGTGCTAGCAGGTCCTTCCTCGCCTCGAGCTTCAATGGATCCATCGCTGTAGAGAAAAAGAGAATGTTAATACGAAAGCAAAAAATTAGACAAGAATGAAACAAAAACATACAGGGGTCGGATGGGCTCAGTCCGGCTCGAGCTAGGTGTATCTCTATCACGCGCGGCCAACCGATGTTGTGCTCCGCTATAATTTTGTCCACATCAGCCCACTCCGCCTCGATCAAATCCCTCCGCCTCGAGGATTTGTGGTTCGGCTTGTAAAAATTCCAGACCGTAGGAATTTTCTAAGGCACCTCACTCCCGACTACGAAGTACTTCTCCTTCCACACTTTTTATGGAATCTAGATGGCCATGCACCACCTTCTTGTGAGGGCGGGGGATATGTAGAATATGTCCTCCATATCTCCTAGCAAACTCACCCCTAAGACAGCTCGCAAGTACTTCAACTTCAGAGAGATCTTCTTCTCCTCGCATTTTAGAATGAAGCAGACCAGCTACTTCCACGAGTTGGGGTCGTATTGCATTGGGCACAGCCCCCCCACCTCAGCACCCTCTTAATGAATGGGTGCAGTGGCAACCTTAGTCCCGAGAAGAAAAGCATCTTTGGAAAACATACAGAAGCTGGGGGCCAACTCGGTGGTAGGACGGAGACCAGGGCTCGGAACCATCAGCTCGTACTTCTGTGGAATGAAGTGATTGGCCCTTATTATGGGCAGATAATCGGCCTTCAGTGCACACTGAACATTTTCCATCCGTATCTGGGGCCGGCCAGATGAAGGCACATCCACGTTGAATTGGACCAAGTCTTCTACGTCTTCAGGATACATCCTGACCGACCCTGGCTTCTTGTAGTAGGGGACGTCGAGCCCATGCTTTGTTTTGAAGTCATCTGGTGTCCTCAGACTATCCGGCAGATGCCACTTCCTCTTCTTCTTACGGATACGAGGCACCTTCGGAGGCTACGGTGTTGCCGGGGGGGGGGGGGGGAGGGGGAAGAACCTCTACTCCCTCGTCTCCTTCCTTATCTTCCTCCCCCTCGGCTCCTCCCTGCTCCACCTCATCTTCCTTTCCCTCGACTCCTCTCTGCTCCACCTCCCCTTCCTCATCCTTCTTGCCCAACACATCTACCACCTCCGGCATACGACTTTGGAGGGGGACCACATCCAAAACCTGATCGTCCGTATCCCAGGACGTGGAGTCCAACTCGCGATCCCCCTCACCCCGACCAGATGAACTCGCTTCAGAGCCGGACTGAGAGCGCGACATTACAAAGGAAAATACTAACATGAATACCGTAAACAGAGAGCTCACCGTAAAAGTCACCACCGGCTGGTTAGAGAGAGAAGCTCCTGCATTTAGAGAGAGAAGGCAAAGTGGAGAAATGGAGTGGGGAATGGGGGATTTATAGAGTGAAAATGACTCCTCGAATTCAGCGTCAAAATCCTCACCGTCCAATCTTGATCATCAATATCTAACATCCACTAGGATTTCAAATGCCTCAAATTCCACCCCCATGACGTCAGCATCACATACAACTTCCTAGCTTTTAAAGCAAGCTGGGAGGCTCGACGCTCGGCAGTAATCTCGAGCCATCCCCTAGCTTTTACAGCAAGCTTAGGGACTCGACGGTCGGTAGCAATCTCGAGCCATCCCCTAGCTTTTATAGCAAGCTAGGGGGATCGACGCTCGACAATGACCTCGAGCCATCCCCTAGCTTTTACAACAAGCTTGGGGGCTCGACGGTCAGTAGCGATCCCGAGCCATCCCCTAGCTTTTACAGCAAGTTGGGGGGCTCGACGCTCAGCAATGAACTCGAGCCATCCCCTAGCTTTTACAGCAAGTTGGGGGCTCGACGCTCGGCAATGACCTCGAGCCACCCCTAGCTTTTACAGAAAGCTTGGGGCTCGACAGTCAGGTAGCGATCCCGAGCCATCCCCTAGATTTTATAGCCAGCTGGGGGGCTCGACGCTCGGCAGTGACTTTGAGCCATCCCCTAGCTTTTACAACAAGCTTGGGGGCTTGACGGTCGGTAGCGATCCTGAGCCAACCCCTAGCTTTTACAACAATCTTGGGGGCTCGATGATCGGTAGTAATCCTGAACCATCCCCTAGCTTTTACAGTAGCTGGAGGGCTCGATGCTCGGCAGTGACCTCGAGCCATCCCCTAGATTTTACAGCAAGCTTGGGGGCTCGACGGTCAGTAGCGATCCCGAGCCACCCCTAGCTTTTACAACAAGCTTGGGAGCTCAATGGTCGGTAGCGATCCCGAGCTATCCCCTAGCTTTTACAGCAGCTGGGGGGGCTTGACGCTCGGCAGTGACCTCGAGCCATTCCTAAGCTTTTACAGCAAGCTTGGGGGCTCGACGGTCGGTAGCGATCCCAAGCCATCCCTCATCTTTTACAGCAGCTTGGGGACTCGATGCTCGGCAAGTGACCTCGAACCACCCCCTAGCTTTTACAGTAAGCTTGGGGGCTCGACGATTGGTAGCGATCCCGAGCCATTCCCTAGATTTTACAGCAAGCTGGGGTGCTCAACGCTCAGCAGTGACCTCGAGCCATCCCCTAGCTTTTACAGAAAGCTGGGGGGCTCGATGCTTGACAGTGATCGCGAGCCATCCCCTACCTTTTACAGCAAGCTTGGGGGCTCGACGGTCGGTAGCGATCCCGAGCCATCCCCTAGCTTTTACTTTCAGCTGGGGGGGGGGGCTCGACGCTTGGCAGTGACCTCGAGCCACCCCCTAGCTTTTACAGCAAGTTTGGGGGCTCAACAGTCAGTAGCGATCCCGAGCCATCCCTTAGCTTTTAGAGCAGTTGGGGGGGCTCGACGTTTGGCAGTGACCTCGAGCCATCCCCTAGCTTTTACAGCAAGCTTGGGGCTCGACGGCCAGTAGAAATTCGAGCCATCCCTTAGCTTTTACAACAAGCTGGGGGGCTCGACGCTCGACAGTGACCTCGAGCCACCCCTAGCTTTTACAGTAAGCTGGGGGGCTCGACGCTCGGCAGTGACCTCGAACCACCCCCTAGATTTTACAGCAAGCTTGGGGGCTCGACGGTCGGTAGCAATCCCGAGCCATCCCCTAGCTTTTACAGCAGCTGGGGGGGCTCGACGCTCGGCGGTGACCTCGGGCCACCTCCTAGCTTTTACAACAAGCTTGGGGGCTCGATGCTCGGTAGAAATTCCGAGCCATCCCCTAGCTTTCACTACAAGCTTCAGGGCTCAACGCTCGGCAGTAAGCCTCGACATCCGAGCGCATGGGGGGCTCGACGCTCGGTCTTCGAAGCACCATTCATAAACTTCAAGCCAAATTCCTGGCTTCCACAGGCTCGGTTCGGTGCACGACATTCGCCTCCCGACCATCGGTCCCCTACCCTCAATGCCTCTTTCCTTCAGAGGATCTCCTTCGTCCTACCCCACTTACCACTCCAAGAATCTACGAGTCATACTCTCCAAGCACACCGCTCTACTCTTTCGACAGGGACAGACTACTCCTCCACGACTGGCTTACGCCGCCCTCCAGGAGTGGGGTCTCCTGATATGGGGTAAGTGACGTGGCCCTATCTAGACCACCAAATCTCCTCAGACTTCGCTCCCCTGTGATCATCAAGTCAAACGAGTCAAACGGGCTTCAGCCCATTCAGGCCCGCAGACAAACGGGTCCGACCTGGTCCATTAGGGTTTCAGACCCGTTTACCCCTGCCTATAAATACCAGACCCCCTCCTCACTTCTAGAGGTAATAAACTTTTCCCACCTGAACCCTAGCTACTATTGCTTTCTCAGTAACTGACTAGATCATCAGAGGACCTGTCGCCAGGACTTCTCTCGGTGTTTCTAGGCAGTATGCAGGTACAAAAGACCGAGTCGAGCCTCAAAGATCCGAGCCGAGCGACTAGATCCGAGCAGAGATATTGGATCCAAGCCGAGCACCCGGCCTCCACCTCTCTCATGCTAATCCCGAGCCGGTCCTAGGGCCTATGATCGGATCAACGCCAGTACTACATCTTCCGCTACACAAATTATTAGAACTCACACCTGTTGCCCCCACACCCCAAAAACAAACAACATCAATAAAGAAAACCGTTACGGTATTTTAAGATGTTTTATACTCCTATGAGGCTTTTTAAAGGTAAACGTGGATAAAAGGTTTGAGCATATAAATGTAAATTAGCCTAGGATTTAAAACCACCAATAAATTCAAGAAAGATTAAATAATCATTATGGTAATAAATTCTCTTTTGGTTGTTGTGGATAATCTTATGGTAAAACACGTCTCTGGAAGGAAAAAACTGCAAAACTTTCATAACAAACTATAATGATCAATATCAGATGTTCGAGATGTACGATCGATGATGAGGACACAGCCCATATCATCTTTATGTGCAATAGAGCTAGGTTAGCCTAGGAGGTAGTGACATAAGGATTTGGAATTATTGAGATTTCGAGCTCAACGTTAGAGATCTGGGTCAGGGAAAGTCAATGTAATTAGACAAGAAAATATAAGAGTTTGGAATATTTCGGTGGCTGCTACTTTGAGGGAACTGTGGTTAGATCGTAATGAGTCAACATTTTATCATATCAATAGTAGATTTTCTGTAATGATACATAAAATATTCTCCTTCATCCATGCTTGGGCAAGTCAAGCAGGTACAAGGTATATATTGCGGTTGGAGGAGGATGAGTAGTTCATGCAGATTGGTTTGTGCAGCTTCTGGTTAGTCATATTGTGGTGGATACGTCAGCTTTATATCTTTTGTGTGGATTTTAATGTATTAGTACCTATGATGTCAGTCCGATTGTGGATTTTTTCTTCCTGTTGTAGTACTTGGTTTCATTAACATTTCGTTCAAAAAAACATTTCATTAATTAACCTTTTGTTGAAAACAGCTTTTGGGAAAATAAATTTTATTCTTATTCATTTATTTCTCTACTGTATACATCTATATATGAGAGTTACATTCTTGGAGAAGAAGAAAAAAGATTGAAAGAAGATTGGGGAGATGGGAGATTTGGGAAATCTGTCTCCTATAGATTAGAAAATAGAAAATACAATTACTATGTTTCAACACTCCCCCTCAAGTTGGTGCATAGATATTGAACATGCCAAACTTGTCAACAAATTTCAAAAAGAGCCGATTCGAAACTTCCTTGGTTAGGATATCTGCGAGCTGATCTTCTGAATTCACTTTCGATATCTCGATGACTTTCTCATCTATTTTTTTATGAAGAATCTATCCACATTTACATGTTTCGTTCTATCATGATGAACTGGGTTAGCAGCAATATCACACGCTACTTGACTATCACAATATACTTTCAGAGGTTCATTCGGATCATAGCCTAAGTCCTGCAACAAGAGTTTCAGCCATAAAGCTTCTGCTATACTTAAAGCTACTCTATGATACTCAGCCTCTGCACTAAAGCGCGCAACAATATTTTGCTTCTTGCTCCTCCATGTAACTAAATTTTCTTCAACAAAGGTGAAGTATCCTGAAGTGGAGCGCCTATCAATTATAAATCCTGCCCAATCAGCATCAGTATATGACTCAACCTTCAAGTGACCATGTTTCGCAAAGAAGACCTTTTTTCCTGGAGCAGACTTAGTATATCTCATAATTCTCATCACCGTATCCATATGCTGTTCCCGAGGTGCATGAATAAACTGACTTACAACACTTAAAGCATATGAAAAATCTGGCATGTATGTGCAAAATACATCAGCCATCCAACCAATCTCTGATATTTTTCCTTATCACAAGGTACATGATCAGCTTCGTTTCACAGTTTTAGTCCTTCTTCTAACGATTTACTAATCGACTGACAAGCGGACATTCCAGTTTCCTTTAATAAATCAAGCGCATACTTTCTTTGAGACAAGAATATCCCTTTTCTTGAGCGAGAAACTTCAATACCAAGAAAGTATCTCAAAGAGCTAAGATCTTCCATTTCGAAATCTTGTGACAAGTAGTTCTTTAATGCCTTTCTCTCCTCAGGATCATCACCAGTTACTATCATATCATTCACATAAATAATGAGAGTAGTAATTTTACCTTCTTTCCTTTTTCAGGAACAGAGTATGATCTGAATTACTATGATAGTATCCAAATGTCCTAATTGATTTTGTAAATTTCCCAAACCAAGCTCTTGGAGACTGCTTAAGTCCATACAAAGCGACATACTTTATTACTGTGTTGAACTGGTCTGTTCGACCCTAGTGGATGATCCATATAAACCTCTTCTGTCAATTCCCCATGCAAAAATGCATTCTTCACATCAAATTGCTTCAACGGCCAGTCAAGATTTACAGCAAGTGACAGTAGGACTCGAACAGTATTGAATTTTGTCACTGGTGCGAATGAATGTATCTTCATAATCAATTCTATACGTTTGAGTGTATCCTCTGGCAACTAGCCTTGCTTTGTATCGCTCTATTGAACCATCAAACTTATACTTCACCGTATAAATCCATCTGCATCCTACTGGCTTCTTCCCTGCTGGCAGCTCGACTATCTTCCAAGTCTCATTCTTTTTCAAGGACTTCATCTCCTCATCCATAGCTGCTTTCTACCTTGGATCAGTAAGGGCTTCCTGCACACTGTTAGGAATAGATACAGTAGATAAATGATTTACAAATGACTTATTTGATTTCGACAAGCAGTGAGTGGATACGTAATTACTCATGGGATATTTGACATTACTAGTGAGATCAGGTTCATAAGTGGGTTTTGGAATACCTCTATTAGTACGGTGTGGGAGTTCTCTTCTAGGAGCTTCGGACAACGATGACGATTGGTTTTGGGGTTCTGAAGGTTCACTCTCACTGAAATTCGGTACTGGTTGCAATTCTTCAAAAAGGTCTTCTTCAAGAGGGGCTTCTTCCCTTGGTTGCACTTCTTCATGAGGGTCTTCCTTCCTTGCTAGGTCTTTATTCAAGTGTTCGCCATTATTTGTATCCAGTTGTTCGTTTTGACTGGTAATTACTTCATCATACCCAAGAGTCTGAACTTCACTAATCCCTTCATCATACCCAAGAGTTTGAACTTCACTTCAGTACTCCCCCTGAAGTTCAGTCGCAGAAGAAAAAAATACATCTCTTCTTCATGGAACACAACATCCATAGTCACAAACATCCTTTGAGTTGGTAGGTGATAGCACCGGTACCCTTTCTTATCCTGTACATATCCCACGAAAACACAACGGACAGCTCGAGGAGTTAACTTATTGCGTTCATATTGATGAAGATGAACAAATGCAACACACCCAAACACACGAGGTGGCAAGTTGACGACATTTGGTGCATTCACAGCTTCAGTTAATGCTTGAAATGGTGTGAGAAAGTTTAGGACACTAGAGGGAACTCGGTTGATTAAGTATGCAGCGGAAGCAAGGGCTTTCCCCCAATAAATGAGTGACATATTTCCATGGATAAGAGAAGCACGAACCACCTCGAGCAAGTGTCTATTTTTTCTTTCTGCAACCCTATTCTGTTGAGGTGTATATGAGCATGTAGTCTGATGAACAATGCCGTGTTCCACCAAATATTATTGCAGATTCGAACTCAGGTACTCTCTGCCATTATCACTCCTAAGAACTTGAATCTGTGATTTATACTGAATCATAACATACTTGTGAAATTTTTGAAACAAGTCACTAACTTCACTTTTCGACTTCATCAAACAAATCCAGGTCATCAATAAATGTCACAAACCATTTGGCTCTTCCAAATGTAGTGGTTTTGGATGGACCCCAAATATCAGAATGGATAATCATAAATGGAAGAGAGCTTCTACTTGGACTTGGAGGAAAAGAGACACGGTGACTTTTTGCGAGTTCACACGCATCATACCGAAAGGCAGAAATATCCAACTTCAAAAATAAACTTGGAAATAATTTCTTCAAATAACCAAAAGAAGCATGCCCTAGACGTCGATGCCATAACCAAATATCTGGTTTCTTCTTCTCATCTTTGGATTCTTCCACACTTCGAGCTTGAGTCAACTAGCTTGAACTTTCAGATTCTAAATCAGGTAATAGAGCGTCCCGTGTCTAACCCCATAACCAATCGCTTGCGAGTCCGAATATCCTTAAACACACAATGTGAAGGCCAAAAGACTACAATATAATGTAAGGTAGTAGTTATTTGAGCAACAAATAATAGGTTAAAATTCAAGGATGGCACAACTAGGGCAGTATCTAAGGTTAGGTTGTTTGTGAAAGGTATGATACCCTCGCCAGTAACAGTGGCAGGATCACCATTGGCAGTGGATACAGTTGATTTGGTGGAAAGTTGAAAATTTTGAACTTGTCTAGAATCAAAAGTCATATGGTCAGTAGCACCCGAATCAATTATCCATGCATTATTCATAACAGAGCCAGAAATATTAAAAACCTTACCATCATTACCTGCAGCAGCACGATCAGTAACTCCAACTGCGACAGTGGGTTGATTGCAAGTCTTCTCCCGAATATCCCTGCTATGATCTCATATCTCCGGATAGCTGATAATCTTATAACAACGAGCTTTCGTGTGGCCGATCTTGGCACAATGAGTACACTTCCTTCACTCATACGGATATTATCTCATAGCAACACAACAAACAGCACAGCAAGCAAAACCAATGACCCAAACACCAAACAGCAGACGGGATCAAAAACAGCAAACAACACTCTCCCCAAAACAGCACACACCAAAAGAGCACAATAGCAACACAGATTTGATCAACAACCACTAAGTGAAAAACAAACAGCAATCGAAGATTCACCCCTTCCTGGATCTGAGCTTCGGTCGGTTGAGGGAGGCTCGGTACTCGGGGTCTGGCTGGCGGCGAACGGCAGGGTCAACGACGGGGGCGTGGGGAACTGGGCAGAGGTTCGGGAAGGAGGAGGACAGAGCCGCGGTGGGGGGGGGGGGGGGGGGGGGGGGTCTGAACTGCGGTGGAGAGGCAAATTGCTCGTCGATCGGGAGAGGGAAGCAAAGGGATTTCGAGGTGGGGTCGCGGCTGTTCTGGGCGACGAGTTGGGCGTCGACGAGAGGGTTGTCGACAGGGAAGGAAGTGGTCGACGGGGTTGGCCGGAGGAAGGTCGGGGGGTCACCGGGAAAGATGAACAGTAGGTGGGTTGGTTTTGATCGGGGAGAGAGAAAGCGTGAGGAGAGGGAAAGCGAAGAAGGGAGAGAGGAAATCGGGATTTCAGGGTTCAGGTTCGGATCTGAGATTGGTGATTGGTGCGGCTGAACATGCCTCTTCTTCTTCATCTTCTTTATGTAACCTAGGATATTTTAGGCTCTAATACCAAGTTGAAAACAGATTTTGAAAAATAAAATTTATTCTTATTCATTTATTTCTCTACTGTATACATCTATATATAAGAGTTACATTCTTGGAGAAGAAGAAGAAGATTGAAAGAAGATTGGAGAGATAAGAGATTTGCGAAATCTGTCTCCTATAGATTAGAAAACAGAATATACAATTACTATATTTCAACACTTTTTTATAATTTTTTTTTTAAAAACTATAGCAGGAATCAGTATCATCCATCAAAATCAAGTCACCGTCACGGGCATTAACCAAATGAGAACTGCACACTAGATTAAGCACGTATAGTTTATGAAGAATACACTTCATTCATGGTTGGACCTCTGTACTAATGGGCCCTGTTGGGACAAATTAATAACACCATTCCGGAAATGTCAACAGAATCCAGTAAATCTGCCTGAAATAAAGCTACATCAGTAACTCAAAAGCATGGATATTAAAACTTATTTATTTTGATGAATCTTATATATACACTGTACATTACAAGTACAACAATCTGGATGAATGCTTCCCTTTCTTTGGCAAATACACTGTACAGCGAGCCCTAGGTTGTTGTGGGCTCTACTGATTCTCTTCGGCTGTTCCTCTGCAATTTGCAGTAAGATTTTGGCATATAGATGTTACTATTAACATAAAGCATTCACATTCTCACCTCCACAATATCACCATCCTTGAGCTCAGTATGAGGCAGAACAAGCTGGCCATTCACTAATACTAGCTTTCCATAGAGGCCTATTCTTTGGGCTGCATCAGCTGCAGTGCTTCCCGATCTCATCCGTGTTATCTCTCCATGTGGCCAACGTATAATCACTACTTCTCCAAGGCTCACTGAATCAGAGGCAGCCTGCCTGGTTCCGCCGAGAGATGCTCTGTGTCGAACCTGCTCTTCCCATTGAAGCATTGTCCTCAGCAAATGCACCTGTTTATCGTTAAAAGAGATTAGTTGAAGGCTATTCGCATATTTGTAGAAAATTCATACACCTAATCAGAAATATCTTCTACCTTTGAGTTCAGATCACACCTTTCAGCATCATATGCAAGACATTTCCATTGAGTTATATGATGCATATTTTATATAAAAAAAAATTAAGTAAAAAACCTGACATAGTGAGAACTCAAACCTAGACTTCCATCATATTAGTTATGCACGTGCGATGCACGTGTTGGTAGATTGACAAATGATACGAGGCCTTCTCGGCTTCTCCCATTATAATATTAGAATTATAATAATAATATTAGAGATGAAATTTCTGTATTAGGCAAGATTAAAGTTGAAATTTATTGAAGCATACAATTTCTCACAAACCCCACGCTTCTCTTTACTTGTTGAGCCATTCAAGTAATGCTTTAACAGTTCGGTAATATGGTTTTGGCTGCCAGGATGCAAATATTGGGAAAGAGACAAATGAATGGTGAAGATTTTACAAGGATAAAGGTGTTAATTACTGAAAAGAGAGTAAAAGAGATATTAAGGACCCAATTTAAAACCCCAAAGAACTTCGAAAGAAAAGGATAAATAATTCTAAGATGTAGGAAACACAATTTAGACATCTAGAAGTTGAGCTTTGCAACTTGAGGAATTAAGCAGGAAGTACGAGCCTAAACAAATTATTCAACCGAATGAAGATGGTAAGAGAAAAACAACATAATAATCCTGGCAACAAGAATAAGTCTATTAGAGCCTACGGTTTTGAACAACATGATGGAATGATGGAAAGGTCATTGACTAGTCAGATACATAGTGAGAGGAGCTTGGTTAGTGAAGGGAGAACATAAGACTGAATAGAAGAGAAAATAAAAGTTAAACCACATCTATGGACTAAGGATAGGCAAGTCATATAGGTGGGTTTTAGACGTGTGAGCGAATTGGAGATAACTAAAAGCATGACGAGATTATACTAGTTTTTAACTGAACTATTTGGACAATTGAGGACAACAGTCAATGGCCCATCTTTCCATTCTCCCTAAGCAACGGCAATAATACAATACTACACACTTTTTCTGGGTTTCAGCTAAGTTGCAGGGAATGTGGAGCATAAATATCCAGTTTAAGGGTAGAAACTTGAGAGACTACGTAATGTATTGTATGCTTGACAAAATGTAGCAAAGGTTTTGGAAAATTGATCAGAAATAACAAATTATTTGGTCAGATGGTTGAAGATGGTAAGCTGCCGCTTGGTAAGTAGAAAATAATCACCCTTCAAGAATCCAATCTTATGTCATATTAATAGGACAGGATATCAAGAATCCTAAGGAAATATAATGAAAGGAAACAAGGTAATTATGGTACTTAATACTAATAGGCATCAGGTATGTACAACAGAGTATATTCTGAGGTTTGCTGAGAAACTCTGAATTATATCTATAATTAAAGGTAATTATAAAAAAATTATTACGCAAGATTGATTTCTAAGACAAAATAAAAGTAATCGCCCACAATTTTCTCTATAATACCACATTAGCCCCCATTTTCTCATTATGTCGAATTAAGTCCTTGCTATTTTTTGAAACAAAGTATAGTATGCAAAAAGGACTTCAAATGACCAATAGAAAGAGGCTCGAGATTGAATTTTCCAAAAAAATTAATATCAAATGAAGACTTGTTGATGTAAACTTAACTCTAAATAGAGAATTT
Source organism: Hemerocallis citrina (assembly GCA_017893485.1). Lineage (NCBI taxonomy): Eukaryota > Viridiplantae > Streptophyta > Magnoliopsida > Asparagales > Asphodelaceae > Hemerocallis > Hemerocallis citrina. The sequence continues at coordinate 200,182,106 of CM030366.1, read as the reverse complement.
TCAAGAATATTAAAAGATTAAGTTTACCAATATGTAATCCGAATTAAGTTAGAAATTTAAACTAATAACTGATTTGATGAATTTTCAAGCAATTGAATACGTTCACAGTCCCAATTCAAGAGTCAAGCTTACCAATCAACAATTGTACTTAATCGTGCTTAGCATGTAAGATATGCAATAAAGATTCGTACCATAATTAGCAAGTAGATGCACACACTCAATATTTTGTGGACGACAATAAATTCAGATAATAATCTAGAGATGATAAAGCAGTATCACAAATATTTGAGTGGAAAGAAGTTACCAGAAGCTCGAAGATAGCTTAGCAATGGAGAGGAAGTGTTGGCAGCTTGGAGTGGAGTTGATGAGCAATAAATTGCTGGTTGGTCTCGGTGGTGACGCAGGTAGCAAGGAGGAAGAGGGGGTTGCGGGCGGTGGTGGTGTAGAGGCGTCGCAGTGAAAGGGGAAAGGGGCGCTACTGGAGTAGTTCGACGATGGTGATAGGGGGGTCAACGACGGCAAGGAGACGGGATTTAGGGTTAGGGTTAGGAGAGGATTTGAGGGATTTGGATTTGGGGTTTAGGGTTCGAGGTTGAAGGGATTTAGGGGAGTAGGATTTCGGGTGGAAGAGGAGTGGGGATTAGGGTTTCGTAGTGGAGGGATTTTGGGGACTAGGGTTTCGAAGGTGGTGAGGGAAAGGCAGCAAGGTGGACGAAGAAAATGGGGCGGCGAGGTGTGTGGCGACGAGGAGATGGAGGGGCGAGGGCAACGGGAGGTGGTTGTGGGGCTTTGGGAAGTAGAGGCAACGCCGAGGTGGAGGAGGTCGATGTCGGCATCGGGATGCGTCGAAAGGCGGCGGCAGATGACTGTCGGGATGGGAGTAGAGAGGGCTAAGGGTTTGGGATGAAGAAAAGGAAAAAAAAAAAAAGAGAATGGGGATGGCGGTTGTGAGGAGAAGGGGTGGAGTGTGTTTTAGAGTTTATCACAAACCCTAATTGTATCTTAATGTCTCACAAAGATATGAAGTGCACACACTCAAATCACACTAATTTTTTAAATCAATAATAGCATACTTTCTCATTATTCTCAAGGCCTATATATAGGCTCAAAACAAATCTCAATACAAATCTCCAAAATATTTTAATGCATAAAATAAAGGGTGCAAATTACAAAACTACTACATAGGGCTAAATCTTAAAATAAAATAAAATAGAACCGATGTCCTCATCACTTGTCCTTCAACTAAAATAATGGGAACACATAGCATGCTTTGAAGCTTTGAAAACATATATGGTGTCACGCAATAGAAAATGAATCTTGGAGAAAATAATAATTGTGTTTCTTTTTTCAACTGATATTTTAACACAAGTGAGGGGAAATATGGAAAGAATGATTATCCAACAAATTAGTGATGTTTTGAGCAGAATTGCACAAGGTTACCATGAACGAGGACCCCTTCGAAACGTAAAATAATAATTGGTATGCAGAAAGCTACTAATCCCAAAACAGTGCACTGTAGGGAAAGGACCATTTGTCTATGCTACACTTGTCTCAAACATGAAATCATTTTCAGACTACAGAGGTTTGTATATGTAAGGTTTGTATCAATATGCATATACCTATATATTAGAGCATACTCAAATTCAAGAACATGCTGAATAAGACTAACATCTATTTGGCATTACATCATTTAACATCGTGACGATTTTAGAGTAAAAAAAGAAATGAAGTTCACCGTCTTTCCCAATATAATATATAGTCACATTATGTTGGCATTACGAACATATTTTTAACTGAGGTCAATTATCCCTTTTCTTAATTAAATGTGAACGTTAATTCAATGTCAAATACAATATCCAAACAATTATTGCAATTGTGTCCATATCCACCAGAAGAAATAACTATAACATGGTAGTATGTGTATCAGATTTATACTCAATCCTGTTGGCTCACCAATTTTGAGAAAATACAAGGATTGACATACGAAAACAATCCAGTATTAATGTTACTTTAACTAATGTACAAGCTAGCACATTTGCAACAGTTAATGAATAAGTCTTTTTTTTTTTTGCATGATGTTTTTTGGATATATATATATATATATTTTGCATGATGTTGTCTTGTACTAACTGCAGGATGTTTCTTGATATCATGAGGGCAGTTGCACACTTACTGACCTTATTATTGATCCCACTTTCTACAGAAGTGGAAGTGCAAGAGTCGAGACTAGACTTCTCAGAGTAGTCTGAAGTTGACGGAGCATGAATGATCTTTTTACCCTCAAATACAGCAGACACAACCATCCAGTATTCAGATTCCTCCTCCTCTGTGAGATCTATTATCTGGATGAAGGTCGGTAACATGCGCTGAAATTGGTCTTGCTGCAAAAGAAATTACTCTGAGCATATATTAGATTGTATTTTTCATCCAATCAACAAATAATAAACAATAAACAGTTAAATGTAGCTACAATTCGTTCATTATAAACGCTCATCTCATGTACTATCTCATTAGTAGAAACCTAAGAGCTATACAAAATATCAGCAAAGTTGCATCCATTTGTGAACAATATATAAACAAGCCACCAGTGTTTTCATTATTTGAGCACTGTTTGAATGGCAAACATAATTTTATAAACTAGTAGTGCTATGGGCAGAAGAATTTTCTTCTATCACATATCCAGTGAAGCAGGAGCATATCATCCTGTGTAACTTTAAGTCTTTAATTATATTAGTTCTCGCTTCAAGTATGATGAGTGCTCTTAAAAAGACTAATCATTCTATTAAATTATGGTACGTCCCACAAAAACGAATGTTTTATGCCAATAGTGTTCAAATGGAACAGAAGCACATGCACATGCACATGCACATGCACATGTAAAATTATAATCAAAAATTTCGCTTTCTAAATAATGATAAATGTAGTTTTCCTTTATATAACAGAAGAGGTACATGGGTAACAAAAAGGTTGAAATAAGATATTGATTGTTAATAGTAAATTAAAAGATCTTGCTGTTGTATAGTAAACTAAAAGATCTTGTTGTAAAGGTATCACACATGAAATCCAGTGGTCATACAAGTTCAAGTAAATTTGCAAGCCAATTCAATTCACATGCTGAACAGCAGAATTGGTATTGATCCCTACATCTTAGGTCCATATCATCCTACATATCCAATCACAAGGAAAGGTAATCATGTTTTTAACTATAAATTATAGTTGGCAGTCTCATTCGTGTAACACGGTGACAGTTGCCATCTTTAAGTCAGACTGGTCTTTTATAGTTGGCAGACATGTAGTTATGGGTCCTGTTTTTATACAAAATTTATGTATTCAGGTTTCCAAATGAGATTCTTCTGGTGTCTGAGGGTCGATTTATTGTATGCAGTTCTCATAACAAGATTATCCTGCAGTACGCACCTTATGGAATATCCCATCCTGGCATAGTGTGTACTTCTCAAGGCACGTACACCAATCACCATGACCCGGTGCAAACCACCATTGATCTGATACCTGAAAGATCAAATTCATTTCAAAGGAAAAACCAAGAGAGGCATGTCATAAACTTGCTATAGAATGCACTCAATGCATAATGAACATTTCTTTAGACAATCACCAAGCATAAGACTAATAAAATTTTAAATTCTTTATCATTTCTTCTGTCTAGACTTTCCATCAAACAAGTTGGCAGTTAAAAAAAATTCCTTGGGCAACTTCCCAGCACAAAACCAATATAATTTTTCTTGACAATAGTTACTTTTCTCAAATCATTGGTTCAGGACTTACTCAAAAGTTCTACTGTATGGCCTACAAGATCAATCCCATTATAGTGTGTAAAACAATATGCATCTCCTTTATTCTTACAGATAGATATATCAACATGTATTTCTATCAGATAGATAAACATTTGACACTCCATATAATTATGCTGGATAATCCAAACCAGAAAACCTAAACGTGGATAAATTTTTGGAACATCCGAAGACATAATGTAACATAAATGAAATGGGTGAAAAAGGAATAAGAAAAGATAATGTTTTGTTTTTGGAACAAGGCCATAGCCACGCACTCACCCACCACACGCACACATTTTCTCTAATTCTATTAAAAGGGATTAGTGCAAACGGGGCTCAAGCCCCACGAGCGAGGAGGCTTGCTGCTAAACTACTAGGGCACTTGCCAAAAGAGATAATGTTGGAAGCCTGAAACTTTTAAATATTCTAATCATTCTTGGAGTAATATTCTAATCATTCTTAGAGTTCTTTTCTTCAATGCTTTACATATTGATGGCCACCATTATAGTTTATAAGTTCATTTGCAAGAACATTTGTGCCCATCAGTCTCGATTGGATTTGTTGCCCCCTTCATGTACAAGGTGGTTCTCAGGCTGCCTGTTTAGTATTGCTATTACTGTGAACAAAATGTGATTTCGCTGAAATGTTAAAAAAAATGTTCAATTTCAAAGTATTCTAAGTGAAAGAACGAAAAGCTAAAAGCACCACTTTAGGTGACGTGAGAAAAGGCTAAAACTAGCAGTTTTGGAAAAGTACTTTTGGCTAAACATACTTTTAATTAAATTTCTTAAACATCTATTTTAAAGTGTGTTTAGAATCAAAAGCACTCTCCAAAAGCAATGCCAAACAGATCCTTAATATCATATGCTAAATACCAAAACTAAAACATCCAGCTAATTGATTTTGTTCCCTAAGAAACAATATACAAGGACCTTTTTATACAGCCTAGCATAAGCTTCCCAGCGTTTCTTTTGAAAAGAAGACCTCCTCTCTGCTACTGCTTCAGAAGCTTCAAGAGCAAAGCTCACTGCCACCAGAAGTTCTCTTCCACCGTTATCTACACTGAAAAAAAACAAATTCTAACAATTGAAAAAAGTATTTAAAAAGAAATTTCAACAGATATTAGCTACTAAAATACACTACTGTTTAAAGTTAGTTATCTAGACCTGACAATGACAGCTGCAAGTAATTGACTGCCCTCTACTCTAAGCACAGGATGACCCACTTTAATGGAACCATACTTCTCGTGCAAATCATGAAAATAACCTTCACTCTCAGTACTGTTGGAGCTGCCTTGGTAGGAAGGTGCACTGATTTTGGAATCATACATGCTGTTTCTGTTTTCCACTTTACTCTCTTTATATAACCAATGTGCAGCAAGCCCAAACTCTGCATATTCATGCATCCGCTACAAATATACCACAATTATATCGGTCAGATTCTAATACACTGAAATAGATTAACTTAGCAGCAACAATGTACAAGCTGTTACCTGTGTTCTTATTTGCACCTCTAAAGGTGAGCTATCAGGACCTTGCACAGCAGTGTGAAGAGACTTCAAAGAAGGAAGAGCAGGTCGGTGTCAATAATGATAATTAAAGAAAGAAAAAAAACAACTTCAGAACTAACTCCATAAATCAACTGCAGCAAGCAGAAAGAAAATTAGACTAAAAATTTTAGAATATTCACTAGTCATATAAGCAATGAGCTAATGCACTTAGCTTTTTATGGACAAATTCTACTGCAATACCAGACATGTGCCATGGTATTGATATGCAAGTGCTCAGTAACTATGGGCGAGGGTCGGCAGAGATGGATGTGGGATTGGCGAGATCAGATCGATCTAGCCCAATACCACATTTTCTAAAAATATTTTTCAAACTTTTTTCCAGACATTTGAACCTAACCGAATTATTTACGAACTCCAACTTTGCAACTATGCATGTAAGATGAAATTTAATGATGTTTACAAATTCCGAATGCAACATAAAATGAAGGATTATGTACATTGTAGCTTGTTTCACACATTTGGGTGTGGCCAACATCATTATACATTATATATGCATAACAAGTGCAATCATTGAGTTAGATATTGAATTAATTTGTAAAAGATAATGAAATTGATCAATTGATTATTTTTAAATGATTAAAATAACTACATTTTTATTATTTAATAATAAAAACGCCAGGTCTTTTCCTCTCTGGCCTGATCATTACTGGATAGGTCTGAGAAAGCTACGAACCTGATCAACTCGGACTAAATATTTCGGTAACTCTAACAAAGTGGGGGTAAAAATAAAATGATCAGATTATCCCCATCTCCTACGTCTCTCAATCCCGAACCCTAACCTTAACTCTAGTTTCCTCCTATCATCTTTCCTCTTTCCCCTGTTTCCCATCACAAACCTACTATGCTCTCTAATGGCTGCACCAAAATTCATATCGCTTTATGAGAAGTGGTTGTGGAGTTTGAGATGGAGGAACGTGGACACATCACGGTGCTTGTGGTTGTGGTGAGGGTAGGTTTAGGATGAAAAGGATGGAGAGGAAGAAAAGGTAGAAGAGTAATTTGGTTATGAGGGTTAAGGGTTAACTAGAGTTAAATTAACTAAAACTACCAGAGTTGCCTTTTTGGAGTGGACACCACATTGCTGGCTTTTATGGAAATTGCGCTTTATGGGCGGTTTACTTGGAATTGGCATATTTGTGGGTGGCTTCAGTGAAAGAAAAAATTAGGTTCCTATAGGATTGGATTCCCCCCCCCCTTCTAAAAACCAGACGTGAAGAAAACCCTTTTCATATTTTTATATGTGCATGTATTTTTTGCCTGCCAATCTTCATTGATCATACTTCTGTGTATATGTTACTAAAATTAATTACTTAAGTATACCCTAAATATTTGCTGCGAAATACATTATGTTCGTTTCCAGGGTCATAGGATCATTTATCCCTTAAGAGCATAATGCAACTCCTATAGCAAATTTATTATTTATCTACTCCCCCATAGTACAGGAGGACTAAAAGGTAGGTGCTTAGTCAGGTCAGCAGCAACTTCATTTGTGTCTTTTGCTGTTGAAATTATCACTCTTCAGCTATCAACCATCTATAACAATGTGTGATTATGTTTTATCAAAAAAAATAATAATAATAAAAGAAAAGAAACCCCCACCAAGAAGAACAGGAAAAGAAAAAGAAAAAAAATGAGTATTATCACTCAAGTCTTTGGTGAATATGAGGAAATCTTAAATGCGGGTGTACATTCTGCACATCTAATTCTAGAAGAATCAGTCATCCTCAGGCTTAATTATTAAATATTTAAGGGACTTTCACTGAGAATACTATTAAACATCTTCTCTGGATAATCTAGTCAACAGTTGTCAACTTGCAACGTCTTTACTTGGTGGCCGCCAAGTTCCTGAAGACATGACTCTTCTATCATAGGCATCCACTAAGCATCAACATTCATGGTCACAAAAGTTGGATCTTTTCTACATCCTAATAGCCTAGTCTATATGTAACATGTAAATGAAGAATGATAGGGGAATATACTTGGTGATTTATGGCCCACAAAGGACCTTCCAGGTTTGATGACAAGAGAAATAGTTGCTTTATGATCAACTTAACATCAGAGAAAATGTTAATCACCTGATAACCACTCGGTTTCGGATTGACAATGTAATCATCAAATTCACCATCAATTGGGGTCCATAGCCTGCATATAATCAGGAGAAGATCAAGTTCATCAATGCAATCAATTAGCTGCCATATAATGATATAATTACTACCATAGACACACACAAATGGGATGAGAAACAGGAGAAGGCATGCACTCAGATGCTTTTGTTTGAGAATAGTTTGAGTATACATGGATCAAAACACTTTATAAGGATATTCACTTTCCCGAACGTATCCAAATATCTCATGCATATCACAGTGAAACATATGCTAAAAGTAAAATAGTGAAACTGATCCTATCTGAACTTCTTCAAGAATAGTGGTTAACAGAGAAAAATCAACCCAACCACCACCTGAAACATAACCTGAGACCTTCTTGTCAGGTCAGGGGAGAAGCACAATATTGTGATGCTCCTGGGAATAATTAAATGAGATATGCTAGTAGTACGTTGTGAGTACTCGAAATGTACTCCAAGAGAGTAGTGTAAGAGTGGAGGCCAACAATTAATGATGATGTGATTTTACATGGGATTTAGTATATTTGGAGTACACATGACATAACTGGAGTACAAAAAGCATTATTCTAACTTAACCTATTTCTGTTAACCGGCTCTCCTGACCAGGCAGTCAACTCATGATGTGGTGCCAATTTCCAATGTGGAGAAAACTTCATTCCGTAATGGCTGTGGCTGGGAAGGTGAGAAAAGATAGAAGGAAATTCACTCACATTTTCCTTTTACTAATTTCAAATGAATTCATCTCATGCTAGACTGCTGGTAAGGAGAAATATAGCTACACACAGCATAACTACACTGCAGTTAAAGTTCAGGAGGCTTCAGATGTGTTGAGGGAATGATATTACTAGTTCACCTGTGCACAATTTCAAGAAGATTGTAGCAGCTTTTAACAGCAGGTCCATGGAGTGTTCCATTCTTATCCCCTACAACCACCCTTAAGGCCCGAGCATCATAAATATGCCTAATAGCTACTTCTTTTCGCTTCATCTGTTATAAAAAAGGAAACAAGATTAAGAAGGAATTCTCATCACACACAACAGATAAGAAGCTATAATAGCCGAAGTATATATTGCCAATCAAGAAACATTTCAGTTTAGGCCTTCAAAGGTTAACCCGTTTGAGATTATATTTGGCTTTGAGAAAAAATGTAGCTTTAAAAATGAAGGACGAAAGATGTAAGTTGCTGTTTCATCAATTTGAGAGTTGTATATATAGGAGTGGTTATGATGGAAAGCAATATTGTATATATTTTAAGATGGGAAAGGAATGCATTTTATGTCTGAAAATTGGGCAAAAGTCAATAAACGCCACCATCGTTTCCATTTTAATCACGAAACCTCCCAACGTTTACTTTGAATCAATAAACTCCCCTCTGCCATAATAATGAACCAAAATACCCTTTTTATATTTGAATAAAATTTGAAGGAGAGGAGTCCCTTGATTAAGAAATATAAGGATAGTTTGGTCCAAATTTATATCAGAGGGGAGTTTATTGATTCAACATAAATGTTGGGGAGTTTCTTGATTAACATGGAAATGGTGGGGGCGTTTATTGACTTTTGCCCCTGAAAATTAGTTACACTGCAACAAGCACTGCTAGTTTGGAGTCAGTTATAAGTGCATTGCAGCAAACACATGAAAGTAGCTTTTTATACTGTGTATATTTAGCAACCAGAAGTTTAAATATTTTCTAATGTTAGCAGGCCAAAGTAAGCTGGCAGATAAAATTGGATGTGATTTGCCAGAAAAGGAATTATCTGCAAGGGCCAGAGATTGCAGAATGTGCCTAGCTAGACAGAAAGAGGTAGTGTCATACTTGCTTATTCACTTTTAAACTTCATGGCTTTCTAGTGGAGATCGAGGGCTGAGCCGGTGTGAAGGTGACAGTCACAAGTATGGCAGACAATGGGAGGTACCTAGAGAAATAAACCATGGAGATAGCTTAGATGCATGATTTTGACATACAATATGCCGAGTTCATGAAAGTGGGAAGAATGAGGGGACGTCTGGGTCCGCTTTGTCTTCACTCTGTCAGGACTCAGGAGCAGACAGCAAGATTCTTCATCAAATTTAATATTTTTGATCAGCGCGTGTGCAGCTAGTTAGATGAGAGGCATCAAAATGAACAAGAGATCACCTTTTACCTAGCAGATCGCCAGGTAGGTTGGGTTTCGTGCAATTCACTGACAGGAACTTCTTCAAATCATGGCTTTCATTCCTGTTGAGCTGGGCTCTTGTTTCTTCGATTAAATATTGGTCAGCTTTTTAATTTTAGTCTACACTTGTCTGGCATATATGTTTGAAATATATATATATATATATATATATATATATATATATATATAGGGAAAAAGGTGTATGAGCAATTTGCTCATTTAGTAAATGAGCAAGTGATGAGGTGGCATGCATGTGATTGGTTAATCCTAAAAGTGGTTAGATACTCAATGTATCACATGCATACCACCTCATCAATTGCTCATTTATTAAATGAGCAAGTTGCTCATATCCCTTTTACTCATATATATATATATATATATATATATATATAAGAACAAGGAACCTATAGTGACACTATAGGAAGCTTTCCTAAAGTGCTACCCATTTTTCCTCCCCCAAATTCTTCCACACAATCCATTGTGATCAACGCGTCGTAGAACATATGAGGATATCAAATCACTAGGTTTGAACATGTTTTACTCATTCATCACGTGCTTGAGAAATAAATGGTTTTTTAAGCTAGGTTAATCCTAAAAGTGGTTAGATACTCAATGTATCACATGCATACCACCTCATCAATTGCTCATTTATTAAATGAGCAAGTTGCTCATATCCCTTTTACTCACATATATATATATATATATATATATATATATATATATATATATGAGAACAAGGAACCTATAGCGACACTATAGGAAGCTTTCCTAAAGTGCTACCCATTTTCCCTCCCCCAAATTCATCCACACAGTCCAATGTGATCAATGCGTCGTAGAACATGAGGATATCAAATCACTAGGTTTGAACATGTTTTACTCATTCATCACGTACTTGAGAAATAAATGGTTTTTTAGCTATAGATGGAATGAGGCGGCTTGATACATGGATAAAACATGTTCAAACCTCGTGATTTTACATATGCATTTGTTTAATGACACATGCCTCGTGATTTTACATATAGATCAGTGTGAATCATAAGGGAGAAATATAAGCCAAATGTGTGACACTACAGGAAAATTTACTAGAACGCGGCTCTAGGTTCCTCTCTCTCTCTCTCTCTCTCTCTCTCTATATATATCTATATATATATATATATATATATATATATATGACAATTAAATCATATTCAAACCTGGTTTTATATGAATCTCCCACTTACTCTTTCACATGATTTTATGGGCTCTATAGAGTATAAAGCAACCCCAAACACAAAATATATGCATCTATTTTGAAGAAACAATAAGTATGAGTTCCCTGATATTCTTTTAACTATATACTTTAAACTTTCACTTCTGACAGATCCTACCCATTGACTAATAAGATCAGTATCAAAGCAAGAACCACAAACAAATCCCGCTCTTTCTTTTCCATATGCAAAAGAAGAGAATTATTACGAATAAGATATTTTTGCTATATATATATATATATATAGACACACACACACCCTACCTAAGAATTGTGCACACTCAGCAACATTTGGAAGAAATAAAAGAAAAATACGAACCGTGCCGTCTTCATGTCACAAAACAAAACAAAATGAAAAGCCAAGCAGTTAAAATTGGTTTTCAGAACTAATCGGTCTAGGTCCGATTACGATTAATCTGTTAATCCGCGATTTTTCCGATTAATTGCCGTAGGAACTAATCGGACCTAGACAGATTATAGATTAATCGGCAATTAATTCCGATTTTAACTACTTAGATGAAAAGTCATGGATGGTGAGCATGTTTTTCTTGTGCATTATGTGTTCCAAATATGACCGAGTGTACAATTCTTAGGTAGGGTGGCATCCTACCTACATTAAAAAAAAAATTGAAAAATGATACATGTTGCTGAAAAACAATCTTCATATAGATAGGGTGATGCATTATCACTAGACTTGCACATGTTTTTCTCATCCATCATGTGATTGCAAAATGAATGGCTTTTTGCAATAGAAAAAATGAGACCACGTAATGCATGAGAAAAACACGTTCATCACTCATGATTTTTCATTTTCTTATGTTTTGTGACATTAGATCATTTTCAATGGCATAAACCGTACTTTATTTTTCACTTCTTCTAAATATGATTGCGTATAATATTTGGACTCGTACACACTCAGCCATAATGGAAGAAGCAAAAAACAAAAAAACTAACTTATGTTTTGTGACATGAGATCATTTTCAATGGCATAAACCGTACTTTATTTTTCACTTCTTCTGAATATGGTAGTGTATAATATTTGGACTCGTACACACTCAGCCATAATGGAAGAAGTAAAAAACAAAAATACTAATATATTTATGGGCCCCCCGGGGGGGGGATTCCTCAGTACCTCACCCCTAATTTTTAGGCCTCATATGACCTCATTGATACGAACCCCCCATGAAAAATCCAAACCATTCATCTTTCCCTATATGTCTTGGATAGCTAAAGGGTGTAAATCAAGTTATTTGAAGTTCATTTGTTTATGTTTTACAACGTGACAAAATTGTGTACCTAAAAATTCTTTATTTTTCTAACGACTTGATAGATGGAGAAATAAATGTCAAATAACTTGATTTTACACCCTTAGGCTATCTTAGGCATGCAGAACAAGATGAATAGTTAGGACTTTTCATATAGGGTTCATTCATGAAGGGCCTCAAAATAATAGGTAAGATAAGGCCTCAAGGGATCACCTCCCTATATAGAGAGAGGGAGTGAGAAAGTGAGCCTCATATTTGTATGAGGCGATTCCCTCATACATTGTTATAATCACTTGGTGGAGCATTCAATAGAACATCCATACCATTGATTATGAATTATATGTCACAAAATACATGTGCATAAAAAATCAAGTGGCTTGGAGATCTTTTATACATACATCATGTCGTTGCAAAATGAACAATTTCAATAGTACAACAAATTGGACCACATGATGCATGGATAAAAGACCTCCAAACCACTTGATTTCTTTATACATACATATTATGGCATAAAAAATGATGAACAGTATGAATCTTTTATGAGGGTCTCACAAAATGATTACATTGCTGGAACAGTATTCCCGAGAGTTCGACATAATCATTCTGTATGAGGAGAATTACGTCATACAAATATGAGGCTCAAATTTCTCATATATCTGAATCAGGAGAACAAGTATACATTGGTCTTGCATACATATTGGTCCTCCATTGTGAATCCAATTTAAGAAATATGCGTCATCTGCACCTAGTTAGAAGAAAACTTAAAGTGACAACCTATAAAGAGTACACAAACAAATTAAATACAAATCAGAAGCAATATTTTCCATTAGGATGGTAATCACATAGTTGGCATTGGAGAATCCAATTTGGGCAAATATTCATACAGTTCAGTTGCATCAGAGCAGTAAATAAAAGTTCTGCCACTTAAAGTAAAGTCTGCAGACCTTGCAATAGATGCTGTACAGGCTTTTTAGACGACTAGACAGGGTTACTTCCATCCCTGGAATATATCTGCATAATGAATCATTAAACAATAATAATTAGCCATTATGATAATGCGAGAGTAACAATTACTTTTAACATAATTGTACATCTCCATAGAAAACCATAAAAATAAAGATTGAGAGGCTTTTGGCCTTTTCCCTGCAGGTTATGATGTATTCTGAATTATTAGGCTCCCATGATTAGGCTCCTTATCCAAATAATATACCAAGTTCCGCAGATAAGGACTAGAAAAAATGTGTTCCAATTGTCGCTGGCTCATCTAAATGGTGAAGGTAGGATTGACATAAAGACCATTCATAGGTGATTGCTCTTTGTATTTTGCTCCTTGCCCATTCATTCTCATTGGACCTTAGCCTGTCTGGCAAGGGTCTGATCAACGTTGCATTTGAAAACACTGGGTGATTATCATGTGTTCAATAATATACCTTAACAGTAAAAGAGTGACTGCAGTTAAGTACTTATATACAATCACACGCATGCTCTACTTCACACATCCAGAACAGAATATTGAAATTAACAAGGTTTATATTGAAGATTCAAAGTGAATTTCATAATGTAATAGTTATGACTTATGAGGTTACATACAACACTTTACTGTGTAGTTCTTTTTAGCCATTTGTCTCTGTGTGGTTGTAATAACTACTGTCTGGACCTCAGTTTTATTTCTTGCTGGAGTTCGTCGTACTCATATCAACCCCCCCCCCCCCCCCCCCCCCCCAAAAAAAAAAAAAAAAAAAAAAAGAGGTTACATGCAAAGCACACATTGGAAATGAAATACGTTCTATTCTACAAGACATGAAAATGATTAGTCTTTTTAAAAAAAAATCAAATTAAACCAGTAACAGAAACATGCTAAAAAGTACTTACGAGTTTGATATCAGTAACTCCCTCTGAAGTGCTTCCTCACAGACTACTAAAGATTCTAATGCGATACCAGCATCAGTGACTACCTTGGGCTTATATGCAGCTTGAGAGCAACTTTTGTAATTATCAAGGAAGTTAGTGCGCCTGGTACGATCCAGCAACAGATCAAATGGCAATACAGCCTCCAGAATATCCTACACATAAAGTAGAAATATAAGCATTAGTAATACATTGACAATAATAAGATAAGTAAATAAGTCAATACCAAGAAAGAATATAGCTCCGAAAGCATATCTTATCAGTAGAATAACTATACTAGAGCTGTGATTAGTTAATTACTCTTTACCTTTCGTGAACAAAACAAAAAAAGTTATTTATTTGAGAGCCAAATTCACAAGAACTTAATATATATTCCTCATCGGGAAAAAGAAGTGGAATCATAAAGAAAGCTGGTTATGAACTAACAGTAAGACAGGAAAGAAATATCCTCTTTTGAAGACTACTGGAGAGAAATATCAAACATAAAGTTGTACATTGCAGAGTCATTCACTTGTTAAAACAGAGGGCATCTAAATGTTCGTATCAGAGTTGGAACCATGACTAAAAAAATTTAGTAGTCAACAGATATTCATGAACTCTTACATAATAAAACTGTTGGGATTGGGGCGTCAACAAATGCCTACGCCTCTGGTCGCAACGGAACTAATTAGAACAATGAGGAAGTCGAAGAGATGAGACGAATCAATTGAGCAAGTAAGTAGATCCACCAATCCAAACACAAACACAACGAGGATTTATCCCGGTTAGCTTTTGCTTAATCCGGGAATAAATATAGGGAGATCTGATATTCAACTAGAAGAGATTACAAGGAGTTACTAATTCACTCAATACAAGGAATTAAACTCACCCACCAACAACTATCTCTCTCGAGCCTCTTTGCAATAGGAGAAAAGAATCTATGACGTGCTCTACTCTCATATTGAAGGACTTTACAATATATATAGAAGAATAGAGAGAAACCTAGGTCTAATCTTGATTCTCAGTCGTCCGATATAACCTGGAAAAGAAGTAGTTGAATAGGAGCCGTACGATCTAACTTGGAGTTGAAAATTGAGCTGAAACAACCTAACAAATCGAGGCCCAAAACGAACACAGCGCCGCGGTCGGTCGACCGTCCAACAAGACCGGTCGACCGTCCACCTCTCGGCCAAATCCAGTGTAACTGCAGTCGGGTGTGCGGTCGACCGCAACTTGGGACAGTCGACCGCAACTATGCCTGCACTATTGCTGCTCTATTTTCTTCTACTCTCTTCGACGCTTCGACCTCCGTGCTCCATCTTACCTTCTTCTAATCTGAACCACGAGTATTCAAGATACATTCCTAACAAACTCCACCTTAGATTGCATACGAGTACTATCACATGATGTGTTATTCATCTCCAAACTGTAATGAATTCCATTTGCACAAAAAAAACTTAGTTTAATAGCTTCTTCTTCTAGCTGAAATGGTCTCTACCCAATCTCACCTGATCCAGTGTAGCCCCTCAAAAGCACACCTCCGTAGATGTACTCACGAAGTTGCCAAACTCTGCACGAACTCCACCTACCCTTAGGCTTTCTCCACCTCTCGACGATACTCAAACGTCGTGGTCTCGTCTCGATAATTCTAGTTGCGAAAAACTAGTTGAGCTTGCGGGAATAACGGGAAAAAAAAGTAACAACCCCTGCGCCGGATTTTCGAATATCCCAAAGCTTATAGAGATTGTGTTGGTTTGGCCCAACCACTCTCATACCTCTAATCACTTCACGACGACCTTGAAAAACAGACAGAACTCCACCTCGATCTGTGTACCTACAACCCCGTGCAACCAGAGTTCCCAAGAAAATCAGATTCTGTTTCAACAGAGGAATATGCAAAACATCTCTTAAAGTGAACAAATTGAGACCTGACATCTTCAACTCAACTATCCCCTCACCTACTACTTCACAAATCTCCACAATTCCCGTTGTCACACAACGCCCACCAATACAGCAGGATGAGAGATTCACCGAAGCCAGAAAAAGCAGATCGATTCCCGATAGATCTAGCAGCTAGAGGGAAGACTGATAGGCCATAGACCGTTGCGCGTACCAACTCGTCCCGTCTCTTCTAGTTCTTGCTCTCATTGCTGTAGTAGACTTATAAGTAGAAAACAATTCCCTCTTAGAGCAAATATGAGAAGAACTCCCTGAGTCAAGAAGCCAACTAGAATTCACTTCTAAAAAATTTGAAACAAAAAGATACGAATCACCTGAATCAAAGGCACTAACCACATTAGCAGCTGAACTCCCGTTCTTTGCGCTCTCCTGATTCTGCAACTTCCAACAATCTTTCTTGGCCTCTTGTAATAACGGCAACGGATCAAATCCTTTTGCAAAGCACTTTGTCTTCCCCCCGAAGGACCTTCCACTGCTAGCCAACTTGTAGGAATAGAAGGTAATTTCTGAGTCTCCTTCCTAAGTTGATTTTCCTTCAATGCTTTTATTACACCATCTACCAAAATACTCTCTTTGGCAGATCTACCTGTAGCATGGTAGTTATCAAAAGCTCGTACAAATCCGACAGTGAATATATCAGGTTGAAAGCTTTATCTTCCACACACACAACCGCGTTAATCGCCTTAAGTTCAGATAATATCTTATTGAACTCAGTAATGTGGTCTTGGAGATCGGTACCTTCCCTCATAGATAAGCGGAACTTTATCTTCCAATGCATCCGATCTAATAACGACGAACCAGAATAGTCAGCTATGAGTTTTTCCCACAAACTCGCCGCGTCAATTTCTTCCAGAAATCTGCACTTGGCCCCGTCCGCTAAGAAAAGTTGGATCAGACTTATGGCTCTTTCACGAATATCTTCCCAAACATCGTCCTTCACATCGGATGGCCTTTCTTTCTTCTTAACGACTAACTGTAAACGTTCTTGAACAAGGACATCATACATGTCAACCTTCCAAAGATTGAAATTGATCTTTCCATCGAACTGCTTGATCTTCAAAAGACTGTAACCTGTCATATTAACAAAGGGACTTGGCAACCTGAAGCTCTGATACCAGTTGTTGAGATTGAGGCATCAACAAAATACCTCTGATCGCAGCGGAACTAATTAGAGCAATGAGGAAGTCGAAGAGATGAGACGAATCAATTGAGCAAGCAAATAGATCCACCAATCCAAACACACAACGAGGATTTATCCCGGTTAGCTTTTGCTTAATCCGGGAGAAATATAGGGAGATCTGATATTCAACTAGAAGAGATTACAAGGAGTTACTGATTCACTCAATACAAGAAATTAAACTCACCCACCAAGAACTATCTCTCTCGAGCCTCTCTTTGCAATGGAGAAAGAATCTATGAAGTATTCTACTCTCATATTGAAGGAGTTTACAATATATATAGAAGAATAGAGAGAAACCTAGGTCTAATCTTGATTCTCAATCGTCCGATACAACCTGAAATAGAAGTAATTGAATAACTCACCCACCAAGAACTATCTCTCTCGAGCCTCTCTTTGCAATGGAGAAAGAATCTATGAAGTATTCTACTCTCATATTGAAGGAGTTTACAATATATATAGAAGAATAGAGAGAAACCTAGGTCTAATCTTGATTCTCAATCGTCCGATACAACCTGAAATAGAAGTAATTGAATAGAAGCCGTACGATCTAACTTGGAGTTGAAGACTGGGATGAAACGACCTAACAAATCGAGACCCAAAACAAACACAGCGCCGCGGTCGGTCGACCATCCAACAAGACCGGTCGACCATCCACCTCTCGGCAAAACCCAGTGTAACTGCGGTCGGGTGTGAGGTCGGGGGTGCGGTCGACCGCAACTTGGGACAGTCGACCGCAACTATGCCTGCACTATTGCTACTCTGTTTTCTTCTACTCTCTTTGACACTTCGACCTCCGTGCTTCATCTTACCTTCTTCTAATCTGAACCACGAGTATTCAAGACACATTCCTAACAAAAACCTACTTGGCTAAAAATTATGGAGATTCTGTTTCAACCGGGATTGCTACACATACAAAATAAAACAAGGTTCTATTTTGAAGACAGTAGTTCATGCTCAAGGACACGAGGAAGAAATTATAGGGTATGTTGTCGGTTAATAGAATATCATCATACGACATGTGAGTTCAACTGCACCACAGGTGTAAAACCACTTGCTATTGCTTTCATGCCAGACTAGACCCCTCAGTCAAAAACTTACATAGGATTTTCTTTTCTTCTCATTCTCAATACACCACCACCACCACCACAACAACAACAAAAGATGACAAACCTTTATCCTGTATCCTGGGGACAGTTGCATCAATCAATTTTTTCCAGTTACCTCCACTAATGCTCATCTACCAAATTAGTAATTATCACATACCTTTTAACCACTCAGTCCATCTCCAGCTAGGCTTACTTCAAGTCCTCGAGGCTACAATGTATGTTACAAATGCCATATATACTTCTCTCACAGATGAAACTAACCCTCACTTATCCTATCTTTGCTGATCATGCTCTCTACATTTGTATTCCAACACAGTTACCATCTAATAGAAAGATGAACTATATCTGACTGAAAACAACACTTGACGAGTGCATTGGTTAAAAAATAGATTATAACAAGGGCAAAGTATTTTTGGTGCAATATGCAAATATAGGAAAGATGAGTTCGTTACCTATCTTCTTCCATCAAAGGGGATATTAAGATAATGATATTAGGTTTTCGGAAAAGACAGCATTTGAGCATAGTGATGCCAAAGCTATTTATCATGTTAAATGGGCCATTCGATGCACATTGACCTTCAAATCTTTAAATACATGAACAGATAAACAATTACTTCAGGTGTAGCTGGAGAGGTAATCAGATGGAAATCAACAAGAATGATGAATTTATACAATCAATATATTGTTTCATGGTTCATTGCATATCAATACATATAATAGTAGCTTTCTTTCAATAGGAATGGATAGTCAACAAGAAATCAGAACTTTCATACGGCATGGTGTAATAAGCCTGTACCCATCCCATGCCATATCCAAAAAGTTAAAGCTCAAGCTAAGGTTTTCGGTGTACACCTTAGCACTAGGAGGTTTCAAGTTCAAACCATACGAAATATTACTTTTCTTTTTCGTGTATAAGAGACTAGAACATAAACAGTATAATTTGTGGAAGTAGGAATGGGAATAAGGAAGGGGCCTTTATGGACTAACAGTCTTGACTTCATGCTATCCTTCAAATGAATATCTACTTTCCTTAAAACTATAAAAAACCACCCTGTTGTTCCGTTAAGAGTAATGTTCATGATATAGAAAGAGTATTGTAACAATGAACTAGTCAGTATTAATCTAAAGTCATCAACATAATTATAATGATTCCCTTACCTGCATATTTTCATTCTCCTCATTGCTGCAAGTAGGCCAATCATCATTGAAAAGTTCTTTTGAATCCGGAAGTTCTAAATTACAGCCAGATTTAATTGATAGTCTTCTAAGATTTTTTGACCTATTGTTGGGATCCCACATTGAAGCAAGCTCAGCTCTCATCTTTCGGAATGTGTGTGGCTACACAATGTAAACAAACAGTTAATGGTTTTATCACTGTTCAAACAATATCTGTTCAACCAGCATAGGACTTAATCAAAAAGGATTGACAGACAACAGCATTCGTTTATGTGTAACTATTACTGATCTACAGCATAAAATGACATCAAAGATAGAAGATCGAAGTAACACACGCATGTTTAATTTGAAAATCTACTGTGTGACAAGGGCAAAGCAATTACAAAATGGTGAAAAAATTCAATTTAAAAAATAGCATGAGATATTATTCCCAAAGCTAAAGCTAGCAAGAAACTATCACAATCATATAAACTTTGAATCTACAAGTGTCTTACCTCATAATGAATGATTAGGAGAAAATAAACAAGAATTATTCTACAGAAAATGATGATTGTTAGAAAGTGTAAAATCCTCAACCATTACACAGCTACAGAATTTTGGACTAGTGACAGGGTCTTTGACGTTCAGATCCCAATGGGTATATACATGTTAGATGCAGATTTAAAAAAAATTGCAGCTGCATACATCCAGGTATTGGCCCACAAACATGGGCCCTCAACCTGCAGGACATGTTAGAATTTAGCATAAAATCCTCAGCCCTTACCCTCACTTCAGATATTTGGTCTAGTTGCAGGCTCTTTATTTAATGCTGAACAGTTCCAAAATAAGAATAACTGGCATCTGTTCAGTTCTAAAGCGCTCAAAGGCAATTGGAATTATTAGATTGGATAAGCATCTCAAGCATCGATAGATGGAACTGAACAGAGTGTAATCATATATATATATATATATATATATATATATATATATATATATAGTTTCATGTGAATGACACATGCTTATCCTATCTTGTATAGTTTTATTTTATTTTATTTTTTGATCGTTAAACGGTGGGTTGAATACCCCCGCGTTTCATTAAAAAGAATTTAACAAAACATACAACCAAAAATAAGGCTTATGAAGTTCAGATCCCAACATGCTGGATCCTGTAACTCATACACCCCAACCAACAAACAAAAATACAACAAAATCTAATCTACTGATCGGGTGACCTCGTCCAAGTCAATTTCTCGTGCCAATTTGAGCTCATTCTCTCTCTCAGTCCCTTACTTGTACACCGTTTATCCGCTCCGTCGCTCGCACGAACACCTCCGTCGCTCCCATCAGTGATTCATACGTCAACTTCAAGCACCATATAAGAGACCGCAGACACTCCACCAATCTGACAACTTCCTGTACAAATTGAGTCCTGGTTCTCATCCCCTCGCTTGACCCTCGTTGACTCTCACTGATACCTCGCAACGAAGGATGTTCTCTCCCCTGACTGCTCGCATGGACGCCTTTGTCGCTACCATTAATGACTCACGCGTCAACTTCAAGCACCATATGAGAAACCGCAAGCACTCCACCAATCTGACAACTCCCTGTACAGATTGAGTCCTGGTTCTCATCCCCTCGCTTGACCCTCGTTGACTCACACTAGCCCCTCGCAACGTAGGTTATCCAGTCCCCTGACTGCTGAACAAATGCCACCACCCCCTCCAAGCCCCCTGTCATGAGAAAGACCATAGGCACCTCTCACTTTAACCTTAATAGGACAAAGTAGAACACAAACAATAAAATTATCGGACTACCGTCGCCCCACCAACTATGGTACATTTTCTTGCTAATTGTAAGTTGGTTATAATTTGGATATTTAGAGAGAAAATTTGGATATTAGGGACTCCTCCGCTACTCCTCTCTCTCACACACAACCCAATCTCCTCGCTCCCCTTCCCCACGTCTCCCAACACAGACCCAAGCTCAAACACCACTTCTCCCATTCCAATTGCTTCACATAACACTCTCCCGCACCAAACCAAATAAACCATACCTGCCAATCGAAGCCGCAGATCGAAACTGCGCGTTCGAGGAACCGTAAACACTAATGACGGTACAATGAACAGCCATCCAAAAAGAATCACCCTCACAGTTGCTTACCACCGATTCCTGTCCAAAATTAGTAGCAGCCATCTCTTTATTGACGATGAGGGACACACCCGACAAGATCACGACCCACCACAGTCTGACGAGGGCCCCTGCGACCGACTCCATGACCCAAGTCGACGCCGTCCGACGTCCGGTACCCCATGTCGTCGATCTCGTCTCTTGCACACTTAGTAGTCACGAAATTAGCATAAGAAATGCAATTTCGTCCATAAAACCTCAGATACAAAATCCCCCAATCCCAACCTAATCCCCGACACCCCATCCTCCTCCCGCTCATCGGCGAAGCACGACGTTTACTGATCGCGAAAGGGGGGTCGACCAAGGGGTGTGGGCTGCTGCGTCGGGCTGCCGTCGATGCTGGCATCGCTGGAGGGCGGCATAGGGCGGCTGGAGCGTCGCGCGCTGCTCGCCAGGGTGATCCTAAGCATGGGAGACTGCGCTGCTGCAGAAGGAGTCAAGGTGCTGGTAGAGGGTGCCGCTGTCGTCGCCGTAGGGGAAATGGGTTTGATGGAGTGACGGAACACAATAGGGAGGAGAGCTAGGGAAGGAGGGAGGGACGATGGAGGAGAGAGGGGGCGGGGGGGGGGGGCGGGTGGCAGGGGTCGGCGGCGGCTTCGTTTCCCTAGCCGCCGCCCCCACCTAGCTCAGATCTAGGTTTTTTTTTTGGGGGGGGGAGGGGGGGTTGGGGATTAGTTTCTCAATCTAGACTTTTCTAGAGAGAGAAACTCTTTTTTTGATTAGTTTTAAATATATTGTTGGCTTGTATACCCCAATAGATAAGATTTACACTTTATCTCTGTCTTTATCATGGTATACCACTTGCTCTTGATCCTCAAACCCAAGAGAAATACAAATCTAAATCTTCTCTTTCTATTTAAAATCCAAATCCAAATCCAGATCAGTTCCCGATCCCAAATCCGGATCCAAATCTCCAACTGCGAGCGATCAGCAATCTCAACTAATCTTCAAGCGGTCAGCAATTTCAACTAATCTCAATCCTAACTAATTTCAGTTCTGATACCAAATCTCAATCCCTGACTGTGAGCGGCCCTAGCCTCTCCTATGCAGACTTTAATGAGTCAAACATAAACCAAATCTCAACCAAATTTGTTTCAAGTTCGGGTTAGAATACATGATCACCTATTATGCCTTATTCTTTGAATCATGACTTTCTCTTCCTCCCCCTCGCCTATTCACTCCATTTCCACTACACAGGAAAAAATATTTGACCCTGAAAACTATCTAACTTGGTCTCTTCACATGCTTGTGCTTCTTCGGGCTCATGGCTTTGTCCATCATCTTACGGAATATCCACCATCGGTCCATCGACGACACCGCCATCGGCAACACCTCCTATACTTACATCAGACTCTACCATTACTTCTTCTGTTGCATCTACTTAAACACTTAATGAGTGGAAAGTTCTAGATTCTAGAGAATAGAGTATTCACTGAGGTCTCTATATATCGACATGTCAACAGATTGCTACTCTCTCATCTGCAAATGCTATTTGGACTCATATGCGAGATACTTATGAGCACTCTAGTCATTCTTGTGAGCATGCCTTGAATTATGAATTTGCTGCAACCACTTAAGGTGATCACTCCGTATCAAATTTCTTCTTCTCTTCAGAACCTTTGGCAACAAATTGATGAGATTGAGGAGCCCTATAAGGAGAAAAAGTGTGTAAAATCACGTAATCGAAAATGCCTCTATGAGTTTTTTATGAGGCTTTGCTCAGAGTTCACCGTTGTTCGCAGTCAGCTCATGTTTCGTGAGACAGTTCCCACCTTTGAACAGGCCAAATCAGCTGTGTTAGCCGAGTAGACCAATCTTCAGACTATTGGTCTTCTTCCTAAACCACAGTCTACTTCTATTCTGTTGTAACACCACCTGTTCCTCCACCACTATCTTTACAGCATAGCTCTCCATGTGCTCCATCTTCCTTTCGTCCAAGGAAAGCAAAGAAACAATGAAACTATTGTCACATTTATGGGTACACCATAAATTAGTGTCACAAGCGCCTGAATCAGAGACCCCCTTATAGTTGCTCTTGTTGAGATCCCTACTACTTATCCTCCTGACCAGCTACTCGGCTCATAACTCAGCAGCTCGGTCATCAGCTATATTAGAGATGGGAATCACTGCTCCCAGTGTCTCTACATCTTCTGGTACTCCAACTCATTTGCCACAAGCCATGAGTGCCACCACTTCTAGCTCATCCTCGCGGCCTACATGGTCCCTTGACTCGGGTGCTTCCTATCAGATGACCTTTGATGCTTTTATTCTTCACAGTTGTTCTGCTTTTTTATTCTTTTAATTTTGTGTGTACTGCTTCAGAAAATCTCCTTATTTCTCAATAGGGGAATTTCTCATTTGCAAAATTTTCTAATTCCCTCAGACCTTTTATACTCCTAATTTATCTGTAAACTTAATTTCTGTTCGACAAATTGTCAATCACAATTGCACCATTACATATGACTCTTCTTCTTGTTTCATACAAGATCGCAGGATGGGGCACTACTTGGGGCTGGTCGTAGGCATGATGGTGCATATGTCATGGATCACTTGCACATTCCAATTGCCAAAGCCTTGAGCTTCACTGTTCCTATCATGAGTGTTTGGCATTAGCGTTTAGGTTATCCTAGTTCTTCCAGATTATCCTTTTTATTTTAGTCAGGTATCTTAGGTAGTGTTTCTAAGCATTGTACTAAAAACCTTAAGATTGTCTGGATTGTCATCTCGATAAACAAACTCAGTTATCTTATCATTTGAGTAACAATTGTAGTTATGCCTTGTTTGAGCTTGTGCATTCTGATGTTTGGGAGCCTTCTTCTCATGTATCCAAATCAGACTAAATATTATGTTGTTTTCATTAATGACTGCTCTCGTTTTATGTAGATTTATTTCATGCACTCCCGCAGTCAATTTTTAGTATTACAAAACTTTTGTCACAATGATTGCCACACAATACAATCGTACGATTAAGACCTTTTGGTCCGACTCTAATGGAGAGTATATGCCTATGGAGTTTCAAAGTTTCTTAGACACTCTAGAAATCTTTCCTCAACTATCTTGTCTGGTGCTCATGCTCACTGTTGAAAGAAAATATAGGCATATCATTCAAAACCACTAGGGCCTTGCTTCTCTAAGCCTCTATTCCTCAGTTTTGGGCTGAAGCTTCTCTTGCAACTGTTTACTTAATTAATATCCAGTCTTTGACTACCATTGGTGGCGATACCCCTTTCTCTTGACTCAAGGGCAAACGACCAACTTAAAACCACTTTCTGTTTTTATGTTCTCCTTCAACCTCGTGAACGTAAAATATTATCCGAACAATCTATTGAGTGTGTATTCTTGGGTTATAAACACGAGCGAAAGGGTTATCGTTGCTATGATCCCAATGCAAGACATCTTCGTGTGTCTCATGATGTTCACTTTGTAGAAGATCAATTCTACTTCGGTAAAATTGGCTCTCCTACATCTGATCCTCACACTTTTGACCTTTAAGTCTTTCTTCCACCTTCCTTGATTCCTCTCTTACGATTATAGCACCACCTCCGATCATACACTCACACAAAAGTTGTCATCCTCTGTGTCTGATCCTTTACCTTTTCTTTCTTTAGTTCGTCATCGTAATGAGCTGCTTCCGCATCACTTTACTCACCGAGCATGACCCATGACACATGAACCATTAATACCCCACTAGCTCCAACAGTGCCTCCATCTGCTCATCCCCTTGAGCCTCGCTATCCTCAGAGGTCCCACCATCCTCTTCGGCTTACTTATACATCCCCGGTTAATCTGGAGTCCTCTGCTTTCTTGCTTATATTCATTATCAAATTGAACCTCAAACCTTTAAAGAAGCATCACAGGTTCCCATTTTGCAACAAACTATGGTAGATGAGTTGGATGCTTTAAGCAAAACATGCACTTGGAAATTTATTTCATCTCCTTCAGAAGTACGACTGATTACATGCAAGTGCGTATATAAGATCAAAACCAGGTCTGATGGCACTATTACAAGTGCACAAGGTCTTCAACAAAAATATGAGATTGATTATCATGAGACTTTTGCTTATATTGCATACATGACCACAGTTAGGACTCTTATTGTTGTTGTTGTTGCAGTTCGTAACTGGTCTCTGTGGCAGCTGGATGTGAAGAATGTGTTTTTGCATGGTGAGTTTCGTGAAGAAGTTCATATGCTTCCTCCACGTGATCTATGTCACCCCCCCCTCAAATAGTGTATGTCGTATTCGGCATGCTATCTATGGTCTCAAACAGGCTCCACGAGCTTGATTTGAGCACGTTAATTCCATAGTTCGCTCTGCTAATTTTTGTCAATGCCCATAATCCGGCTATGTTCATTCGCTCATCTGACAAATGTCGCATAATTTTGTTGTTATAGTTGATGATATGATTATTACTGGTGACGACCTTACCCATATTCAGAGTGTGAAAACATATCTGTTGAATCAGTTTGCTATGACTGATCTTGGCTTTCTTAGGTAATTTCTTGGGATTGAACTTACCTCCAGTGCCCATGACTATCTTCTTTCTTAACGAAAATATATTGTACATCTCCTGGCCCGTGCCAATATCTTTGACAGTAGTACTAAAGCAACTCCTATAGAACTCAACTAGAAGCTTCGGGCAGATGGAATTCCTCTTCCTGATCCTACTAAATATCGACATCTTGTAGGTAGTCTTGTCTATCTCACCATTACTCGACCATATATTTTCATGTGGTTCATGTTTTGAGCCAATTTGTGTTTACTCCTACGTCTGTGCACTATGCCATATGCTTCAGGTGCTTCGCTATCTTCGCGGCATGATTACTTGATCCATGTTCTTCTCCAAGTCCTCTACACTAGCATTGTAGGCCTATACTTATGCCACCTAGGCTAGTGACATAGATGATAGGCGATCTATCTGAGCTATTATGTCTTCGTTGGAACTTCTCTCATTTCTTGGAAGTCCAAGAAGTAGACTACGGTTTCTCGTTCTAGTTCTGTAACGTCCCGAATTCCATTTACATGTAATTCGTAATACAACAGGATCTTTTATTTCAAATTCGTACAATTTTACAAGGAAATTTAAAATTTTCATTTATACAACATTGTTATTTACATCAACGCAGCAGAATTTAAAGAATACAACATGACATATACAACTTTAACATCAACAACTTAAATCTGAAAATAATCTTTAGCATCAATTCATCTTTATGTCTTCTTGCCAATCCAAACCCTGCACTGAAAAACTGTGGATACATCAGTTGTATACAACTGACGCAATGCTATAAAACAACGATTCTTTTACTTTAGCAAAGACAAACTTGAATGCACAATAAAGTGTAAAAATGATTATCCTAAATATGTCAGTGCATGATATAACTTAATGCCTAATGCAGATTTACACTACGATGACACTAATGCATACTTATTCGGATTTTATGCATCTCATTCTACATAGGTCCGAGAGCAAGTACCTACATACTCCACATTATAGGGTTAAATCCCTCGCCATGAATTACTACTATGGTGACTAATGTAAGGTTTAGATATTCTGTGAGTATCAAGTACCACCCCGATAATTCTTGAGTATCGCTCTCCCACCGCAAGTCGTAACCCTGATAATTCTGGAGGCGAATACCCACATCGCGAGCTATGACCCCGATAATTCTTGAGTCGTTCTCCCAGCGCGAGAGATTTTCGGCCATCACGCCTACATCCCGATAATTCTGGAGACGAAACCCACACCGCACTGTCATCGGTACCTCATCACACAAATATCCCATGAGCGTCGCCTCGATCTCGGTAATTCTGAAGGAATATCTCCCACCGTGAGCCGCAACCCCGATAATCCTGAAGATAACCTCCCACCGTGCTATCAAGGCCCTCATACTCATGGGCGCATACTCATGTTCGCCCAGACTTCATCACATCTCCCCTTAGTGTCTGTTCTTAAATTTTAATTAAAAATCATCACAACCTAGAGCTAGCTTACCCTGCTGAACTTAAATCAACACAAGAGAAAGTTAGCCCAAATTGACTACTTCTCAAGAGATACTTAATACACACTGGTTAGTTCTCAAATTTCTTTTATTAACAAATGTCAGTTACTAAGGGTCTCGCATAGCCTCTAAATTCCAACAACCGTCTCACTTCTGAAATCGAATAGGTTATAAAGCACCCCACAGATATTTTATTCTATAACCATCATTTCCCTTATCCACTTTCTTCACATTTAAAAAAAATCATGAAGTTTTCGAAATAACAATTCCTCAAATCCGATTCTTTTAAACAATTTCTTGGTTAAAGAACCAATTCATTCACTTTAATAATATTCTTGATGTTCCTCCAATTAATCACCAAATCTTAATACCAAAAAATTTCTTAAGATTAATCACTAGAAATTTTTTAATTAAATCTCACACTC
This sequence comes from Hemerocallis citrina, assembly GCA_017893485.1. Classification (NCBI taxonomy): domain Eukaryota; kingdom Viridiplantae; phylum Streptophyta; class Magnoliopsida; order Asparagales; family Asphodelaceae; genus Hemerocallis; species Hemerocallis citrina. The sequence continues at coordinate 200,154,056 of CM030366.1, read as the reverse complement.
ATACTTTGATTTCATTTTAAACCAATCCTTAAAATCTTTAATCATATACCTTTTCTTGAATTTAATCTCATCTAATACAAAAACATGATCTTTATTTCTCAAAAATATCTCTTAGATTACTATAAAATAATTCCCAAGTGATATAATAATATTCGAGAATATTTCCTATGATTTTTCCCAATTTTTAAAACTTGCAAAAGAACACAAAAATAATTAAAAAACACAAATGTGCTAGGCCGGGATCGAACCCAGACCCAACAAGCAACCAAACAGTCACCCAATTAATGGGCCACTCTCAATATCTGATAATGAATTCACTGAGTTGTTTTTATACCCAAATACACTCTGGTTTTATTTTTAAAAATGAAAAGAAAAACAGAGCCAACCAGGCTCGAACCTGTGACCTACGCAAACCCCCAAGTGACACGTGGCGACACCAGGCGCAAAGACGCTTGCGCTAGCCACCAAAGCCAGAGCCAACTACTGATAATATATGGGTTAATATTCATTTAACTCCACTCCCTGTTTAATCTCAATTTTTACTCTTTAACAAACTTTTTATTTCTAATATTTTCTTCCAAGTTAATATTACAAAAATACATTTCCAGAAATACTTCTTTACTGATTTTAACCACATTAGCATAAAATTGTTGACAAATTAATTCAAACAATTAATTTTTTTTTATTTATAGAAATCTAGTATTCATATATTGCAATTAGAAGAATTTAACTACTATCATGAATGTATATACTTTCCTTTTAGCAATTTTCAACCCCATTGATTTTATGATTCTCCTATAACAATTACACAATTTTTTGTGCCTAATTTAGACTTTATATATATGCACAATTCTTATAATTGTGCCTAACCACTTCAACATACTAATGAAATGGAATTTTAATTCAACAGCCTAATGATAACATAATGAAGTTTTCATTTAGCATTCAACAATTTTCAAGTTTCATTTCTACCAAACGTTCTAAATAACATCACATGCATCATAAAAATCAACTAAAACTCATACAAAATATCAATTTCAAACATCAATTTTTCCTACACATGCATACTACAATACTTTAGAAGGCAAAAGAAATACCCACCTTATTGATGCAAAATGAAAGAAAACTCCTAGAAAGATTGTTCCAAAGCTCCAACCAAAGCTAGCCTCCTCCTTAAGCAAGCAAAACCGCAAGCCTTCCTTCCTTGTACAAAACCGAAACCCTCTCTTTCTTTCTTTCTTTTGTTTCTTTTGATCTTTTGTGAAATGCTCATACAATAGGAGGGGTATTTATAAGGTTATTGAGTGAATGAAAAGACTCCCACTACCCACTTAATTACCCACTTCAAAATCCACTCTCATCTTCTTAAATTGGCTGGCCAAGCCTCTTGGGTGCACACACGTGCACGTCCACCCAACGTGCACACACTTCTCAATCTTTTAATTAATTGTTATTAATCCATTTGTAGGTGTTTGTTACATGACAAGTGTGTAGGATTTAAAGAGTACATTTAAAGTGTAGAATAAAATCATGGGCTTCTTTTTTTTTTAAATTAATTTTTTAGTGGGCTTTAAAATAGAGTTTGGGCCTATGGGTTTTAAATAAAAAATAAATAATGCAAATGTGACAATAAAATGAGAAGAAAAAATGTGCATGACTTTGGAAAATTTTAGAGACTAAAATACATAAAATTTTACATGCAATGCACATAAAAACAAATATTCAAATACAAAATAGGTTTGATAAACGGGAAAATGTTTACAAATAATCGGAATATAACATACGAAAAATATCCATTTTGATAATATTACGTATATTTCACGTAACGGTAAAACATACGTAATCGATATGTGTATTGAAAACACGTGCAATGTATATAAAAACACAAGGATTAAAAATAAATGTTTAAATTGGTTCAAAATAGGATAAGATGAGTTTTGAGGAGACGAAAAATGTATAAATAGTTAAAATACAGAAATACGTAGAAAAATACGTTACGACTATTACTCGTAACAGTACGAAATACACGTGCGTAACACACGTGGAGCAAAATTGTCATAACTCAATTTTGCGGGGTGTTACAAGTTCGGAGGCTAAACTTCATGCTCTTGCTGCCACCACAACATATGTTGAATGGTTACAATTGTTACTAGAGGATTTTGGGATTGTTTCGAAGCCCACTCCTTTTGTGACAATACTAGTACCAACAAAATTGTCCATGATCCGGTCAAGTATGAACTTACTAAACATATTGGTGTTGATGTCTTCTTCACTAGGGAACGCATTCCTAAGGTCATATTTCCTCACTATGTGCCTTTTGAAGATCAATGTGCATATTTCTTCCCAAAATCTCATACGAAGACCCAACATCAGGTGTTGTTTTCCAAATTCACTCTTGTTGATTCACCTGGAGTTTACGAGGGGCTGTTAACATGTATATATGATAGTTTCATGTGTATGACATGTGCTTATCCTATCTTATATAGTTTCATATTTATTGTTGGCCTATATGCCCTAATAGATAAGATTTACACTATCACTCTCTATCAAAGTTGGGACCAGGCAAACAATGTCATATATATTTGAATATTCCACAAAGAAAAAAATTTATCATCATTCTCTTTTTGTAGTTATTTGTTCGTCTTAGAGAATTTTGGAGAATTGTTCCATGTTTAACGAGCATAACTAAAGAAGACAGAATTAGTCTATGCATGTATGTAGTAGTTTATAGGTGGATGGGTGACCAATGACGTAATGTTATAAGTTTTCCTTCATGCCTATCAACTTATTAGGACCCTAAGTTTATGGAATTCCCTCTTGCTCGTAGTTTATCTAACCAAGAATTCGACAACATATAGATGTCTCTGTCTTCCATGGATGAAAACATTATAATGGGAAAAGGTTGCTATGATGATTACATATGTACATATCTCTGTCCTTGTCATCATCAATTTGCAAATCTGTGGGTCATATATGTACAGTGACATGCTCCATAAACGACCCTAAGATTTGTGAATTGGATGAAGGCTTTGTTGTTGTTACGTATGAATGTGTTGCAAGTAAGGTTGTTCATCTATGGAGAATTAAAGTATTCTAGTTAAAAACCCAAGAAAGATGACAAATATATATTTTTTTATCATAAAAGGTTGGCCAAGGTCCCCCGTGTTTCATTAAAAAGCTTTTAACAAAACAGATAATCAAGTAACAGACAATGATACAATACTAAAAGATGACAAAATTTTAATGTACAACATTTTAACTAAAATAAATTATACAATAGTACAACCAATCAGATCCTCTAGTTTTGTTGGTCAAAGAATAATTTCAGGTTAAAATTACGTTTTTAAATTTCTCACAGAGAAAATGTTCAACATAAAACCTCATAGTTCTAACTTTTAAAATATACTTTGCTGAAGTATATCAAATAGAGTGAGACACTGCCATTACTGAATCTGCATAAAGCAATCTTAAAGAACTTACAATACAAGTCAGTAAAACCAAATAAATTGAAAAGAACAGACCTGGAGGACACCAAAGCATAGATCTTCCAGTTCTGCTTTTAAAGCCCACAGACCCAGTCTAGAAGCAAGAGAGCACCATACAGCTAATGTCTCCTGAGCAACTGCTTGGGCTTTAGCTAATGGCAAAGCATAACTGAAAGACAGACCAAACAAAAGCAATCCAATTCAACATGTTTGAAAATTTGGCAAAAGTATTAAACATATGGCAAGTGAACTTTTGATAATATCATCAGTTTGATTGGGCAAGAGAGGATTCCAAATAATGTGAAATTCACGTCAACACTAGCAAATTATCCAGCTTCACTTATTGTTACATTGAGAGGCATCAGTGCAACACTCATTGGGATGTGCCGATAAGCATTCTTTAGCATTTTATTTAATAATATGTCAAACACAGTTTCATACTGGCTGTTATCTGTATTACACAAGCTTCCTCCTTTATCTTGGGTAGAAGCAACCAAGGGAGATATAAAATTTAAGCATAGTATTAGAAGAGCCCTAAAAGAAATGTCAAGTAAAAAAACAAAATTGAGTAAATTCAAAAGATATCAACTCTATACAGGACACTTTGGAGTCAAAGGGAGCACATCATGGTGGACCTGAACCAACCTACTTCCACCATATCACTGCAAGAGAATGTCTAATGGAGACTGACAGGAGCCCACCAAACACCAACCCCAAGTCGAAAGGTACAATCTCAAATATTTTACAAATCACAATTATCCCATATTAAGGAACTATCCTTCTGGGATTGTGAATAGTTCTCTGATACATGTTACAATATCAAATTTAAAGATATTGAAGAATTTAGAGAGGACATTTTCTCCCCTCAGTTCATGTTCAACTTATTATGTGGATATTACAAGAAAACCCTTAACAACAGTAAATAATCTAATTATAGTTTCTCACAATATTAACACTTAATTCTTTTATCAAAGATAACATCTCCTGTTTGATTACATCTTATGAATATTTAAGATTGGAGGTGGGAACTAGGTTATTTTTGCGATAGTTTGCTTGGCAAGAGGATTTAAGTTTATTGAGTCTAGACACAAGGAAGAAACAGAAGAAAAAAAAGTTATCAATAGATGAACATTTTACCCTAAATTTTGTTCATTGGTGGTGAATTATTAAAAAAATGGACATTCAGAAAATCCCCAGCGTACAGCTAACGTTTATCTACTTCAGGCTGGAGGATGCCAGTAGTGAAAATCTAACGGGCTACAGAGTTAAAAAATTTCTCTAATCAAGTGTACCAACTACCAATGCTAAGAATAGCATCTTGACAGGAAGTACCTGTCTGAACGACTTGCCAGGAAAAATAGATGAGCTAGACAAGCGTAAATAACAAGTTCAATTGCCAAAATAACTGAAAATTTGAAAAGGGCTTACATGGTTCTCATGTTATGTAGCCTATCTGCCAGCTTGATTAGAACAACACGAGGATCATCAACCATTCCCAAAAGCATCACTCTTAAATTATTTGCCTAAAAGACCAACAGTCGAAATAGATTAGGGATGTAAATTTAGGCTAAATTTACAAAAACCCCCACTGAAGTATTGGTCATTTAAAAAAAACCCCACTGAATTTTTTTATTTTAGAAAAACCTCACTGAACTACGTTTTCCAGGCATAGGTGAGTGAGGTTTTTCTTTAAAAAAAATTGTGTTAAAAACAAGTTGGGTGAGGGTTTTTTGTTTTTTAAAATTCAGTGGGATTTTTTCAATGGGTGTTTTTTTAAATTTAGCCTGTAAATTTATCACAAAACTATTTACTTTAAGGTTTCAAAGAGACGATAATATGGAAAACTCAAAGAAAAAAGGGAAGAAAAAACTAAACAGAGAGAATATTCAACTTAAATGGAAATTCTCAAAGTAAACACTTAAATGGGATTACTTCAAGAGAAAAGGGAAGGAAAAGTGGCATAGGAGGAAATTTCCTCCTACGCCACCCTAAAAAGTCTGACCCCCTCCTCTCAAACGCATGATCCACACCGTTCAAAGTGTTCAACATATCATAAAACATAAGATGATAAAATATGATAAAGTTGAATATGTTTTGCTCATGCACTAAGTGGTCGCAATTGTTCTATTGCTGAAAAACCATTCATTTTGCAACATCATGATGAATGGACAAAACATATTCAAATTTAGTGATTTTACTTTCCTCTCTATGTTTTATGTTATGTTTTATGTTTTATGTTTTATGTTTTATGGAATGAAGATCCATTTGATAACGGAGATTGGGCTTGTAGCGCAGCATAGGAGGAAACTTTTTCCTATGCCATAGGACCTTCCCTATCCTCTTATTTAAAATAGCCCTACATTAGTAAGGACCATAACTGGTAAGCATAAACAGTTTCCAGGTCCTCTAAAGTGTTGGACAAGATAATGGGTTCAAGAGGAGATCCATGAAATGCGTCATGATATTTTCATATTTTCTCTTTAACGAAAAAGATCAACATACATTTTTACCAAGTGATAAGCTTTACATATGATATAACTATATGGTCTAAGAGGCTTCCAACAAAAGCCTTCTTTTCATATAAGAAACAATGTAATTTATAATTAAGCAGCTATAGTCAACTTCAAAGTTCTTATGAAACCTAGAGATGCTTCTGAATAGCTTCAAACCTAATCCACCAACTTAGGATAAGTTATTTATCATAGCCTCAGTCTTAACTTCGTACAACTTTTACAAAACCAGCATAATGTATATTAAAACACAAGCAGTAAGCCTAATGTTGCACCCTTTCTTTTTTAGGCAAATATCATAACAGGCTTCAGCATTATGTTGCACCCTTTCTTTTTTAGGCAAATATCATAACAGGCTTCAGCATTATAGACGCACATCATAAATATACCAGGAAAAAAATGTGTACCTCATGTAAGCAATTCATTTTTCCTTCACAGAAAATAACAGGGTAGTTGGAAGGGAAAATACTGAAATGAAGTCCATCTTCTATTAATTAGGAAACCTGATACACGCTAAAAGAAAGATTACAAACATGTACTTGAAATGTGAGATAGTCTCTCTCTCTCTCTCTCTCTCTCTCTCTACAAACATGTACTTGAAATGTGAGATAGTCTCTCTCTCTCTCTCTCTCTCTCTCTCTCTCTCTCTCTCTCTCTCTCTCTCTCTCTCTCTCTCTCTCTCTCTCAAGAAAATGGGAGAACTTTATGAGATTAAGATGTAGAAATTTTTTGAAATTTTTTCCCACTCTGGTACCATGAGAGGTACCATGAAAAAGGCCCTGCCACTACACTAAAACTTTGAAGTTGTGGGAAGGGTTGAAGGAATTGCACTTGTATTCTAACAACATGAAAATGAAACTCAAATGCAAAAAGGCAGGCTTCTTAAACAACGTAGGAAATAGATTTTCAGAACAAGATATCAGGTACCTAATAAGGATAGAGAACTCAATAAGAAAAAGACTTTCTTCGTCAAGCATCTGAAGAAGCCATTAAAGTGACCGCTTCAGTGTTTGGGCCTTGTCCACAACACACAAAGCCCAAGGCAGCAATATTTAGCGGCAGGGTTACTTTTGAACACTGCAGCATCTGAAGCATCCTTATGCAGTTGCTGCAGGATTGCAGACCAAATCCGACAAGTTTGTTCAGTCTGAAATGCTATTCGCACTTGGAGCAGGCTTCCAACCATTTTGTTGAGCTCTTTCCACCTAACCCAGCTAAAAATTATTATAAAAAAAAAAAACTAAAACATCCCTTACACTTGACCTAACCTGAACCCTCTCAGCTCTCCACCTAACTTGATTGTTGGGTCTCACCTTCTCCAAAGAAACACTCACCCTCATGCTATTTCAGCAATACTACAATTGTTAACAACAAGGTCAGTTTTCGCACAATACGTTGCTTTCAATTCAAACACATTCCAAGCATATCATTTTTGTCTTTCTTATTATACATTTATACCAACTATACTCTTCTTTCCTCCTTTCAATTTAATAGCATTTGAAGTGAAAGTACGTATTAAGTGCTTAATGACTCAGTTTATACCAACTTGTGTATCAAAGTCAGAAATAGAAAACTGTAATATCATCAGAATGCTGTAATAGAAAACGAGTGCGGATTCAGACTTTTGAGTTACCACTCCTTGCTGTTCCTGCTACTGTCGCCTCATTGCCTCATCTGCTGTTCGGTCTTTTTCCTGTACTCTTGGTTACGTTGTTTCGATCGGTCTGTTTTAGTTGGCTTTTTTCGTCTGTATTGCAATGATTTCCATTGCCTGTTGGGTCTTTTTTTATGTTTGTTTTATCTTTGTATTTCTCGCAGTTTAACTTCTGGTAAAATCGCTCTCTGTTGTACGCTTCTTTTTATTATATATATTGGGTTGGAGTCTTATGACTCTATCCGCATTATCAAAAAAAGAAAACTGTAATATCTTCAGAATAGAACATGCATACTTGAGTTATGTAAATCATCAGAATGCTTACAAAAGCATTTTACAATTACGTACAGAATAATGGTAAAATATGAGTCCCATGTGAAAATTAAAGTTCAAGTGTATAAACATTCTGTTACAAAAATATGCCCCTTTCCCCGCAGTCGCCAAAAAAAGAAAGAAAATAAAAGAAACTATTTTTGTGCATAAATGAGAAAAAGAAAGATTTAGTGTTTGTAGTTCAAATGATGTCTCCCCAAAAGGAAAGAAATAAAATACATTTTGTGTGCACATTACAAAAAACTTGTACTTCTTTACAAACAGAAAACCTTGTAAACTAGTCATTTCTACTGTATAGATGCTTTATTTGTCAGGTAAGAGCCAGTGAATTGTTATTCGTTTTAATTTGGAGGTTAGAAAGAGAATGGGTTTTTCTTGCATGTTATAGTAACTACATAAATAAGACACAAAGAAACCAATCAACATGTAAAAATTTTCAGACCATGTAGTAAGGAAACATTAAAACTATGCATGCTTTTCTACATTAAAAAAAAAGGAAACAGAAGAACCCTAACCTCTTCAGAAGTTACAGTACTTTGGCTTATGTTTTCCCTTCGACGTCTTCGTAATAGCTGCATAACAGGAGAAATAAAGATAGGTTTAAGTATAGAAAAAACAATCCATTGCTTGTATGCAAAAATAAATGCGCACTGGGAAAACTCTACATAATCATGCCGTGAACAGACTTTACTTGTGTATGAAAACTATAATATAGTTTATATACAAATCTAAAATATTTTGAAACTATGGACACTGGGACTAGCATAATAATAGGAATTCACTTAATACAACTAAACAAGCAAAGATTAGGATTAAACATAAGGAATTCCATCTTCATTTACTGATCCCCTAACATATATGAGGTAAAAAAGATCTGGATCAGTTTATACATACCTATCCAATTTGAGAAAGGCAACAAGATTATTTAATGAAATTAAGTTAGTTTAGGGAAGTTAGCTAGGGAAGGACTAAAGTATTGGTTTGTCCCCATTTTAAGCCAGAACAAAATTAATTTGCACTTTATCAAAGGTGAAGATCTTGGAAAGGGTGCTCTTCACCGACTGCATTTAAAGGGCAGTCATCACAGAAGTAGTTAATACCATGAACTATATTTTTACTAGATTATTAGTGCATTCAGTAGATCATGAATAATTCTCCATTGTTATAAGAATAGATCGAGTACATGAAAAATGACACTTCAAAGAAAAAGATAATTATTGTTGTAGCCCTTTTCTCCAGTATTCGAACGTTCCTTCTCATGATAAGTGTATTTCCATTACAATTTTATGTTCCATATCGCACAAATACAGTCACAAAATGCAACTATATTAACATGCCATCTTATCCCATCAAAATGGTGTCACTACAGATGGAATAAATAAATCAGAGTTTAGACCAAGTCGAGAAGATTGCCGATACCACATGAGATTGATATATCACCCAATTAGCTAGGTGTCAGGTAGGGAAATATCATACTAGTTATGCATTGAGGCTCAAGCTACCAAAGAGAAAATCTCTTAGATTTTCACATGATTCCAGTACATCCAGACGAAAGGGAGGAGATGATAAGTTGGTCAAAATGAAACCGCCGATGCCTAAAGCAGTCAGAAAGGATGACACTCTCAGATCTTCATTGAGTCAATTACAACTAAAATTGGCCCTAAACAAAAGATCTCATTTTTTCCACAATTGTAAATTTTCTCCACAAATACAAATCTGCTGGAGAAGAATATATCGGACAATACCTGATTTATGTAGCTCAGTTTTGAGACACCAGCAACTAAATGAGATACATCATTGCCAAAATCATTTTCTATACTCTTCAAATTTTCGAATGTGTCATCAATCACATCATGAAGAATCCCAGCTACAACAGTGTTAACAGCCTGTAAAACAAAAGGAGAAACAAAAGAAAGGTGAAATGTATGCAAAATTAGTTAGCCAATGACAAAATTCAAGAAAGCATGAATTGTCAGAAAGTTGGAAGTAATATGTGCTCAAAATTTTGGAACAAAAGCACAAGTAATAGATAAACATTATAGAGTGATGTACATACTCGCTCTCCGCATGATGGCACCAAAGCAGCAAGGATTTTTCCTGTATATATACAATGTGTAACATAAGGCTCCCCTGTTTTTCTGAATTGTCCAAGGTGAGCTTTTTTTGCAAATGCAATAGCTTTTTGCACCTAAAATATAAGGGAAATGACATGTTGGACTAAGACAAGAAAATATAAGCAAGTTAAAGAAGAGGATAAACGGTCAACCTTAGCTTCTTTGAAGATTGGATAACCAGTCACATCTACTCCTTCGAATATGAGAGAATCTGCATTAAATGTTTATTGCAAACAGAAAGAGAAATGGTCAAAAGAAAAGGTGTAAGTGTACATTAAATTCAAGTTTGCTGCCTAGGAAGCACGGATACTCTACTGGAGATGCATATCTCGTACCGGAAACGTATCCAGTGGGATACTCCCACTCGCTGGATATCTACTGGATCTGTTTCATGGCAATTATTTAAAAAAAGAAAGATCGGATACTCTGGGAATACTCTCGGCTACTCTTGGATACTGTTTGGATACACGAGCGGGGTCCTTTCAAATCCTAATTTCATTTTATTAAAAGATATTATGTTGTTTCATTTGATTAAAAGACGTCGAAAAAATGATAGATGTAGGATGTAGTTCTTGCTATTATTTTGGCTGATTGACTACTTGCTATTATTGTACAAGTTGCTAGATCTTTCGCTTTAGTATTTGAGTGTAAGATTTCTTTAAGATGATAGATATAGGACAGAATACGGAAGGTTCTTGGTTGGTTCATGGTTATGACTTTATGAAGTTATGATAAATGTAGTTATGATATTAATTCTACTAAATAGGTTTAAGACTAGCATACTTTTATTTGAACATTTCGGTCATGTAATATTGGTATTGATGTTGTTGGAAACTTGAAATGATCCATTAGTATGTTTTGTTTGACATTGGCTTGTATTAATTTTAAGTACCATGTTCTTATTTCTTATTTTTTCATGTTCGTATTGAATTGAATATTTTAGTTTACTATTTATATATCTATAATATTAATTTTTTTGATTATTTTAATTTAGCATATCCTAACGTACCTGTATCCTAGTTTTTGAGAAATCGGTGTATCCGCATACCGGATACCTACCGTATCGAATACACGTACCCGTATCCGTGCTTCATAGTTTACTGTAAATACAGTCGACCAGATATACACATTGTCATCACAATAGAAAGAAAAATGGTCAAAAGAAAAGGTGTAAGTGTACTTCAAATTCAAGTTTATTGCAAATAGAGTCGACTAGATCCACACATTGTGATCACGCTGTCTTAGGGTAAAATTATGCAGAGCAACCATTAACCATTAAATTAATATTATAAAAATGGAAAGACTGACATGTTTGACAGAGTTGGTAGCAGTTGTAGATCATCCCAAAACTTTTGCACCCCCTTTCTACTACGTAATATAACATACAGCGACTTCTTCGATGAACTTTACAGTTCTTGAATATATAGCAAACAAGATATAAAGTTAAAGAATCTCCAAGCAATTGCCAAAATAATTCTCAAAGGTAAGTGTCGAATAATAGGGATAACAAAATTTCAGCTCATTTTATATTATTATTCACCAGTTCATTAACAATCCTAACCCTCCAAATAAACTTCTACTAGATTATTAGCATGCGAAATGCAGGTGCTCTCCTTCACAATCCGAATAATCAAAAGGTTTCAATTTCTTCTCTCACCAATTTCCAAATTCCAAATATTAACTTCATGTAGTATAACAATTACAAGTCCAAACCATATGCAAAACATGGGCAATGCCAAACATCCGGATGTCCCCGCTAACCTCATTTACACTCTCTAGCTATAATAGTAAATAAATAAGAAACCGACACATGCAATCTCCAAAATTGTTGGCACATGCAACACATCCATTTTCTTCCTAATGCTACTCCTCAACAGCATCCCATTAATTCTCACTGCATAACAATTGTCAGCAATTTCCGGCTTTGCTAAAAATTAAAACACGTGCAATACACAGGCCAGACCACACATCCAATCTATATCCATCCAAGCACAGAATCAATTTGCATCAACAACAAGAAAAATTCAAATCGAAAGAACAAAGAGGAAGTCCAAAAATAAATTTACCCTGCTGCTCATCTCCCCTAGGCCAAAGAAAATCGACCTTAGTCGAAAGACACGCCCCCGAAGCGATCGCAACCGCCGTAACCGCCACATGTGCAATCGCAGACGTGACAGCGGCATGCGCCGCCGTCCCCGGACCACCGGCGGCCACGGCCGCCGCAGCGATTACGTTTCCGGCAGCACCGAGCGAACAAGAAAGCGACAGCCGCTTAGGCACCGAGCGATCGCCGAGTACGCATCCGAACCGCGCGGATCGCCGGAGAGACGAAGGGAGGAGGAGGAGGAGACGGCGAGCACTTCGATTGCCGAGCATGGCGGAGCTGCGGTGCCCTAGATCGCTGCAAGAACACATGGCGAGAATCAGGGTTAGGGTTTGAAGATTTTTTCCTGGTTTTTTTGGGTTTTTTTACATGATCGGGGAATTGGTGGAGATAGAGGAGAGTGAGTAGAGGGGAGATGAGTGGACTATAAAGAGGTACTCGATTCTTTGGCGGGTATTCCTATAAGCATCCACAGTGGTTTGCGAATTATCCATAAAGGGGCCGTTTGGTGGTACGCGGATTGGATAATTTTCAGGAATCGGTGGTTTCTCAGGAATATGAAAATGGGAATGAAGATTCTCGAGAATGTTGTAATACTGTGTTTGGTATACAACATTACATGTCTGAAAATACTTTATTACCGTATTTGGTATAGAACAATTCATTCCCATCAATCAATCTCTATAGCAGACATTACCGAAAATACCCTTTTGGTTTTATTTAAAAATAAATAAATATAAAAGTTATCTAATTTAGTAATTGATGTATATGCATGCATGTGCAAAAGCAATACTGATATATATATATTATAAAACTTTAGTAAATTAACAAGAGATGAACGCGGTAGTGGGTGAATTTATTTGGAGGGAACAAGAGCGGGTTATATGATAAGCTAGAAATTTGGAGGTTGTTTTGGGTATGCAATAATCTCACTCATTTTTTATGTAGAGAAATCCATAAATCCCACCTTTTTCAAGGGGAATATTTATCCTTCCAAACTAATTATTTTGATAACCTTGGGAATTTAAAATTATTTACAAAACTATACCTATGTCTTACCAAACCAGGTAATCAAGAGGATAATCCTAGATTCCCTTATACATTACCGCGTACCAAACGCCCTCAAAATGTATTTTATAGCAAACGGCGAACTGCATTCGTTTATTATTTATACATATTTTGGATAAAAAGCAATAGTAGATTGCTATATATGAGAGACGATATGAGAATTATGCATATTTTAAACGACGCAAAGTGATTTTGCGTCCCTAAAAATATATATACCTCCCCAAAAATTATTTTTTTGTAATAAAAAAACCGAAAGTACCTCCAAAACTGGTCGGACGCAAGGTCTCTTTGCGTCCGAGACCTCCCCATAACCCGTTGCGTCCCAACCATTTTCGATTTTTTTTCTTCCGACGCAAAGAGAAGCTCCGTCTAGCGATTTAAAATTATTAAACCCCCCCTCCGACGCAAAGAGAAGCTCCGTCTGATATTATTATATATTAAATTGCTATAATATATTAATATACCATTCGACGACTACAGTAAACTCTCAAAAAGCTATATGTAAATATGCATTTAGGCATTTTCTAACTATTACGACTATGGATGCTCTGAAGGCGTGGGGCTTTTAGATAAATTACTTCTCCCTGGCATTTTTATAATTTGGAGCGCTGTGTTCGTGAATTTTACACTAAGTTACCCTACCTATGTAGGAAGTAATTATCTTTTATCTTTTACCTTTTTTGTTCCTTTTTAGAACAAATGTAATAGCTGCACACTCAATTGTTTTTCGAGTAAAAGAAAATTAATGCAAGTGGAATTCAAATGGCCGATCTCTCACTCATTTGCAAACAGGGGCACTTGCTATGATGCTTGTGTTATACCTTTGCAAATCTGTATTAAATTGTACTAAGTTATTTTGTTTGAACTAGATACTTTTATATATTTTATTTGAATTCTAAGATAAGTGACTCATGAAATTCTTATTTGTAATATTTAGAAACATATGGTAGCAAAGGCAAAGGGGATGAATCAATCAACCTTGATTTTGAGAACGATGAAATTTTGTTTGCCAAGTTCACCCGGTATATCATCGTCTGTACCTGCATAAACTGAAAAGGTGGGAGGAAATGTCTGTTAAAGTAAGCTTCAGACAACAAGTAGCAACAAACAGTAGAACAATAATGTATAATATTGCAAGAAACAAAGAACTGAAATGATATAATCATGTATGATGCAATTGAAATCAATAATCGGTAAAGTATAATCGAGACTGTAAAGTATAATCAATCGGCAGAATAGTGATCACTAACCAGGAATCAATAATCATGAATCAGAGTAATCATTCGGTATGCAATGGTTAATAAACAATAGCTGGTAACATGATCAATAGTCGATAATCAATGATGCAATGTTCGATAAGGAATAGTCAGTAATAGGGTCAATAGTCGATAATAAGGTTAATAGTCGAAAACCAATGGTGAGTAAACAATATTCAATGATAAATTGTCGATATTCAATAATGTCAATCATAGGTCTATCAGTCTTTTATTAACCTATCTAATGCACGCAATCCTGCGTCCCATACCATAGATTCGGGTGCATACAATCAAGTGAACGTTTAGACTTAAGCGGTGAATTCCGCAGGCTCGGGTGTTTTAATTTAGGCCGTTGTTGGGAACAATGTGGCCTAAGTTCTTTTTTTTAAAAAACAAATTCAACATAGGCCGTTGTTCCCAACAACGACCTATATTTGTACAAGTATTTTTTCAAATACTTGTACATACTCAGATCTTTATCTCTCCCTCACTCTCAGCCATTTCTCTCTCTCTCTCTCTCTCTCTCTCTCGATCTCGAGCTCGCGATACCCAAACCCAACACCTCCTCTACTATTGTCAACCTCCTATTCTCAATCTCCCCCTCTTCTCAAAGCCTCTCTATCTCTCTCTCCCTCTCCCGAATACCTCAAACCCTAACCTAGCCGAAATCCCAAATCACCCAAACCGTAGTTGATTTTTTCAAAACCCTAGAGTCTACAGCTATTTTGTCTATAGCAGCGGCTCTTATCGGCCCCTATCTCCTTTCCGAATACCCACATTGTGAAAGGTATTCACCTATCACAATTTAGTAGAACTAACTATGTTAATTTATTGATTTTTTTCAATATTTGAGTTTTCAAATATTGTATTATGCGTAGTTAGTCTATAATTTAGAGAGTCTACAATTGTTGTATCATGTGTGTTGTATATATTTATTGACATTTTTGTTGATGTAGTATTAGTTGTAGTTGTAGAATATAGGAAAAGCAAACAAACGAGATTCAAAAATTTCAAAATTTTACGAGTAGGTCGGACTCACCACGCACAAGGTAACGCAACTTGTAGAGCCGATTTCCGACTCACGGTTTGCATGCTACGTCCGTGTATCGCTTTTATTCAATAAAATCGAAATAAACCGATACACGGTTGTATATTACAAACCGAGAGTCGGCACTCACACCTGCAAGTGTGCGTTGGCTTATGTTTGGTGTGCCAGACGTAACAGTCAAATTTCGAATTTTTTGCATCTCGTTTGCTCTATTTTCTAGCGTATATAAAAAACTACTATATACGTCGGAACTTTTTGAGTACGGTCTCACTAGAAAACCGCTCAAACGATCTCGCAAAAAATACGAAACTGTGCGAGTAGGTCGGGTTAACCACTAACAACCCAACTCAACTTGTAGTTGCGAGTTCTGACCCACGGTTTGCGAGATACGCCAATGTATCACTTTTCATTCTTTTTTCAAGAGTGAAAACGATATACGGCCGTATCTTGCAAACCGTGGGTCAGAACGCGCTTCTACAAGTTGCGTTGGCTTGTGTGCGGAGAGAAGACCCAATTGCAAAGTGTCGTATTTTTCGGACGTCATTTGTGCGTTTTTCTCACGTATTTTGTTATATTTTGAGCGAGTTTTCAATAGAGAACCTTCTCAAAAAATACGAAATTTTGCAAGTTGGTTGGTCTCGCCACTCACAAGTCAAAGCAACTTGTATTTGCGAGTTCTCACCCACGGTTTGCTATATGCGCCCGTGTACCGCATTCCGCTCTTTTTTCAAGAGTTAAAGCGATACACAGCCGTATCTTGCAAACCATGACTCGCTTCACAAGTTGCGTTGGCTTGTGTACGGCAAGCCCGACCCAATCACAAAGTTTCGTATTTTTTTAACGTCGTTTGTGCGGTTTCTCACGTATTTTGTTTCGTATATATATATGCCAACTTTTTGTTAACAAATTGTTTTATATATGCAAACTTTCTTACAGAGAAATGGTTAGAACGAGGGGAACCGGAAGGCCATCTGGTAGTGGTCGGGGTGACCATTCCACAAAAGTAAGAGAACTATTAATTTTCATTGTGAATTTTGTATAAAGTGGTATTGTCACTACACTAATAATAATTTATTGTGTTGGTGTAGGTTGGTGCATCCTCTTCAGCAGAAAATCGAGGTCCAGGACCATTACATCCATATGTGCTCACTTTGCAAGACCGCCACAGATCTGAGACAGTGTGGGGTGGGACGACGCGGAAGTATAATTTTTGCACTCATGAGACTTTGACGATGCACCCACGTACCGTTGGGTACTTCGTCCAGGCCGGTTTCTACGCAATCAGTATGATGGGTCAGGTGAAACTCGACTGAGCACTTCTTGCAGCCCTCGTCGAGCGACGGAGGCCAGAGACACACACCTTCTATCTGTCGTTCGGAGAGATGACGGTGACGCTACAGGATATAGCGATGATCTCCGGTCTTCCAATAGATGGGATGACCGTGATGGGTCATATAAATTTTGATAAGAGATAGCTGTGCAATGAACTCCTCGGTACAGAGATTGTTGAGGAGGCTGAAGACGATAGGGCTATTTTTGTCGGACAATCAATCCGACTCTCTTGGTTGAAGGAGAAATTTGAAGGGAGGTTGACTGATGAATCGACCGACCACCAAGTGCAATGCTACACCAGAGTGTACATTATAATGGTGCTTGGAGGTGTTATCTTGCCTAACTCATCCGGAGATACCGTACTGCTTATGTATCTACGATTGTTTGCTGACCTAGGCGTAGCCGGCTGGTACAATTGGAGAAGCTACGTATTAGCAACGTTGTACAGGATGTTGTGTTCAGTAGCGCTAGATGGAACCGAGATGATCGGCTCAATGGTCTTGTTCAAGATTTGGTCATGGGAGCGTCTACACTTGGGTCGTCCCCGAATTATATGACCAGCAGATGGTTGGATGGCTGATGCACCAAATGTGGATATGTTTACACCTTTAGGGATATATTGGGTAGGTAGACGGAGTTATAAAGACAACCCAAAAGGTGTACTAACTTACTACAGAGACGAGCTCGACCAACTACGAGAAGAGTTCATGATTTGGGAGCCGTATACATCCAAGCGGGTGGGAAGACTACCACCGGTGTGCACGACCGGGTCGCAATTGTGGTTGACGATGGCTCCACTCATCAAATTTGGTACAGTGGAGCATCAGTGACCGCATAGAGTCCTTCGGCAATTTGGTATTCAACAAGATGTACCCAATAACAACATCATCCTATACAACTCTGACTTACACGCTGTTACGGGTATCGGTCATATGCCTACCCATGATTGGGAAGATTTCCACCGTGCTCATGTTGCAAATTGGAATGAGCGACGGTTTGAACTCGTACTTGACCAAGTTCCTCCGTACGATGGCACGAAATAAATTTTGTATATGGCTTGGTACAAGAAGATAACACGTTTGTATATCTCTCCGAATACATAACTACTTGCTGGGATTCAACTACCAATTGAGGAGAGAGAGATAGAACCACCACCCGTGTATTATAGTTCACAACCCATGTTCCAACCGAAGGCGTCATCTGTACGTGTGTTGGTGAGTAAACTTTGATTTGCAATTTTTATTGAAATTTTGTTATTTTTAAAATGATTAAATTTATTACAAACCAGATTGTGTTTAATATACTTGTTTTCGTGTTTTGGATCGATAATACACGGGACATGGCAAAAGCATGTGTGCGGGTAATTAAAAGTAACGCTGCCCAACCTATGAAGGTGTTTGCTCGGAAGATGCTCTCTTCATGTCGGGGCTCATTAGAAGAGGTAGGAGAGGGTGAAGCCTTGAACCGTTATTTAACAACGACCGTACGTTCACACCGCCGTAAGAGCATGAGGGGTAGGCTATCTCGCCCGATAATCCATCTCCACCACAAGAAGAAGAGCAAGAAGAAGAGCATCAAGAAAGTGTTGTTCCAGAAAGACAAGAATCGGGAGAAGAAAAAGAAATTGTCACGGAGTTACAATTCCGGTGGCAAC
Organism: Hemerocallis citrina; assembly: GCA_017893485.1. Lineage (NCBI taxonomy): Eukaryota > Viridiplantae > Streptophyta > Magnoliopsida > Asparagales > Asphodelaceae > Hemerocallis > Hemerocallis citrina. Next base: position 200,135,498 of record CM030366.1, on the reverse strand, counting down.
AACCTTGTCGGAAGAGGCGACCACCACAAACTTACACGCTCGGTGGTTGAGTGTTTCCCGATACAATTGTTGTAAAAACTAATGTTTGTTGTTGTTGTTGATTGTAATTGAAAGAAAGTGTTGTGGTTGTTGTTGATATATGGTTAGTTTTGTTGTTGTTATTGATGTTATTGGTGTTAATTTTGTTGTTGTTGATGTTAGTTTTGTTGTTAATTATACATGTTGTTGCAATTTAAGTGTTGTTGTTTTGTTGTTGCTGATGGTATTGTGTGTATATATATATTGTTGGGACTGAAGTGTAACAGCTATAGCTGTTGTTTAAACTTGTCTTTATTATTATTATTTTTTTATACTTAGGTCGTTGTCTACGTTGCATGAGAAAAAATAACTCTTTGAAGACTTGCTCTCTGTCTTGGGAAGGACCAGATGCTGGTTTAAAAAAAAAAAAAATCAAAAAACAACCTAGGCCATTGTCTTCAACAACGGCCTAGGTTCAATGATTTTTTTTTGTTTGATGATTATAACCTAGGCCGCTGTCTCCAACAACGGCCTAGGTTATATGAAAGAAACTGACGTTTTGAAGAGCTCTGTTAGGTTTTTTTTATAAAAATAACCTAGGCCGTTGTTAGAGACAACGGCCTAAGTTTTATTAAAAAATTAAAGACTTGAACACTTGCTCTCTGTCTTGGTCAAGCCATAAGGAGCATCGGATCTTGAAAAAAGAATTTTGATGATCATAACCTCGGCCGTTGTCTCCAACGAGGACCTAGGTTATAAGAAAGAAATTCACGTTTTGAAGAGCTGTTGTTGGTTTTCTTTAAAAATAACATAGGCCGTTGTTGGAGACAACGATCTAAGTTATATGAAAAAATTAAAGACTTGAACACTGGCTCTCTGTCTTGGCCAAGCCATAAGGAGCATCAGTTCTTGAAAAAATAATTTTGATGATTACAACATCGGCCATTGTCTCCAACAACGGTCTAGGTTATAAGAAAGAAATCCACATTTTGAAGAGATGCTTTTGGGTTTTTTATTAAAATAACCTAGGTCGCTGTTGGAGACAACGGCCTATGTTATATGAAAAAAATGAAGACTTGAACACTTGCTTGGCCAAGATAGAGAGCAAGTGTTCAAGTCTTCATTTTTTTCATATAACATAGGCCGTTGTCTCCAACAGCGGCCTAGGTTATATGAAAGAAAATTTTGAAGATAAGCTGTTGGTTTTTTTATGAGTAACTATTATTTATTTAATTATTTCGGTTATGGTTAGGGTTAATTAGGTTTTAGTTAGTTGTTGAGATTAAATTAAGATTTAATTGGGTTTTAGTTAGGGTTACGGAGAAGGTTAGAGGGTTATGGTTAGGTGTAGTTCGGTTATCTCCAAAACTACTTTATTTATTTAATTATATCTATCTCTCCCTCGGATCTCTGAAACACATTTCCCATGTCAGTTGACTCTAGATGAATGCAAGAGAAAGAGAATGATTATTCACATGAGAGTGAGATATATTCATTAGGGTTACGGAGTGTAGCGCCCCGAATTCCCAATAAATAAATTCAGAAATACTTGGCACAATTCCCAGCATCTACCTCAATAAATTAACACCTTGAATTACATTTTAACTTACAACACAATTCCACATTTACACATTTTACTCTCAATATTTTTACGGCATGTATGATAACACAAAGCATTCTACCACAAGCTCCCAACTCCCAGCTAACAGTGTCTACCTGTGAAACATGAGGCTAGAGATAACCCTAACCCCCAAAACTACAGGGGTCAGCCATAATGGTGTGAGTGATATTTAAAAGAAAACAATTGAACGGAACATAAAGAATAACATAATGGTAATAATAATGAAATATGAAATGAAAATAAAACATAAATCATCAAGTGAAATAGGCTAAGTGTCGAGTGTAGAAAACATAAGAACAAGCATAAATTGAATCAAAGAAATCACAAATGCATATGATGAAAACTAATGCACACTTGTCGAAGCTATGCTCCCCATTATACATAGATTCGGTGCAAGCCCTTATCGTTCTCTACTTTATAGGGTTTGATTCCACGTTATGCAACTAACTTACTACAATGATTACTTTATGAATTAGATATCCCATGAGTATCTAGTCCATGACCCGGTAATCAGTGGAATCAATCCCCCAATGCAAGTGCTGTAATACCCCGGATCTTTATTTTTAAATAAATGAAAGGTTTGTGAATTTACGTGTGTTGCACGTACAAATTCATGTGCATTTTCTATAAAAATATTTTATCTTGTAGCATGAATAAACATTTTTCCTATCTCTGTTTTATTTTTGAAAGCCTAACTAGATTCTAAAAGCCTAATTGTTTATTTTAAGCTCATTCTAATTATTTGATTTATTTTAATTAGCCCATGGAGTTTGAGCTCACTAATTGAAAGCCCACTAGTTATTTTTTCTTATAAATCATATGACTTGTTGTGTAGATCATTTTTTTAGACAATTAATTAAATGATCATGCACAACTAGTAGTTCGGGGTGCTACATTTGGCACGTGCATGCACTAGAGTGTGCATTGCACACCCTTTCTACCTAGGTCGGATTGGAATCAAGGGGAGTGGAGGAGTGGCTTAGTGGATAGGTGGTTACTTGCTCATGGGTGGTTACTACAACTTCCAAATGTATCCTAGCCATTCATCTACAACCATATAATGCAATCCTAGCCCTCCATTTCACCCTAAAACTAGTATAAATACCCCTCCATTGTATGCATACAACACACTAAGAAAATTTTGTAAAGAAAAGAAAGAAAGAAATACATAAGAGAGTAAAAGAAAGATTGGGAGAGAGTTAGAAAAAGATTGAGAGTGTTATAGTTTGTGTGTGTATTCCATTCTTGAAGGCCGGCCATTTCACCAAGGAAAGGGGAGGCCCAGGTTTCACTAGGCAAGGAGGAGGAGGCAATCGTGGTGGCTCAAACTCGGAGGAGAAGGACCGCTCGTGTGTTCAAGGGGATTCTAGGAGCTTTTGTAGTGTTTTTCTTCAAATAGGTGGGTGTTTTTCTGTACTTCTAATCTTAGACATCATGCTAGAGATTTTTGATATATGATATGGCTAAAAATGGGGTTAAATCGGAACCATTCAAAGTAGGCACGAATCTCAAAGTCCCAGGGGCAAGACGGTAATTTCGCCTACACACGGGTCCGAATTGGTAACCGGGTCCCTCCTCTTGGACCTGCTAACTCATGAACGGATTTGGACAGTCGAGAACGGGTCTCAACCCGTCAAGGGTCAGTTCAACAGGATTGGAGGAATTCCTGGCTCCCCCTTATCTAGAAGAGGTGGTTATAACCACCTTTATCCTGCCACACCGGAAGTAGGGATTCACTCTTATTCTGAAAGAGATCCCCTTGGCGACTATAAAAACCCCCCTATCTCCTACTGTTAAAGGTGATCACACTTTGCACACTTGAGCTTTTTTCCCTTGACTTTTTCTGTGTATTGACTTGATTGTCGGAGGGTTCGTCGTCGGGATCCATCCCGGTGTCTCGAACATTTGTGCAGGTTGCAAGGGAGCACCAAGGAGCCAACAAATCACCAAGGAAGAAGAAGGGGTCAACCTGTTCATCTATTGACCCCACACCCGAATTCAGTGGCAACAGATTGGCGCCGTCTATGGGAACTCACTTGACAAGCAATCTCGTCTTCCTCCTTCAACCTACGTTACTCCCAGCCATGCCTCCCAAGAAGAGACCCGCAAACTCCAATCGATGGACAACCTCTTCTCATCTTCCTCCTCCCCCATCCCGACCAACCAACCCAGCAGCCCGATCCTCTGGCTCTGCAGTCCATCCAGCAGCCTCTGGGACCCCAGGCTACAGTGGGGGAACCCTCTCAACGAGTCGTCATAAGCAACCTGTCCATCAGGTTCGAGTCTCCATCCATAATGCCGAAACCGATTCCATGGCTTCCTATACTCCTCCCACTCCAAAGGAGCTGCAGAACGTTATCAACAATTGGCAGACCGAGCATGGACCTGATCTCTGTACCCATCTAGAGGAGAGGCGGGCCCAAGAGTCGAACCCTCGCCGCGAGCAGGCCAGGGACCGTTCGCCACGCCGATCCAACCGAGGGGGTCCAACTCTCCCGTAGACGGAGTGAGTCGCCCTAACATCGCCCAAGACGGAGCCGTTCCCCGGCAGGTCACCATGCACCTCGGGAACATCATGAGCAAGATGCCCCCGTCACAAGGGCGAAATTCCAGCAATTCCAGGAGGCGGTCCTCCAGGCTCTCAACATTGCCCCCAACAATGCCCGTAGGGCTCCCAGTCCTCCGCCAGCTTCTCACCATCTTCACCGCTCTCGAAGTCCTAGGCAGGCTGCGAGCCATCGCTGTCCTTCTCCCGATCACCACCACCGCTCCCATAGTCCACACCCTACCCCAAGTCACCCCCATCTCTCAGTCAGTCTGCCTCCTACTCTAAGCAATCACCGGTGCAGCCCCAGCCCTCCTCGACATGAGAACGAGTCCCGGGGCTCGGCCAGATAAGATCGAAGGGAGGACTCGGTTTACCGCCATCTCCATGAGATGGAGAGGCATCTCTGCCAGCTCGACCGAGACGAGGGGTGACATGCAAGAGACCTTCGTCTGAACAGGCCTCCATTCTCCCATACCATTATGGAGGCTCTAGTTCCCGACAACTTCCAACCTCCACATTTTGGAGACCTATACCGGGGAGTCGGACCCTGCAGATCACATTGAGAGTTTCAAAACTCTCATGATGATCCACCATGCATCCGACTCCTTCCTTTGCAAGACCTTCCCGGCCACACTCAAGGGGCCGGCTCGGGAATGGTACTCTCGGCTTGCACCGGCATCTATTTTCTCCTTCGACCAGTTCGAGGATCTCTTCCTCATGCATTTCGTGAGCAGTCGGCGCGCTGAGAAGACAAGCGACACCCTATTGTTCCTCAGCCAAAAAAGGGCAAACAACTAAGGGATTATGTCAAACGCTTCACTGCCGAGGCTAGGTCCATTGCTTCTTTGGAACCCTCGGTCGCCACCATCACCTTCCAGTCCAACATCCTCAATGCTGACCTCAGGGCGTCCCTCACCAAGAAGCCCCCTCAGGACTTCTCAGAGCTCCTACTTCGGTGTGAGAAGTACATCTGAGCGAAAAAAGCCGTCCGCCGCCCCACCTTCGAGGCCTCATTGGAAGGGTGCAGAAGAAGAAGGAGCTACGAAGCTCCAAAAAGACAATGGGGGTCAGCGGCATCATCCTCCTCGGTTCGAGAAATTCACTCCGCTTAACGCAAGTGTATCGGCCATCCTCATGGAGATAGAGAACGATGGCCTCCTACCGCCTCCCCTAAGGATAAATACCCCGGCAAAGAAGAGGGACCGGAGTAAGTGGTGTCGTTTCCATCGGGACCACGGGCACGACACAGACGAATGTCGGGCCTTGAAGGATGAAATCGAGGCCCTCATTCAGAGAGGGCAACTCAACCGGTTCATAAAAAGGGACCGAGCCGATCCGCCCCCGCCGCCTCGGGGGGTTAACAGGGGAAATGAGCAGCGCACCGAGACTCCGGAGGCAAAAGTATAGGGCATCTTGCACCTGATACACGAGGGCCCAATGGGGGGAGATTCCAACTCCTCCCAAAAAGCCTTCGTAAGGGAGGTTAACTTCGTGTAGGGCCATCCTCCCCCAAAGGGCCTCGGAGTCCCGGTGACGTTCTCCGATAGGGACCTGGAGGGCGTCCGCACGCCCTACTGCGATGCCCTCGTCATCAATCTCCGCATGGCGAACTTCGAAATTCGTCGCGTCTTGGTAGATAACGGCAGCTCCATCAACATTCTTTTCTTGGAGGCCTTTAAGGGCCTCCCGCTGTCCAGGGATCAGCTCAAGCCTGCCGGCTACACTCTCCACGGGTTCACCGGGATTTCGGTTACGGTCGAGGGAATTATAACCCTCGACGTAATAGCTGGAAAGGCCTCGACAACTCGCATGGAGCAAATGGATTTCATGGTGGTCGATGTCAAGGCCGCTATAATGTTATTCTGGGTAGACCCGGTTTGGCCGCGCTTCAAGCCATCCCTTCAGCCTACCATATGAAAATGAAGTTCCCCACCCCCTCAGGAGTGGGAGAAGTGAGGGGAAGCCAAGAAGCGGCTCGGAAGTGCTATATGACATCGATGAGGGGTCCAGTTCTCTCTTTGGAAGCGCTCGAACTTCCTCAGGAAGGCGGCCAAACTATCTCTGAGCCCGTGACGAATTGGAGGAAGTGGCCTTCTCCGAAGAAGACACCACTAAGACATTTCGCATCAGCAAAGCTCTCTCCCCCTCCATAAAGCAAGATATCTCCCGGTGCATACGGGAGAATCGCAACCTCTTTGCATGGACTGCAGCAGACATGCCCGGGATCTCGGAGGAGCTCTCAATGCACCATCTGAGCGTCACCCCTGGGATCAAGCCTGTCCAGTAGAAGAGGTGAAATTTTGCCCCCGAGAGGCAATAGGCGATCAAGGAAGAGGTTGAGAAACTCCTCGACGCCCACTTTATTCAGGAGGTGAACTACTCTGAGTGGCTTTCCAACATGGTAATGGTCAAGAAGGCCACTGAAAGTTGGAGGATATGCATTGACTTCACTGATCTCAATAAGGTATGCCCGAAGGACCTCTTTCCTCTTCCCAGCATCGATGCCCTGATCGATGCAACTTCTGGACACGAGCTCCTCAGCTTTATGGATGCCTTCTCAGGATACAACCAAATCAGGATATTCCCTCCGGACATCCCGAAGACTTCGTTCATGACGGACCAAGGCCTCTATTGCTATAGTGTTATGCCCTTCGGCTTGAAAAATACGGGGGCTACCATCAGTGTCTGGTGAACAAGGTCTTCCGAGACCAGATTGGCCAAAACATGGAGGTCTACGTCGACGACATGTTGGTCAAGAGCATTCGAGAGTAAGAGCACACCCTCGACCTTCAAGAAGCCTTCAAGGTGCTCAGGGGGCACAATATGAGACTAAACCAGAACAAGTGTGCATTCGGTGTCTCACCGAACAAATTTCTGGGATTTATGGTCAGCCAAAGGGGCATAAAGGCCAATCCCGAAAGATTCAAGCTATTCTCAAAATGGCTCCCCCCTCCAACGTCAAAGAGGTGCCAAGGCTCACGGGGCGCCTCGCCGCGATCAGGCGATTTTTCTCCAAGTCCGGGGAAAAGTGCCTCCCATTCTTCAAAGCCCTCAGGGGGGCTAAAGGCTTCTAGTGGGGGCCGCAGCAACAGGAGTCCTTTGACAAGATTAAAGAGTATTTGGCCAACCCCTCGCTCCTGAGCAAGCCGACACCTGGAGAGGTCCTCTACCTCTACCTCGCAGCTTCGGAGCAGATGCTCAGCGTGGTTCTTGTGAGGGAAAAGGATAAGACACAAAAGCCCATCAATTACGTGAGTAAGGTGCTCCGCAATGTCGAACTCCGTTATCCGAAGCTGGAAAAGATGGCACTTGCCTTGGTCATGGCGGCTTGAAAACTCTGCCCCTACTTCCAATCTCACTCGGTGGTTGTCCTTACCGACCAACCACTGAAACGGTTATCCGCAAGCCGGAGACTTCCAGACGGCTCATGAAGTGGTCCATCGAGCTGAGTCAGCACGATATCAGCTACCAGCCCGGGACGGCGATAAAGGCCCAAGCTCTGGCCGAGTTCATCATGGAGAACACCATCCCCGACTCCTGTGAGTCGCCTGTTAACCCCTACGTCTAGACCGTCTATGTGGATGGATCCTCCTGTGCCGATGGAAGCGGGGCCGACGTCATCCTAACTGGCCCTGATGCTTTCGTCCTTCATACTCCCTCCGCCTCAACTTCCCGGCATCAAACAATGAGGTAGAATATGAAGCCCTAATTGCGGGGCTCTGCTTGGCTCGCAAGGCGGGTGCCGAACATGTAAGGGTCTTCAGCGACTCTTAGTTAGTGGTCAATCAAGTGACCTGGGAGTACGAGGTGAGAGACGACTGCATGGCTAGGTACTTGGCAAAGGTGAGGGAGTTTCTAGCTCTATTCAGAGATGTTCAACTTCAGCGGGTTCCCCGAGAGGAAAACGCGTAAGCGGATGCCCTCTCTAAGCTCGCCTCCTCGTCCCTCCAAGGTCTAGAACGGACTGTCTTAATAGAGGTCCTTCTCAAACCAAGTATCGACGAAGATGGCTCGGAGCCAATGGAAGCTTACCCCCTGACACTTGGGGAAAACTGGATGAAGTCCCTCCTAGATTATCTCCGGGATGGAGTCCTTCCCGAAGATCCGAAAGAGGCAAGGAGGATTTGAACATGAGCAGAGCGGTACATACTCCTAGATGGGGTCATGTACAAACGCTCCTACACCTAGGTCGATGGTCGGCCCTATCTGAAATGCCTATCCCCAGAAGAAGTGCTTTATGCCTTAAGGAAAGCCCATGATGGTCTGTGTGGTGCGCACTTGGGAGCGAGATCCCTTGCCCGAAAGATTTTGAACTACGGGTGCTTCTGGCCCACACTATTAAGTGATTCCGAGGACTACATCCGCCAGTACGACTCCTACCAGAAGTTTGCCCCAATCCGTCGCCTGCCTCAAGCACAACTTGCCTCCTTGGCGAGCCCAATCCCGTTCACAATGTGGGGGATGGATTTGCTCGGACCTTTCCCTCCGGCACCAGGCTAGCTGAAGTTCTTGGTGGTAGCAATAGACTACTTCTCCAAGTGGATAGAGGCCAAACCTCTCTCAATGATCACCGAGAACAAGGTACAGAAGTTCTTTTGGAAGAACATTGTCTGTGGGTTCGGGGTACCCCGCATTCTCGTAACCGACAACGAGACCCAATTTACGGGGGCTGCCTTCCACGACTTTTGCACCAACCTCGGGATTCAACAGCAGTTCTCTTCAGTAGCGCACCCCCAGTCCAACGGCCAAGCGGAGAACGCGAACCGACAAATCCTCTCAAGCTTGAAGAAGAGGCTCAACAAGTTCACCAAAGGGCTATGGGTCGAACAACTCCCCAATGTGCTTTGGAGCTATCGCACCACCAAAAGAACTCCGACGGGAGAGTCCCCTTTCAACCTCACATACGGATCAGAAGCTCTTATCCCTTTGGAGGTGGGTCTGCCTTCGCCTCGACTTATAGCTTACAACGAGGCACAGAACACAAACCAGCTTCGCAACTGCCTAGACCTCATTGACGAGATCTGCAAGAGAGCTGCAATCCGCCAGGAGACCTACCGTCGTAGGATCACTCAAGCTTAAAACAAGAGGGTACAACCGACCAACCTAAAGGAGGGGGACTTAGTGCTAAGAAAGTTATCAATTTCCGATCCAAGCAAAAGAGGCAAGCTGGCACCCAATTGGAAAGGACCATATAAGGTCTCCAGAGTTATACACCCGGGCGCGTATCAACTCGAAGACCCAGGGGGTAGGAAGATACCAAGGACATGGAACGTCGAGCACCTGATGAAGTACTGAGAGGGTGTCTAAACACCGCTCCAAGTAACTTCCCCAGAACTGCTCCAGAAAACTTGTCGCAAAAACATTACTTGTATCTTCTTTTCGACCAAAGTGTAAAGGTGGTCTGCAACTTAGAAGCGGCCGCCTAGTTGTTTTCAATAAAGAGAAATTTCCCCCCCCCCTCAACTTCTCTATTTCTTGAGTAACCTAACTCTACCCAGCAAATTTTCTATTTTTTGAGTAGTCTAGCTCTACTTGCAAAAAGTTTCACTCTTAAAACGACGAGTTCGGAGTCCAACACTTGGCTCGAAGCCGCTCCAACTACTCGCTTATAAGCGAGTAAGAAGTGGTTCGCCATTCGGAATTGCTTCCACAACCGTTGACCCTCTCTTAAAACGACGAGTTCGGAGTCCAACACTTAGCTCGAAGCAGCTCCAACTACTCGCTTATAAGCGAGTAAGAAGTGGTTCGCCATTCGGAATTGCTCCCACAACTGTTGACCCTCTCTTAAAATGATGAGTTCGGAGTCCAACACATGGCTCGAAGCCGCTTCAACTACTCGCTTATAAGCGAGTAAGAAGTGGTTCACCATTCGGAATTGCTCCCACAACCGTTGACTCTCTCTTAAAACGATGAGTTCGGAGTCCAACACTTGGCTCGAAGCCGCTTCAACTACTCGCTTATAAGCGAGTAAGAAGTGGTTCACCATTCGGAATTGCTCCCACAACCGTTGACTCTCTCCTTAAACGACGAGTTTGGAGTCCAATATTTGGCTCGACTCCACTTCAACTACTCGCTTGTAAGCAAGTAAGAAGTGCTTCGCCATTCGGAATTGCTCCTACAACTGTTGACAACCACTGAGGCTAGCACACAAGCTCATGAAATAAATACTATTTCATCCGAATTTAGGATTACAAATTCAATTACAAGGCCAACTGCTCATGTTAACATCAACATACAAAGCTAGTACAAAAAGTTGGCAACATCGCAAAGGAGACGCCCTAACGCTTCCTAGGAAGTGGGATACTTGTAACTCCTATTTTCAGTATCTGTATTTTAATACTGTATTTTGCTCCATTGTACTCTTTTATCAATTTGAGATCCTGTATTTTGTTTTTGTTTGAATAAAATCGTTATATTGTTTCAACTCAATTTTTGGTGCCTTTATCTAATTCAATTGTATGTCCGTTCTGCTCTTTTGTGTCGTTCTTCATGAAGAGATGAGCTGTTTCACATCATTTATCTCTTTATTCCCCTTTTTATTGATTTTTGACTAAGTCTCCTTTTGGATCCCACTCAAACTCGATACCCAAATACCCTACAACCCAAAACCCAAGCTATTTAACCCCTAACCCTAACCCTAACCCCTAACCAAAATACTATTTAAACCCCAACTATACCGCCGTTCTCTTCTCCATCTTCATCTTCCGTCTCCTTCTCTTTCACATCTTCAAACCCAATCCCCTGTCACTTCCACTGTCGACTCCCGCTCCTCGTCAACCCCCCATCATCTTTTTCCCATCGTCTTCACCACCACAGAACCACCACGACCATCACCCATCGCCATCGTCTCCAACCCTATCAAACCCATTCGCCATTACCCAACGCCCCACCATCTTCTTCAACCTCGCACCCATTTCCGCCATTACCATCGCCAGTCACCTCCACCCATCGCCTCACCGTTGCAACCACCTTCTCCATTACCCAAACCCCCAAAGTCCTTCCCCCGCTCTCGCCACTCTGTTTCGAACTCGAAAATAGAGCAGCTCGAGCGTGCCTGTTCCGTTCGCTGTCGACGCCCCTCGACGACAGTGCCGCTACCCGTCGATGTCGCCCTCCGTCGCCTCGCGACGCAGTCCAGCTGCCGTCGCCACCTCTCTCCCTCTCTCTCTCTCCCTGGCTATTCGGTGAAGGAGGGAAGAAGTAAAAGGTGATTAGGATTGAATCCTAGCCATCGGTTTCCATCAGATCCGATTTTGATCAGATTTGATCTCCACAGCCAGATTAGATCTCAGCCGTCCATCCGATCATGATCTTCAACTCAGATCAGAGCAGATCCAGCCGTCTGATCGTCCTGATCGTGATCTTCCATCAAGATCTGCTCCGATCCGATCCATTTGATCTCGATCGTCGATCAGCGTCCTCATCCAGTCAAGGCAAGTATTCATCTTGTACAAATTTTTGTTCTAGTATAAGCATTTAATATAAAAATACTGCAAATAGTTAGTAGTTGTGACTCCTCCTTGGCTCGTCATTGTTGATCAAATATTGATCCTCATCAATTTCATATTCTTAAGAGTCACAATAATTTCATTGTTATATTACAGTTATTTGGACTCATTTTATCTCCTAGACACATGAACATATGAAATTAAGAACCCTAGATTTGTAGATGTGTATTGTATCTTGTATGTGATGATCTTACACCCATTTGAGTTGAGAAATAAATGTTGTTTGCTGTTTTGATAATCATTACCCCGTATTTGTATCACACATTAATCTTGACGTCTAACAACCAATTATCATGCAACCTATACATGTAAGACATTCACACTTGTTGCTGTCCTGAACTTTACTTGTTGTTTTGACCCCTTTAAAATTAGAATCAGAATCTGAGCCCTGAACAGTAAATGTAGCTCTAGATGTCAAGATGTCGATAGCCTATAGAATTTTTGAATTCTGAGTTACGGTCTAGGAGATATCGCAGTTTTACTGCACCTATGTCGGTAGTCCCAGATTCACAAAACTGCTGCGCTTTCTTAGTTTGCAAATTAATTTAACTATGTTAACAGTAAGCGTTTTACTTGAAACTTTACATGCTGTTACTGGACACCCTAGAGAACCTTTCCAAATTTTCTATGAATTAATTAGTAATGTTTCAATCCTGTTTCACATGCATAAATTCAGATTCATAAATTCTGCTTGAACACAATAGCAGTATAGTTTGCTGTTTTGACATGTTAGCACAACTTTTGCGTACCTTAATTGTATGCGTTGGAACTGGGAAAGAGTCTAGTTTCTAGGTCTTCTGACGGATCCACATTTTCTATCTAGTAGCAACGGGAATTGCATTTTTTGTACAACAACGTCGTGTTGTCCAGATTTGATATTTTCGTTGTTCGTGATATTTTTATTTGTGTTGACCCTCGAATATGCTATATAAATATCTCAAACTTATTCCATGTACATGATTATGATTTCTTGACTTATTTGCATACTTTCATGCTTGCTTGATAAAAATTATTAAAAGTAACAAGCCGGGGTTTAAGGGAAAGACCATAGTAGTGGACAATATAGGTAAGTGTACTCGGAAGGGGTCCCGTGTTTCCCAGTACTCGGTTCATGAACCTATTGCACCTGGATGTATTCATGGAGCCAGTTACTTGGCTCATGAACCTGTTGTATTCATGGACCCACTGTGTAGTTCTTGAACCTGTTAGTATTCACGAACTTGCTTAGTGAACCTGTTATTTAAATTTGTATTCATGAACCGTGCCTGCTTGATACTTGATACTTGATGCATGAGTACACCACCCTATAGACTCCATTACTAGACCTAAACGAAATTGTATTAACTGTAGCAACCATGTAGTAAAAGTATGGATGCATGAAGTGCTACATAGATAGTAATAACTACAAGACTTGAACATGATACCTGCTTACTCGATACTTGACCACATGATACATGAAACTTGATACATAAAACTTGATACATGAAACTTGAACTTGATACATGTTTACTTAGTACTTGATGACATGATACATGAGACTTGATACTTGAATATAATACTTGACACTAGACTTGAGACTTGTTACCTGACATTTGTACTTGATGCCTGTTACTCGAGGTTAGATACCCTATATGTTCACTTGTCACTTGCTCCACTATTAATATTTGTTACCCAACCTGTTTACTTGAGTTATCCTTCTTGCGAGCTAGTTCTTGGATTTTCACTACCTGTTGTATCCCTATTACATTCTTGATTCCAAATCTTGTTCCACTTTACTTGTACTTGTTTTTACTATTTGTGGCCCTAACTTGCACTAAGGACATTTTCTCTTGTTTTCTCTATGTTTTCCCTTTTTATAATTATTAAACAGACTTTGGAGACGAATTACCTGCTGGAATCGGTGAGCAGACGTTCTAGGCCTTGCTTGGAAAAAGCTTTCTTTAATCATTTCATTTTGTAATTGAGTTATTTTATTTGTTGTTGCTTAAAACTTGTAACGGGCTTATGTTCCCGAGTTTTACATTTGATCCAGACTTGAAAACTATTTGGATATTATTATTTGTTTTCAATTATTTTCTGTTGCTAATAAATTATTCATGCATGCTTGGTTATATATAAATCTTGTTATATTCTTGTCATGATGCTGAGTCGACCCTACAGCTTATAGATGATGTTAAAATTATTTGCTGGGCTACGTCACACGCTCATATTCCATATTTTTGGGAAGCGAGGTGTGACAATACTCCTCTTAAGCGACAGACGAGGTCGATGAACACCTTGTCGCTGCAAACTTACACCAGCGGAGGTCTCTAAGCCCGCGAGCCGAGTTGTATCATCGAGAGTTGCACTGACTGAAGCCCCGCTCGACGAGCTGGTCACTCCACTCTGTGCATCCCCAGGGCATCCCAAGGTGGGAGGCGAACGTAATGCCAACTCGTGAAACGACCGTCCCTGTGAGGACTCTCTTCGAGGGCAAGAAGTGGTCCTAACGTTGCCTCCCTCTGAGAGATGCCGCAGCCGGTGAACCTCTGCCTCTAACTCAACAATTCGCTCCTTCAGCGAGTCGTCTATTACCTCAACACGTAGCTGAGGCGTTCTGCTCGTATTGCCTGCACGAGAAGCTTCAGAGATACTCTGCCGAAACTACGCCGTCTCTAAACTCTTTTTAAGCACCACGTTCTTCAGATCGTCTCTCTCGGCTCTAGTCTCGAACAAAGACTGTCGAAGAGACTCTAGATTCTTTCCTAGCTTGCTGGACTTCCAGGGACTCCCCTCCCCAGCTTTCTGAGTTCGCTCCCTCAGTCACTTCAGTTCAGAGGTGCGACGCGTCAGCGTCAGCTTGTGATGACCTAGTTCAGCTTCGCTCTTGAGAAGCCTCTCTCAACTTTGAGAGAGGGCCAACCTAGACGCTCCTAGGTCAAACTGAAGACCAGACACCACCACCGCTTCCTCTGTCGGCGCTGCCTCGACTATTTGATATGGTTCGGCGACCTGAAAAGGTAAGGACACGACAGCACTAAGCTTCAGAAATCCCCAACACTTAGCCGTTTTTTGCCAAAAGACAATCAAAGAATTCAACCAAGGAAATCTCCAACACTTGTTCAAAATAGAAAAATTCATTCATTTAAAAGTTGATCACTACAAGAGAGCGGTGGCCAGTCCGCTATAAGGCAATACAAGAAGACAGATGACAAAATAAGACAGTTGAAGTCAGAAGGCCACCTTGAGTGGTAGCTCGGTGATGGGCTCTTCGGTGGACGCCTCCTCGACCTCCACTATCACTGTCTGGGGGTCGGCCACGACCTCGTCACCCCCTTCCTCCTCCCCTTCCTCTTCCTCGCCCTCCTTGCCCTCCTCACCTCCCTCTGGGTTGGCTTCAGTAGCCTCGCCACCGACTGGGCCCCACAGACTGTATCCCGACCTGTTAAAGCCGGGGACGCGAGATTGGATGTGCTCAAGGGCTGTGGTGTAAGACTGCTCCATGTTCACCGCCATGTGTTTCTTCACTTTGGCCTCTATCGCCGCCCTCGCCGCTGCCACCGCCTCATCCTTCTCCCTCGCATGACTTCTAAGGCCTTCTTCGCCTTTTCCCTCTCATCGTCCGCCCGAGCTGCCTCCGAAGCTGCCTTCTCGTTAGCCTAAGCCAGGGCCGTCTCAAAATAGGCGACTTGAGCTGCCAGGGACTCTAAGCGGCACTGCTCTGCCTCGTATAGCTTTGCGACCCTCGCCCTTTCGGCTTGGTCCTTATCGCACGACAGCTTCAGCTCCTTCTCTTGCTCGGAGTATTGCTCGAGGAGGTGGCTGAAGTGGCATGTGATCTAAACGAAAGAGAAAGAGAAATAATGAGAAGCCGAGCAAAAGACTTGGAAATTTTTTGAAACGATCAACTAATCGATTTGGAAACTCACCGACATCGTCGCCCGAGCTATCTCAAGAGCGTCGTCGCCCGTGGTCCCCGCCTTTAGGGCTGCTTGGTCCTTCGGGGTCGGCAAACTTTTCAAGGCCTGCATGCACATGGCCGAGTCCCCCAAGAAACCACCATGATTCATCACCCACCAGTCGGGGATGAAGAGTTTCTTGTGCCCCTCGGATAGGATTGCCTCGGCCTTCTCGGTGAGGGGAGGAACCTCAAGCACCAGTGCTGCCGAGATAGAGAAGTCTTCGACTGAAGGCTCGGACGGGGTCGCTTGAAGAAGAGCAGCAGCCGGGGTGGACCTTTAAGGGGATGCCAGATCCACATCTCGACCATGGCGGAAGACATTTTGGTAGGTCGCCCCGATGCTGGTCCTGCGGTCGTCCTCTTCCTCTTCTTAGCGTCGGTGCCCTTGGTGCTGCTCATGTTTTGCTCCGCCATCATTGCCTTGAAGTCCATGTTCGGAGCCTCTGCCAAAGTGAAAAACAAAGTTAAGACGAGGAAGACACAGTATAAAGAGAAGTTCAAAAAGAAAAAAAAACAAGATGTCCGGAGCGTACTCGGGTTGATCGGACTGAGACCCGACACGTGAAGGACCTCCTCGGTCATGTCTTTCCAGCTCAGCGTCGAAAGGTTGATCAGCTTCCACGCATCTTCTTCCTTGGCCGGAGTCAACACCGGCTCGACCTTAGCCCACTTCGGCACATCCTCTTTCCACCTGGTCAGGAAGTCCCACCCGTGGGGCTTCAGATCAAAAAGTACTTCCCCTTCCACGACTTGATAGAGTCCGGATTCTCTATCAACTTAATGCCTTTTCGCGGCGACAAGTAGTACCGGTGCTCCATCTTGTTCATCTGGTTAATCTGATACATGCTCCGAAGAAGGACGAGCTGAGGCTCCACCTTCGTCGTCCGACACTGGACCAAAAAGCTGAGCACGTGTCGCCACATGTTCGGCATGAACTGAATCGGACTCAGCCCATACCATCGCAGTACTTCGATCACGAAGGGGTGGAGGGGCAGGCACATACCTGCATTCAGTGCGTCGTAGGCGAAGACGCAAGTATCGGGCGAGATGGCCGTACACGCTCGCACTCCCGGTCTGGGGAGGATTAGAGAGTACTCGCAAGGTATCATGAACCTCCTCCGGATCCGGAGCAGGTCCCTCTCTGTCAGAACCGAGGGGATGTCATCGACTTCGGTAACCTCCTTCGGCTCGTTCTCTGCATACAACTCCAACCTCCCATATATGGCCTTCATCAGCAGTTCGCCAGTACACTGCCTGACCCCCCATGGCCTGATATCTCTGATGGCACCCGACCCATCTCTCCTCTTCTCCGGACGGGCTCAACCACCGACTCGACTATTACTGACTGGACCACCGCTTTCCCTTTGCTCGGGGCGAGCGGAGCAACCGCTGCCTTCTTCCCCTTCTCCTGGCCTGATGGAGCAGCCAGCGCACTCACTGCCGACCCTCCTACTTCTGCCCCCTCTTCTTGGACGAGCGGAGCCTCTAACGTCCGCTCACTCTTGCTCGCCAAGGAAGAAACCTCCCTACCCGAGGACACTCTAGACATATATATATACATATACATATATATATATATATATATATATATATATATATATATATATATATATATATATATATATATATATATATATATACCTTTATGTGACGTTCTCGGTCGAAAAAGTTCGCCGGAAATCGCTTTGCCACGCCGTGACAGCTAGCACAACCACCCCGGAGCGAAAATCACCGCTAGCGGAGCAACTCGAGAGTGAAAACTTTTTCCTGGAGTAAAAAGTGAAAGAATGATAGAAGTGCTGAGGGGGGGCGAGAACTTATAGTGAAAAGAGCGACTCTTGGGCTTCTAACGGTTTGGACCCCACTCAGGCCCATTAAAGAATGCTAAACGACAGAATTCGTAAAGGTGGAAACGACCTACGACTGCGCTGTCTCGAAGCACCAAACTACCGAGGCACCGAGTTGCCGAGGTGCCCATCCGGAGAGGGATGCCCCCGAGCTACTGAGGCACCGACCTCTGCATTTGGGGAAAAAAATGCCTCTGAGCTCCTTGGACCGTTTGATCATCAAGACTTTCGCGCCCACCTCTGATGGATGGCCCAGATGTCGCCACGTTCACAAAACGACAGAATCACGTTTTCTCGTGATCTGAGCCTACAAGACGACAAAATCACGTTTTCTCGGGATCTGAGCCTCACTCTCGCACTGAGATTCGAGCTTCACGAACGTCCCAGATCTAGCCACGTAGCTTGCCTCTACCTGATTGCCGAGCTGCTGAGATGCCCATCCGGAGAGGGATGCCTCCGAGCTACCAGGGCACCGACCTCCGCATTTAGGGAAAAAATGCCTTCGAGCTCCTTGGACCGTCTGATCATCAAGACTTTTGCGCCCACCTCTGATGGATGGCTCAGATGTCGCCACGTCCACCAAACGACAAAAATCACGCTTTCTCGTGATCTGAGCCCACAAAACGATAAAATTACATTTTCTCGTGATCTGTGCCCACAAAATGACAAAAATCAGTACCGAGCTACCGAGCTGCCAAGGCTCCGAACTACCGAGGTACCGACCTCCGCATCTGGGGAAAAAACACCTCCGAGCTCCTTGGGCCGTTAGATCGTCTAAATTTTCATGCAATGGCTGATGGACGGTTCAGATTTTGCCACGTGCAAAAAACGACAAAATCACATTTTTCTCGTGATTTGTGCCCACAAAACGACAAAAATCAGTACCAAGTTACCGAACTACCGAGGCTCCGAGCTACCGAGGTGACCATTCGGAGAAAGACGCCCCCAAGCTACAACGCCGAGCTACCGGGGCACCGACCTCCGCATTTAGGGAAAAACACCTCCGAGCTCCTTGGGCCGTTAGATCGACTATATTTTCGTGCAACGGCTGATGGACGGCTCAGATCTTGCCGCGTGCACAAAACGAAAAAATCACGTTTTCTCGTGATCTGTGCCCACAAAACGACAAAAATCAGTACCGAGCTACTGAGGTGTCGAGCTACCGAGGTGACCATTTCGGAGAAAGGCACCCCCGAGCTATAGCGCCGAGCTACCGAGCTATAGCGCCGAGCTATTGGGGCACCGACCTCCGTATTGGGGAAAAAAAAGCTTCCAAGCTACTCGAGCCGTCAGATCGCTCAGATAATCCTGATGGATGGCCCAGATCTTTCCACATCATAAATAAGTCGATAAATTCCTTTTATTATTTCATTAATTCGGATTATTCATTTTAAAATTGTAGAAAATGATTAAAAATTCAGGAAAATTAATTAAAAATTCTGAAAAATAATTATAAATTCGGGAGAATATTTTTGAGCCCCCGGGTAAATAATTATTGGTTAGAATATTTAATTTGTGCTCCTAGAGAGCAAATCATCGTGTTGCAAAATTGAATAAATGGCCCGAAAAAATGATATAAAAATTGAAAAAAATCATCAAAAATCCAGCAGGACCTGAGAGAAAACTTGGGCACATTACCAGCTCAGAAAGGCAACATTTCTCCCCTCAGACGAGATTCCACCATCTGGAAGCTCCGATAAAGCCCTATACGCCATCAAAACAACAAAACTACTCCCACAAGGCTGTAACACACAACTTTGGGAGTGGGTGGCTCGTGATATGGCTAAAAATGGGTTTAAATCAGAACCATTCAAAGTAGGCATGAATCTCAAAGTCCCAGGGGCAATATGGTAATTTTCCCTACAATGGGCCCGAATTGGGAACCGGGCCCCTCCTCTTGGACCTGCTAACTCATGAAACTCCAAAACAAAGAAATGATACTTTTTTTTGCTTATAGAAAGAATTGCAAAGAGATAAATTGAGATTTTTCACTCATAAGTGTCGAGTAGAATTAAATGAGAATTTGAGTATGCAAGTTGTACATGGAAGTATGAGAAAAAGAGAACTTATCGAAATGTGCAATTGTGTGAACAAATATGTTTTTCATCTATAAAAGTGAAAGGAGAACTTAGACTAGAATTGTTAGCTATAACATTACGTCGGCAAGAATGAAAAATATGGAAAAGAGGATTTTGATATTTTGACTAAGTTTGGGTCGTTGATAATGATTAATGTGAAAAGACCGATGTAGGAGTAATGCTAGATTCTAGAATTTTGACCTTCAATTATACATAAGGATTAGATACATAGTGAAGATGTGATGAACGTAAGAGAAAAATACGAGTATGAGGGGCATTGGATTGGCGGCGTGAGAGTGTTCATAGGACGTCCTATGATGCGTCATGATTAGGGCGTGAATACTACTCCAGGGTACCGTCCCAATGGTGACGCTTATGGGGTGATCTAATGACTATAGGTAATGCCATGTCTATGGTAGGAGGGGAATTGACCATAGGATGCCTGCATGATGAGTCATGTGTCAGTACGTGGGGTTCACTCCAGGGCACCTAGATGTGGGCTCGTAACTCATAGAACGCCTATGATACTAACCGTAGTTACAGTAGTGGATTAAGTCATGGCGAGGGATCGAACCCTACAAGTTGAAGAACGGTTAAGGGCTTGCCCTCAGACCTATGTAGTATGGGCTGCATAGACTTTGAACAAGTGCACATTAGTGTCATATAATGTAAACAACTGCATTAAGGACTAAGAGCACAGCACAACACGACATCAATAGGATAGTCCCTCTGTAGCTTTGTCTGTGATCAAGTTTGTGGTTTGTTTAAGTATGGAAAATCGTTATACTGTTCGGAATAGTGAGGATGGCCGTGTATAATATTTCGTCGGTTGTAAGCAACTGAAGTGCCCATTATTTTCTATGCAGGTTAAAGAGATTGGCAAGATTAAAGTATGCATGCTGCTTGAAGATTGATTCAAATGTTGTATATTTTCATTCATGTAATTATTGTAAATTGCTTCCGCTATATAAATATAAATGTAAATGTAACTCTGATGTAACAAAAGTTTTTATTTCCTTATAAAATTGTACGAAGAGAAGTGTAAAGATCATGTGGAACTTTGAATTTAGTCTGTTTTGGAATTCGGGGTGTTACAAGTGCTCCCACCCCGAAGGTCAGGTAATGAAACTCACACTGCAAAGCACATGGAACCTCATCATGCAAACATCCCATCAACGTCGCCTCGATCCCGATAATCAGGAAGACCATCCACATCGCAAGTGCCTCACACCCCGATAATCAGTAAAACTGTCTCCCATCGCTGACCATATGAGGCCCCCTACCATGTTTGCTCCTATTTCGTCACGAATCCAACTAGTGCCTGTCTTTAGGTTTGTTATTATTAATTACTTTACAATCTCCCCTAGAGTTGATGTACCCCCAACCGGACTTAACACAACAAAACCAGGAACGAAGACCCCAACTGGTCAACTTCCACAAAAAATCACAACTGCCGGTACACAAGGGCCCCACTCAACCTCTAGAGACTCACAACTCAAATATCAGTACAAATCTTTCATTAAAACTCTTGATTCTAGTATCAATTCGTTCATATTAAGAAAACTTTTTTAAATTAAACAAATCCAAGTTTATCTGAATACTCACAAATTTACATAAGTAAAATATGAGTTTAAATTGCTCAAATAACTAAGTTTTACAATTTGAAATCATAGAAAGTCGCAAAACATCAATATCTAAAAATCCGTATATATTTCACTTTCTAAAGCTGTAGAAATACGAGTTAAATTCCATTATAAATAAAAAATATAACTCTCTATAAAATACAGTAATCTGTAGCAAAAACTTCATCTAAAACAGTAGATCAATAAGCCATAAGTTCGAAGAAATAATCGTTCAAGAAAATAGCGAAAAACTCAACAAAACAATTAGCACAGCCATTATCGGTCGACCGACATTTCAGTTCAAAAAGCAGCGGTCGACTGACATACCAAAAATCCAAAATCAAGCAATTGACAGTCGACCGTTTCAAGTGTTGTTCTTGGGCCGTCATGTCAAAAAATGATTCTTTAAATTTCGTGCACTTTTTACTGATACGTAGTTTTAAATCTTTAAAAGCATGAATTTGTAAAATTAAAGCCCTGAGATGATCAAATACAACTTGTTTAACATACTGGAATTCATAAATTAAATCAAACTCTCAATAATTTCACAAAAAGGACATTTTTTCAACATAATTCTTCAAAACAGGAATGTATGTATTTGTGTGGGTATACATATGTATATATATCAGTAAGCAGTGGCGGAGGTAGGAAGAGAGTAGGGGGGACATTTGGGACCCCAAAAATTTTGTTGAACCCCCTAATATAGACCAAAATTTTTATTTGGCCCCCCAATTAAAAAAAAATTTGGGATCTCCAAGTCTAATCCACCTCTTATTAAAGGCTCAAACTAGTGGTATGAGCTTTGGGCTAAAAATTAACAGTGATACTTATTATTTGATCTGTGTAATCATTGGATAAAATTTTGAATAAGAAACTAGTGTGTACACAAGTTACAAGTATATTTATTCATTTGAGTCATATCTCTTAGCCTCTAGTATTATAACAGTATAAATAGTGTATTATGATTATTGATTAGTATTACTCTTACCAAATTTATAGTACAACTGTACAAGTGCGAAAAAATACATGATACTAAAAATATAAATTCGAATATTTACTTTGATTATAATTTTATTTTGATCCAATTACTTTAATTCTTCAAAACAAAAGTAAAGTAAGAGATTTTCGACAACAATTATGTAGATGTCGGGAGAAAAAAAATTGGGACCCCCATTTTGATTTGTCTGGCTCCGCCACTGTCAGTATGTAGAACCCCGTATTTTCAAATATCATTTTAATTATTTGAAAATGATTTTAAATGATTTTGAGTATTTAATAAATACTTTCCAAAAGTTATCTTTTGTACACGTGCAAAACACGTGCAAATGACTTTTTAGAAGTTTGGAAAATTAAGTTTTCTTTATGAAAAATCATTGTTTATTATTTGAGAATTATTTAATATTTTTCCAGATTTTTCAGAAATTAATTATGCCTATTTGCAATTTTTGAGAAAAGAAGGACTTATTTGCAAAATTGACAATTTTGAGGGTTGAAGTGCAAAGTGTATTTGCTGGACTTTCCGATCAGTACTTGTTGAGGTTTGAGAATATACTTTTCTATTAGATCCTAATTTAAATGATATTTGGTTTATTTTTCAAAGAAAAGAATTATATATGTAAAATGTACTTTCGAAAGAAGTATTTTGTAAAGAGGGAATAAAAACCTTAATATTTTACTCTGGCATATA
Source organism: Hemerocallis citrina (assembly GCA_017893485.1). Taxonomy (NCBI): domain Eukaryota; kingdom Viridiplantae; phylum Streptophyta; class Magnoliopsida; order Asparagales; family Asphodelaceae; genus Hemerocallis; species Hemerocallis citrina. The sequence goes on along the minus strand of CM030366.1, from coordinate 200,112,629 downwards.
TAAGGGATTTCTTATTCCCAGCCGTCATTTACAATATTGAGACTTTTGAGATTTGTTTGAGGAACAAGAAGAGGCTTTTTGGATCTAGCAAGGAGAAGAGCTATTTCGTGGATTTTCTTCAAAACAAGGTGAGTTGGTTTGTTTTGTTTTTGCTTTGCTTGTTTGTTTTGATTGGTAGATGACGTAAGATCTTTGTTATGATTGTTGTGATCATTATGCCATTATTTTGTTAGTCTCATTGTAAATATGATTTGGATCTTTAATTTGAGATGGAGGATGAGAACTTTTGTTGATATTTGGATCATGTATGAGAAATATTAAGATTTATTGAGGATATGTTGATCTATGAGATCGTATTGTTGAGAGACATATTAAGAATTAATTTTGTTGTGATTAGATGGTAAACACCTGGACCTTATGATTGTAAATCAGATTTGGATTAAGTTATGGAAGACTTTTTGTTGAAGAAAAATCCTAATGGGAGAATTAAAGAATTAAGATCATGAGAATATGAGATTGGAGAAATTGATTGATTGAGTAATGTAACCATGATGGAGATTGTTGAGAATTGTTTATTTGCCTGAATATAAATTAATTTTATGATCGATGAATCTTTAGAATACTCCCGTTTGATTTGTGTTCAGATCTATACTTTTGTAAATCTGTAGCCGACAGTCGACTGGCCTACAGAGCAGTCGACTGGTACGTGCCTACTGTGTATTTCTGAGTCTTGAGATTTGTTCGGGACAGTCGACCTGGACTGAGGTCAGTCGACTGGTCCTCTGGTTGTATTTTTGTTCAGTTCTTTCGGGACGGTCGACTGATGACTTGTCAAGTCGACTGGTCATGCCTTAGATTATTTTTGTAAAATGTTGGGATATGTCCTCTGGACAGTCGACTGGTCCATCAAGCAGTCGACTGGTCCTGTAGGATCTTGTATTTGATTTGAGATATTTTGTTTAGTGTTTGATTTGAGACATTTGTTCAGTTAAGAACATGATTTTGAGATATTTTGTTGAGCCACTTGTTTGGTGGAATTTGTTCAGATATTTGTTTTTGAGTCTCTAGAGGTAGGTGACCCTAGTATACCGGTGTTTGTTCAGTTATTTGTTGAGGCCCATCGAGGCACATTTTCAGTTATTCAGATTTTTGGTCCGGTAGGGTACACTACTCTAGGAGATTTGCTCAGTAACCCAAATTAATAAGGACAGGCATTAGTAGTGTCATGACGAATGGGAACTTGAGTTATGCACCTCAGTATGGCTTTTGATGTAGGATTAGTCTCCTGAATTATCCAAGTAGTTAACTTGAGATGTGTGATTTATCTCCGGAATTATCCAGGTAGTTAACCTGAGATGTGAGGTATTTCTCCGGAATTATCCAAGTAATTATCTTGAGATGTGGGATTGAACTACGGAATGATCGGAGTCGAGGCGACGCTTTTGGGGTATTCTTGTGATTATGAGTCTATGTTTAGATTTGGGATGATCTCCTGAATTATCCAGGGAAAATACCTGCGATGTGGGATCAATCTCCGGAATGATCAAGCATGGGCAAATTATCATAGTTTATCTTCATCTCTTAGTAGTCATCGTTGTCAGCATGTAGTCATGATGTTTTCTGGAATCACTTTTATGCATTCGGATTTCCTGTTCTTACACTCTTGGCTTTCGGTTTTGATAACACCCATTATTCTTTGTTGTTATTTCATATTTTAGTGTTCGATTATTATTTGTTGGATATCATGTTTTAAGTTCATTTATGTTATTTGTTGATTTGTTACCACTCACACCATTTATGGCTGACCCCGTAGTTTGGGGGTTAGGGTTCAACTCTAGCCTCACTTGTTGCAGGTTATTGCTTAGTTGGAGGTTGGATGCTTGAGTGGGCAGTTTGAGATAATTGGATTATTTAGTGTTTTGTGTAAAATTGTAAAGACTTATTTGAGTTGTTTTTGAGTTGTAAATAAAAGATTAATTTGTGTCGAGATGTTTAGACTTCCGCTGTAATCGTAACAATTGTTGTAATAAAGAAAGAAAAATATTAGTGGTGTTGTTGGTGTTTATTGTTGTATTGAAGTGGATTACTGGGATTTCGCCACTTATTTTCTAAGCTCTCATATTAGAAATTTGGGGCGCTACAGAGATTGGTATCAGAGCTCTGCTTCAATGTAATAATAGACTTAGTATGACAACCAACCTAGGTGTGGACACTAGAGAGTGAGTACCTAGGTGTGGACATCAGAGTGTGAGTATCACATAGAATTAAATTATGATGTTTGGTTTGAAATTATGGTTTGGGGTATGGTTATGGCTTTGCCATAGGGTAATGATTTGAGTTTGAATTGTATGTGTGCTCTAACTTTACCCTCGTTTTGCAGTAATCACAATGGTTGCACCCAGAGGTAGAAATGGTGGCAACAATGAGGATGGTTCGGGTAGTTCTCGAGGAACGGGAATTGACCTAGAGGCTGAATTCGCTAAGGTCTATCAGACCTTGAACACATTGATGGCATTCAATGTGGCGCAGCAGCAAGCGCAGCAGCAGAACCCGCCGCCGAATCATGGAGCTGGGCATGGATTGGTGAATGCCGACCCCATCAAGCAGATTGAATCCTTTAAGAGGATGAGGCCGCCAGTCTTTGAGGGGCAGGCTGATCCAACAGCAGCAGATGACTGGATCAGGAAGATGCAGACGATCTTCGAAGTGTCGGAGACTCCTGAAGCTAGCAAGGTGAAGTTAGCTTCGATGCAGCTTGAGAAAGATACTGGTGTCTGGTGGGAGTCATTGAAGAGGAACTTGGGAGATCAGCAGCTGACATGGGAAGCTTTTCTGGAGGAGTTCAGAGATCGTTTCTTTCCTCTTGATGTTCAGGAGAAGAAGGCGACTGAGTTCATGAACCTTCAGCAGGGGAGCATGACTGTTCGGGAGTATGAGACGAAATTCGCTCAACTTTCGAGGTATGCACCAGAATTGGTCATGGATGAAGCAAAGAAGGCCAAAAAGTTTGAGCAGAGCTTGAGGCCGAACTTGAGGTCAAGGATGGTTCCATTGGGTATCCGAAGATTTGAGAAGCTGGTCAGGAGGGCCGCGATGACTGAAGAAGATATGGAACTGTTTCAGAAGAAGCAGGAATCATGGAACCGGAACAAGAGGCCAGCATCAGGCCAGAGTGGGAAGGGATTCCCCGCGAAGCAGGCGAAGTTCAGTGGACCGGTGCAGAAGGCATCTGGAGCTCAGGGAGTGACCTGCTACTACTGCAAGGAAGTAGGACATTACAGGTCAGCATGTCCGAAGTTGGCAGAGCATGTTTGTTCTCAGTGTGGGCAGACAGGACATTCGAAGCCCCATTGTCCACAACTGAAGAAAGATGGTTCGAGTGGAAGCAAAGTCCCGAAGAGGCAAGGGCGAGTATTTGCATTGACCGAGGAGGATGCGAGGAACTCGGAAGATGTAATACAGGGTATGCAGGAATTTTGATTTCTTTCATTTTTGAATCAGTGTAATGAATAAAAGCTTTTATTTCAGAACAATTTAAGATTGAGTATCATTCTTATTGTAACAGGAGTTGTTTTAATAAATGGAATAAAAGCAAGGGTTTTGTTTGACACTGGATCATCGCATACATTTGTATCGCCAAGTTTTGCAAAGATCTTAGGTTTGGAACCTAAGTTATTTCCAGGAAGAGTTTTGTCGGTGGCAACGCCGTCAGGTGAAGAGCTGGTAGCGGATCGATATTACGAGGGCTGTGATATCGAGATTGGTGGAAGGATGTTCGGCATCGACTTGATCGAGCTACAAGTGTTGGGAGTGGATGTCATTGTCGGCATCGATTGGATGGCTATTTATGATGCCACAATTGATTGCAAGCAGAAGGAGGTGTTGGTGAAAGCACCAGGTGGACCTGCAGTAACTTTCCAAGGGAAGAAGAAGATCCCGCAGGTGGCTGCAATGGTATCTAAGAAGTATATTGCAGATGAAGTCAAGGGCATTCCGGTGGTTCGAAAGTTTCCTCAGGTGTTCTTGGATGACTTTCCAGGATTACCGCCACAGAGAGATGTGGAGTTTTGCATCAATGTTCAGCCGGGGAGTGCGCCGATTTCCAAGGCTCCGTACAGGATGGCACCTGTAGAGCAGGATGAAGTGAAGAAACAGATTGAGGAGCTTTTGAGCAAAGGGCTTATCAGACCGAGTTCATCTCCGTGGGGAGCGCCAGTGTTGTTGGTCAAGAAGAAGGATGGGTCAATGAGGATGTGCATTGACTACAGGAAGTTGAATAGGGTGACTATTCAGAACAAGTACCCACTGCTGCGGATAGATGATTTGTTCGACAGACTTCGAGGAGCAGCAGTATTTTCGAAGATTGACTTGAGGTCGGGGTATCATCAGGTGCGAGTCAAGGAGGAAGATGTGAGCAAGACAGCTTTCAGGACTCGTCATGGGTTGTATGAATTTTTGGTGATGCCATTCGGGTTGATGAATGCGCCAGCAGTGTTCATGGATATGATAAATCGGGTGTTGAGGCCATTCATTGATTCCTTCGTGGTGGTCTTCATCGATGATATCTTGGTGTATTCGAAGTCGGAGGAGGATCATTCTAAGCACTTGACAGCGGTATTACAGACATTGCAGGAGCACAGCTTGTATGCCAAATTGTCGAAGTGTGAATTCTGGAAGTCTGAGGTGGCTTTCCTTGGTCACATTCTTTCTAAGGAGGGAGTGGCTACTGACCCTCAGAAAGTGGAAGCAGTGAAGGATTGGCCCAGGCCGACGTCAGTGAAGGAAGTCAGAAGCTTCTTGGGATTAGCTGGTTACTACAGGAGGTTTATTCAGGGGTATTCTCAGATTGCAGTTCCGATGACAGGTTTGACCCGGAAGAATGTGGCTTTTGTGTGGACAGATAAGTGCGAGGAGAGTTTCCTTGAGTTAAAGGAAAGGTTGACTACCGCACCCATATTAGCATTGCCGCAAGCAGGGAAAGATTATGACATCTACAGCGATGCATCTCTCAGAGGTTTGGGATGTGTCTTGATGCAAGAAGGCAAGGTCATTGCTTATGGTTCGAGGCAGTTGCGTCCGCATGAGAAGAATTATCCGACGCATGATTTGGAGTTAGCAGCTATCATATATGCCTTGAAGCTATGGAGGCATTATGTCTATGGTGAGAAGGTCAATATGTACACTGACCACAAGAGCCTGAAGTATATCTATCAGCAGAGGGATTTGAATCTTCGTCAGAGAAGATGGTTGGAAGTTTTGGAAGACATTCGTCCTGAGATCAAGTATCATCCAGGCAAGGCGAATGTAGTGGCTGATGGACTTAGCAGGAAGAGTAGTTTGTCAAGATTGATCACTACTCGAAGAGAGTTGGCAGCTGAGATCGATCAGGCAGGTATCGAGGTGGTACTGCGAGGTTTAGGGGCATCTTTGGCTCAGTTAAGGCTGCAGCCGTCTTTGAGAGAGAAGATTGTGGAAGGTCAGAGATCAGATTCAGAGATCCAGAAGATGTTGCAGCAGGTTGCAGAAGGCAAGTTATCGGAATTTCGTGTCCAAGATGGAGTTCTTTGGCTGGGTGAGAGGTTGTGTGTTCCAGATGATGCAGAGTTGAGAGGGAGTATCTTGCAGGAAGCACACAGCACATTGTTATCAGTTCATCCAGGAGGTACGAAGATGTACAGGGATATCAAACCACATTTTTGGTGGTCTGGTATGAAGCGAGATGTAGCAGATTTTGTGGCAAGGTGTCTGACTTGTCAGCAGATCAAGGCAGAGAATCAGAGACCTGGAGGTTTGTTACAGCCATTACCCATTCCGGAGTGGAAGTGGGAGAATATCAGCATGGACTTTATCACGGGTTTGCCTAGGAGTTCGAAGGGCAATGACTCGATTTGGGTTGTTGTGGACCGATTGACTAAGTCGGCACATTTTCTAGCCATGAAGATTACTTGGTCGATGGAGAAATTGGCTGAGTTATACATTGAAGAGATTGTGAGACTTCATGGAGTTCCAGTTTCGATTGTGTCTGGCAGAGATCCGAGGTTTACATCAAGGTTTTGGAGAAGTTTACAAGCAGCTTTGGGCACCAGGACTGATTTCAGTACAGCATTTCATCCGCAGACAGATGGTCAGACGGAGAGGGTGAATCGAGTGCTGGAAGATATGTTGAGAGCTTGTGTTATGGACTTTGGTGGTAGTTGGGAGAGATACTTGGCATTGGTTGAGTTTGCCTATAACAATAGTTACCATGCAAGTATTGGGATGGCACCGTATGAGGCTTTGTACGGGCGGAGGTGCAGGACACCTGTTTGTTGGTATGAGGTTGGTGAGAGGCAGATGTATGGTCCTGAGATCGTGCAGCAGACGTCAGAGCAGATTGAGCTGATTCGCAAGAGATTAGTTGAGGCTCAGAGTCGACAGAAGAGTTATGCTGACACTCGACGAAGAGATTTGGAATTTGAGGTTGGGGATGCAGTTTTTCTCAAGGTTTCTCCGACCAAAGGAGTGATCAGATTTGGTAAGGGTGGCAAGTTGGCGCCAAGGTACATTGGGCCGTACAAGATCGTGGAGATGATTGGCAAGACCGCATACAGATTGAAACTTCCAGAGGAGTTGGCTCAGGTGCATGATGTGTTTCATGTATCATTGTTGAGGAGGTATGTGGCCGATCAGAAGCATCAATTGGTGGAAGTTCCTGAAGATCTACAGGTGAACTTGAGCTACAAGGAACAGCCTGTTGAGATCGTTGATCGTAGGGAGAAAGTCCTTAGAAGCAAGGTGATACCTATGGTCAAGGTACTGTGGAGGAATCAACAGTTCGAGGAAGCTACTTGGGAGCCAGAGGGTCGCATGCTGAATGATTTTCCTGAATTGTTTGAATGAATGTATTTCTTTTGTGTGATTGTAATTCTTTGAATGACTGAACTATTGAATGATATACGATGTATCCTTTCATTTGATTGTGATGTTATATGGAATTGTTGGATTTTGTTCTATATATGAAGTATTGTTTCCTTTTGTTGGTATGTGCTTGAACTCATTAGTAGTAGTTCTGAGGACAGAACTCTTCTAAGGAGGGAGTGATGTAGAACCCCGTATTTTCAAATATCATTTTAATTATTTGAAAATGATTTTAAATGATTTTGAGTATTTAATAAATACTTTCCAAAAGTTATCTTTTGTACACGTGCAAAACACGTGCAAATGACTTTTTAGAAGTTTGGAAAATTAAGTTTTCTTTATAAAAAATCATTGTTTATTATTTGAGAATTATTTAATATTTTTCCAGATTTTTCAGAAATTAATTATGCCTATTTGCAATTTTTGAGAAAAGAAGGACTTATTTGCAAAATTGACAATTTTAAGGGTTGAAGTGCAAAGTGTATTTGCTGGACTTTCCGATCAGTACTTGTTGAGGTTTGAGAATATACTTTTCTATTAGATCCTAATTTAAATGATATTTGGTTTATTTTTCAAAGAAAAGAATTATATATGTAAAATGTACTTTCGAAAGAAGTATTTTGTAAAGAGGGAATAAAAACCCTAATATTTTACTCCGGCATATATAAGGGATTTCTTATTCCCAGCCGTCATTTACAATATTGAGACTTTTGAGATTTGTTTGAGGAACAAGAAGAGGCTTTTTGGATCTAGCAAGGAGAAGAGCTATTTCGTGGATTTTCTTCAAAACAAGGTGAGTTGGTTTGTTTTGTTTTTGCTTTGCTTGTTTGTTTTGATTGGTAGATGACGTAAGATCTTTGTTATGCTTGTTGTGATCATTATGCCATTATTTTGTTAGTCTCATTGTAAATATGATTTGGATCTTTAATTTGAGATGGAGGATGAGAACTTTTGTTGATATTTGGATCATGTATGAGAAATATTAAGATTTATTGAGGATATGTTGATCTATGAGATCGTATTGTTGAGAGACATATTAAGAATTAATTTTGTTGTGATTAGATGGTAAACACCTGGACCTTATGATTGTAAATCAGATTTGGATTAAGTTATGGAAGACTTTTTGTTGAAGAAAAATCCTAATGGGAGAATTAAAGAATTAAGATCATGAGAATATGAGATTGGAGAAATTGATTGATTGAGTAATGTAACCATGATGAAGATTGTTGAGAATTGTTTATTTGCCTGAATATAAATTAATTTTATGATCGATGAATCTTTAGAATACTCCCGTTTGATTTGTGTTCAGATCTATACTTTTGTAAATCTGTAGCCGACAGTCAACTGGCCTACAGAGCAGTCGACTGGTACGTGCCTACTGTGTATTTCTGAGTCTTGAGATTTGTTCGGGACAGTCGACCTGGACTGAGGTCAGTCGACTGGTCCTCTGGTTGTATTTTTGTTCAGTTCTTTCGGGACGGTCGACTGATGACTTGTCAAGTCGACTGGTCATGCCTTAGATTATTTTTGTAAAATGTTGGGATATGTCCTCTGGACAGTCGACTGGTCCATCAAGCAGTCGACTGGTCCTGTAGGATCTTGTATTTGATTTGAGATATTTTGTTTAGTGTTTGATTTGAGACATTTGTTCAGTTAAGAACATGATTTTGAGATATTTTGTTGAGCCACTTGTTTGGTGGAATTTGTTCAGATATTTGTTTTTGAGTCTCTAGAGGTAGGTGACCCTAGTATACCGGTGTTTGTTCAGTTATTTGTTGAGGCCCATCGAGGCACATTTTCAGTTATTCAGATTTTTGGTCCGGTAGGGTACACTACTCTAGGAGATTTGCTCAGTAACCCAAATTAATAAGGACAGGCATTAGTAGTGTCATGACGAATGGGAACTTGAGTTATGCACCTCAGTATGGCTTTTGATGTAGGATTAGTCTCCTGAATTATCCAAGTAGTTAACTTGAGATGTGTGATTTATCTCCGGAATTATCCAGGTAGTTAACCTGAGATGTGAGGTATTTCTCCGGAATTATCCAAGTAATTATCTTGAGATGTGGGATTGAACTACGGAATGATCGGAGTCGAGGCGACGCTTTTGGGGTATTCTTGTGATTATGAGTCTATGTTTAGATGTGGGATGATCTCCTGAATTATCCAGGGAAAATACCTGCGATGTGGGATCAATCTCCGGAATGATCAAGCATGGGCAAATTATCATAGTTTATCTTCATCTCTTAGTAGTCATCGTTGTCAGCATGTAGTCATGATGTTTTCTGGAATCACTTTTATGCATTCGGATTTCCTGTTCTTACACTCTTGGCTTTCGGTTTTGATAACACCCATTATTCTTTGTTGTTATTTCATATTTTAGTGTTCGATTATTATTTGTTGGATATCATGTTTTAAGTTCATTTATGTTATTTGTTGATTTGTTACCACTCACACCATTTATGGCTGACCCCGTAGTTTGGGGGTTAGGGTTCAACTCTAGCCTCACTTGTTGCAGGTTATTGCTTAGTTGGAGGTTGGATGCTTGAGTGGGCAGTTTGAGATAATTGGATTATTTAGTGTTTTGTGTAAAATTGTAAAGACTTATTTGAGTTGTTTTTGAGTTGTAAATAAAAGATTAATTTGTGTCGAGATGTTTAGACTTCCGCTGTAATCGTAACAATTGTTGTAATAAAGAAAGAAAAATATTAGTGGTGTTGTTGGTGTTTATTGTTGTATTGAAGTGGATTACTGGGATTTCGCCACTTATTTTCTAAGCTCTCATATTAGAAATTTGGGGCGCTACAGAGATTGGTATCAGAGCTCTGCTTCAATGTAATAATAGACTTAGTATGACAACCAACCTAGGTGTGGACACTAGAGAGTGAGTACCTAGGTGTGGACATCAGAGTGTGAGTATCACATAGAATTAAATTATGATGTTTGGTTTGAAATTATGGTTTGGGGTATGGTTATGGCTTTGCCATAGGGTAATGATTTCGGTATGGTTATAGCATGCATTCTACAAGACAAATCATCATATTCAACATATATAGCACAACAAAAGATCAAACATATCACTCACCTCAATGAAGAAACTAACGAAGATGAAGAAATAATAATAAGAAAAGCTCATTCGTAAGAAATCCAAGATCCTAGCTTCGAAACTCCAAGAAAGCCAATAATAAAAATAAATTTTTTTGAGTGCAGAAAAGAAACCGCTGTAGCAGCCAATATATAGGCCGGATATTGAAGAATTAGGGTTTTTCAATTCCTTTGGAAATATCCTTTAATAATTTATTTATTTACACACATGAATCCTCCTTTAAAAATGAGTTAAATAAGTCAATTAAATTAAAATAAAACCAAATCCTTTTACCACTGAGTTGGCCGTCCATCAAACATAGCCCAATTTTTGAAAAATTTCAGATTTGTACCCAAGTGGTAATTTTGCACAAAAGTCCATCTTTTGTAATATTTGCAAACATGTCATAAAATATTCGTAAAAATCCTGAAAATTCAGAATAATTATCTACTAGTAAATACAGGATTTTCCAAATAAAATTTCTGTTTTTTAGTTTCCACAAAAAAAATATTTGCACGTGTGTTACACGTGCAAAAAGGCAAATTTCAGAAAAAATATATAATAAATCACAAAAATTCTCAAATAATCATTTGTTAATGCCAAATTCATATTTAAAATTTCTAGGGTGTTACACGGAGAGGATTAGAGGGTTAGGGTTAGTCACATGGGAGAGAGATTGATTATTTATTTATTTCTCTCTCTCTCAATTCTCAGAAACATGGAAAAAAGTTTGATTAGTCACATGAGAGTGAGATATATTCGTTAGGGTTATGGGGAGTTTTAGAAGGTTAGGGTTAGGGTTAGAGGGTTATGGCAACCTTTTTTGGGGACGGTTAGAGGGTTGGAGGGTTACGATGAGGGTGACTTCATGCGTACGAAGGCTATTTTTTGCAACATTTGTCAAAATTTAATAAATCTTTTAAAAGTTTTATTGAATTTTAAACATATTTTTTGCTCTTTTTTTTGCAATTTTTTCCAAAGTTGAAAACTATAGCTTTGGCCGTTGAAGAGCTGCTGCTCCTAGTTTGTATAAACATTATCCCTAACGCAATACTAACCCTCCATAACCCTACCCTAACCCTACCAAAACCCTCCTTTACTTAAGCTGTTGTTGAAGGCCTAGGTCTAGTTTTTTTAATTTTAAATTTCGACATGGACCAAAAATTTTTTTTTTTTGTAATTTTGTAATTTTGTTGTGATTGGTATGTGTAAGATGTTCTAACACTGTTCTAAAAATATGAATAGTAGACTTACCACTAAGCTTACCTTAACCCCACCATAACCCTTGTTAACACTAACCTTACCATAACCCTAACCCTACCAAAACTCCTGGTTATAGGGGTATGGGTTAGGGGAGGGTTGGGGGAGGGGGGGGGGGGGTATGGTTAGGGGTTAGGGTAGGGTTAGGGGTAGGTTTAAGGTTCTAGTAAGCTGGCCCAAAATTGATATGTTCAAAAATATATTAAATTTTTATGTTATATATTGATATAGTGTATTTCAGAAGTACCGAAAAATATTCACCATTATAAATAAATAAAATTATCCAAAAGAAATTATAAATTTATTTTAAAAATAAAAGAAAAAAAATATTTTTTGAAAGGTTTGCACTTGACTTTCTCTTCCAAAAATGGCCTAGGTTATTATGATTATTTTTGGAAATTTTATTGCCTTGCTCTCTGACTTGTTCGTTTTCAGGGGAAAAAATAGAGAATATTTTTGTTTTTTCAAAAAAAAATATTTAAGTTTTTTTTTATAAAAACACTTAACCATTTAACATAACAATTATATTTTGGTCATTTTGGTTGCTAAAAAAGGAAATTAATAAAATATAGAAACGATATACAAGAATAGGAATGTCTTTGGTGTGGAGATCGAGAACCTATGTTCGTAGAGATAGAAGAGAAAGTTGTAAAAAACAAAAAAAAAATCATATCAGCTTAGGCCGTTGTTCTCAACAACTACCTTACAAGAATATGAATCGTCTTGGTTTCTCTGGGTTCACAAGTGTTCAAGTGTTCAATTTTTTCATATAACCGAGGCTGTTTTTAGAGAACGGCCTAGGCTATAAAAAAAATTGGATTTTGAAGAGCTGTTGCTCCTTATGGCTTGACAAAGACAGAGAGCAACTCATCAAATTCCAATTTTCTCATATAACCTAGGCCGTTGTTGGACACAACGACCTAGGTTATAAAAAATGATTTTGAAAAGCTACTGCTCCTTATGGCTTGGCCAAGACAGAGAGCAACTCATCAAATTCCAATTTTCTTATATAACCTAGGCCATTGTTGGACACAACGGCCTAGGATATAAAAAAAATGATTTTGAAGAGCTGCTGCACCTTATGGCTTGGCCAAGACAGAGAGCAACTCATCAAATTCCAATTTTCGCATATAACCTAGGTCGTTGTTGAAGACAACGGGGTTATTAAAAGAAATGGATTTTGATGAGTTGTTGTTCCTTATGGCTTGACCAAGACAGAGAGCAACTCATCAAAACCCAATTTTTTCATATAACCTTAAAAAAAATTGAATTTTGATGAGCTGTTGCTTCTTATGGCTTGGTCAAGACAAAGAGCAAGTATTCAAGTCTTCAATTTTATCATACTACTTAGGCTGCTATTGGAGACATCGGCCTAAGTATAAATTCAAAAAAAATATACACAAGTGTAAACAGCATCTGCAATTGCTACACTTCAGTATATCTCACTCTAACAACAAAATCAGTATTACATTAACAAACTAACAATAACAACAAAATTAGTATCAATTACAACAAACAAAATAAATACCAAGAAAATTTACATTCATCCATTCAAATTCATAAAGTATTACATCAACATTTTTTTTTCAACAATCTCTAATACTTGAAGTATCGTTGGAAATCTAACATACTCGAAGTTTACATCAATTTTTTTTTACAACGCTTCATCAAAACTCTCGTCAGAATTCTATTCTTTGGGTGGATTCACTTCTTGTGGATTGGTTGCCGTGAATTAAATGACAAGTTTTAGTTAGTGAAAAATTTATTAACCACAAATAAAAAATAATAAATTTAAATTAATGATAACCAAATCAAAAAAAATGTATTCCCCCTCAAATAAGGTTGGAAAATTTCTTGAATCATGATCCATTTGCACAATGCCGCATGTTCTGCACCGTCTCGATTTTTTAATGCGAAGTTGCTCTTTTATCGGCCTCAATCTCTTGGCGCGAGGCCTTCCCTTTATAGTACATTATTGTGGGTCCTTCATGCGTGCAAGTACATGTCCACTACCTTCATTATGCGGATGTGCACTATCATGCAGTTGTGCGGCCTCTTCAAGATGTTCGCCAAATCTGGGTTGTAGCCGAGAGACGCCGTCAATGATCTTCATCAAATTCTCGAGCGTGTATTTGTAACTTTCATTGGAGAAACAACCAAGATCGACAATCTGTTTTGCGTGGTAGCTCAATTCACAATATCTAGAAGCAAAATTCTCGCTATTGCTTTCGGATGGAACAGATGTATAACTTCTTCTCATCACATCCCGGGTCCATCTTCTTTTATTATACACATCCGAAAGAGAAGTGTGATGGCTGAACTGAAGAACCGCTAAAATATGCTTGCAAGGAATGCTAACGAAGTCGAAGAAGTGACAAGAACATGTAATAATTGTACGGAGTTTGCATAACTGGAGAAGGTGAGCTGATTTTGATTCTCCACAAAGTATCACATGGAAGGTTGAACAATCCGTTGTCTCAAGATCAGCAACGAAAGTCACATTATACACGAAGCCTTTGTAACTTTATCTTGGAATTTGTAAAAAAATTCAAAGTCTATGTTCGCGCCATTTGTTCCTCCAAAACCCATAGGCTCTTCAATTTCGGTCTCTTCTCACAGTTACGATGATTTTCTTTCAGTTCACCGTGTCTTTGCATTCCCAAAAAAACGATCGAAGATGACGGCAAATTCATGCAAGGGGTATTTATTTTCTGTATGATGCTTCAGGACAGAATGCGATGACTCAACTCGTTGGCTACTCAACATGCCGGCCCAAAATGAATCATTTGCATAGATATGTGCCCATTTTTCACGGATATCAAATAGATCGTTCAACCATTTGTTATTATGTAATCCTACTGCAAAAGCAATAAATTCCATTTTCTAAAAAAAAAAATCATGTACATATTCGGAATCGTAGATGACAGTCTTCAATGATTTCCTAAACTTGTAAACATTGTTCGACATACGCACCTCCTGCTGTAACTTATCCAATATGTGCCAAATGCAATACCGATGCCGAGTCTGGGGGAAAAATTTCTTTACTGCGGTGGCGATCCCACGGTCTTGATAGGTCACGATGCCAGATGGAGCACGATTCATTACTCCTAACCACTTTTCGAAGAACCATTCAAACGAAGAGACCTTCTCATTTGGAATAAACCCACCTCCTAAAAAAGTCGATTTCCAGTGTTGATCGACTCCAAAAAAAAGGAAAAATAACATATCCAATAGCGGTTCGTGTTGTATGTGGCATCAAAGCAAAGTACATCGCCAAATTCTTCGTAATTCATCATAGACATACCATCAATCCAAATACAGTGGGACAACTGGCCTTCAGCGTCTACTTGAATATCATAAAAAAATGAAGGATTTGTCTGTTTCTTCTATTCGAATAAATCGATTGGCATATTCTCGTCGTTTCCTTTCAATGCTTCTTGCGAGTCTTTAAGTAAATTTCTAGTATCTTTTTCGGTGAATCCTATTTGATCGTGATCACCACTAGTACTTTTGAAGAAGAGCATTTTTCGACATGTCTGGATATTAGCTTTGTTAAATTGATCTATTATTCTTTTATCCGTATTTGACAAAGAACGGTTTAGGGACAAAATATGCCTTCTACCGGGTGAGGTGAATTCGTGATTGCGTGCTTCATATAATGAATACAACACTCACGTATTACTTGCTTCATTTAGTTTTATACGAACTAAAGCCTTGCAACCTGTTCTAGAGGTTGTTCCCCGTCTACCATCACTATGTTGACTCGGTGACGCCCCGGCTTTATTACACAAATAGGACTTATCTACTTCCACTCCTCCCTTTAATTTATTCCCACCCTTACACATTGCAAAACCCCCACATCGAGCATATGACGTATAAAATTTTTCGGCCGCAACTAAAGTAGGAAACGTCATACCTAACTTTGGTTTTAGGTGCTCTTCGACTAACGGCATGGAATCAACGATTTGTTCTACTCCCCAAAAAATTATCGCCGGCAACCAAACTTTCCGTATCGTTTTTCATCTAAAACAAATAATTATTAATACACACATCATATATAAAACAATTTGTTTACAAAAAATTGGCATATATATATAGATACGTAACAAAATACGTGAGAAAATCGCACAAACGACGTTAAAAAAATACGAAGCTTTGCGATTAGGTCGGGCATCCCGGAAACAAGCCAATGCAACTTGTAGATAAGAGTTCCGACCCACAGTTGCAAGATATGGCCGTGTATCGCTTTCACTCTTGAAAAAAGAGCGGAAAGCGATACATTGGTGTATCTCGCAAACTGTGGGTCGGAACTTGCAACTACAAGTTGCGTTGGGTTGTGAGTGGTTAGCCCGACCTACTCGCACTGTTTTGTATTTTTTGCGAGATCGTTTGAGCAGTTTTCTAGTGAGACCGTACTCAAAAAGTTCCAACGTATATAGTAGTTTTTTTTATATACACTAGAAAACAATGCAAACGAGAAGCAAAAATTCCGAAATTTGGCCGTTACGTCTGGCACACCAAACACAAGCCAACGCACACTTGCATGTGTCATTTCCGACTCTCGGTTTGTAATATACGACCGTGTATCGCTTTATTTTGATTTGATTGAATAAAAGCGATACACGGACGTATCTTGCATACAGTGAATCAGAAATTGCCTCTACAAGTTGCGTTGCCTTGTGCGTGGTGAGTCCGACCTACTCGTCAAATTATAGAATTTTTGGATCTTGTTTGTTTGTTTTTCCTAAGTTCTACAACTACAACTAATACTACATCTGCAAAAATGTCAACAAATGTATACAACATACATGATACAAAAATTTTTTACTCTCTAAATTGTAGACAAACTACGCATAATACAAAAATTGTAAACTAAAGAATATTGAAACAAAAATTCAATAAATTACCAAAGTTGATTCTACTAAATTGTGAAAAAGTGAATACCTTTCACAATGTGAGTATTCGGGAAGGAGATAGGGGCTGATAGTAGCCGCTAATATTGACGAAGTGGCTGTTAGGGTTTGGGGTTTCAAAGAATTCGCCTAGGGTTTGGGTGATTTGGGATTTCAGTTAGGGTTAGGGTTGGGGGTATTCGGGAGAGGGAGAGAGAAAGATACAGAGGCTTCGAGAAGCGGGGGAGATCGAGAAGGGTAGGTCGGGTGGCATGGATCGGAGTAGAGCTAGGGTTTTGGAGTGGGTTTCGCGAGCTCTAGAGAGAGAGAGAGAGAGAGAGAGAGAGAGAGAGAGAGAGATGGCTGCGAAGTGAGGGAAAGAGAGATCTGAGTATGTACAAGTGTTTGGAAAAACACTTGTACATACCTAGGCCGTTGTTCGGAACAACAGCCTAGGTTGAATTTGTTTTAAAAAAAACAACCTAGGTTGTTGTTCCCAACAACGGCCTAAGTATATTTTTCGCAAAAAAAAATACTTCATACCAAATAATGCTAAGTTTGAAGTTTTATTTGAGGTGAAAACCCCAAATTGCCCCTCCGCCACTTAGGAGCTCCACTCCAACAAAAGTTAAGACGATCTGAGTCATTGATCACGATCAAAAGCGATCCAATGGCTCAGATCGCAGTTTTCAAACCCGCTTGCAAACAAAACCCGTTTTCAATTCAGCATTCCTCTCTCTCTCTCTCTCTCTCTCTCTATATATATATATATATATATATATATATATGTGTGTGTGTGTGTGTGTGTGTGTGTGTAACGCCCTGAATTCCAACTAAGGTCGAATTCGAGATTTAACAGGATCTTTACTTCACTTCATACAATTTTACAAGGAAATTAAAACTTTTTCAACAACATCAAAGTTCAAAATACAACTTGATTTACACAGCGGAAGAATAAAAATTACAACATTGAAAACAAAAATATAACTCGTACAACTTCATCAAATAAATCATTAATTTCATCACAACAACTTCATAGCAAAGTCCATTACCTGCATATCAAGCTGTGGGCACGTCAGTCACTTACAACTGACGAAAATATTATACTCGGCTATCATCTCTATGCCGTACATATAACGATCTCATTACTTTAACAAAAACCACATAAGTTGAATGAAGAATAAAGTGTTAAATTGTGACTACGCTAAACATATAAGTGTATGCCATGCCTTAATGCCTAATGCACACATTTTTATACTAGGATGATACTAATGTACACTTGTTCAAATTCTATGCATCCCATACTACATAGGTTCAAACGCAAGCGTCTACATACTCCACAATAAAGGGCTCAATCCCTCGCTATGAAAACTACCCGGTAATAAAACAAGGTTTAGATCATTCCACGAATATGGGTCCCAGCCCGCCGGCTATTATAACGGTTCCCTTATCGTGCGAATCATCCCGCAAGTACCCCCTAGCCCCGGTATATGAATATACATTGGAGACGGCAAACTATCCGCCCGACTATGTTAAGTCCCGGATTTAAATATAAAAACCCATCTCCCACAGAGCAACCTTAGTCCGCCGACTGGGTCTATAGCTACGGAGATCCACCATCGACTATAAAGAGGCAACCCACTTACGTTTGCCCAGGTTTACTACATCTTCACTTATGTGCCTAGTTATTTAGTTCAAGACATGAATGTGTTATTATTCCTAGAATCAGTTTTACCTCCTACCGGGCTTGTTCACAAAAATACGAGATCGCCCCACGACAATATCTGAAAATCATAATTCAAATCTTTCTTTCATTGGTGCTGGTAACCGAGGTCTTACTAACTCTTAAAACATAATTTTTCATGTACAAGAATCATGGGTATTCACACCCTTCAATAATCATGTCTTAAACCTAGATAATTTCATCTTTCTCCTAATTCACGAATGATCAAAATCTTGTCACTATTCATGATTTATTTACTCATTCATAATCTTTATAAGCAATTAATTTATTTCAAGAACACAACTTCATCAACAAATTCAAACTCTTACAATATCTCGACTCACTTTTAAATATTCATTCAAAAGAAGTATCAGAAACTCAGAAAAATATCAGTTAGAGCAGTAGCAGTTGGCTTCATGGGGTGATCGGTTGACTGTCTCGCGTGAAACCCAAACTCGAGAAATTCATCAATTTGAGTGGTGACAGTCGACTGTGACAAAGGGTCGTCGACTGTCCCGCACGAAAAGTCCAAAGCCCTAGAAATTACTGCGGCTAGGTTCGCGACGGTCGAAACTTATCAGTCGACTGTCCCACCTACAGACTGCAGTATTTGGGTTGTGAAAATTATTTCCAAACAGAGTTTACTTGAAAACTGTGATTCCCAAATTTTCAAATTATATTTTAAACATTGTATCTCCTTCTCTTTTATGAACAAGAATTTGATTCTTTTTCGAAAGACTCGTTTATCCAATAATCCAATCTTTTTAGGATATTGAAACAAACTTTTTCTTGACTGAGAATGAATTTTAAAAACAGTGAATAACAATTTCAAACACTATTTCTGCTCATTTAAATAATTCTCTTTCTTATCTTTCACATAGACTTAGGTTTTTCTTTAAAAACTTAAATTTACAAAAAAAAAAAAAAACTAGTGTTCATGAAAAATAGTTGTGTTCTCACTTTTACACAAATTACACTTTTATAACAATACTAGTGTATCACTTGAACAAGAGAATTTCACAAGAATACTCTTTCATGCAATAGTTTATATTTTTCTCAATTAGGACATACATATGTCGATACATTACAAACACTAACTAAGATTACTTTCTTTTTTCTTTCTTAATTATCAAAGCATGATGTGGTCAGTATATTTCATAAGCAAAAATTTTGTAAACCTACTAACATGGTTTATAACATAAAAGAGTTCTTATCTTTAATTAGCATGGTATCTATTTCTTAATCAATAAAACTACCTTCATACATATCATGTTATACTAGCATGAACTTTATAATTTTCTCATAAAAATCCTTCTTATATTACTCGTTTTTTGCATGCATATCCTACATTCGAAAATAATGAAATCACCCACCTTAATTGAAGATTGAACAAATGAAAGGAAGGATGGAACACTACTTCTAGCTTCAAAGCAACTCCTAGCTAGCTCCTAGCAAGGCTTCTCCTCCTAGCAAGAGCTCCCTCTCCTAGTAATGACTTCTTCTCCTAGCAAACTCTCCTAGCAAGAATTTCCTCCAAGCAATCGAACTCTCTTACTCTCTTTCTTTTCTTTCTATCTTTTGATTTTGATAATGTTTTTGGTGCAAAAGAGAAGTAGGAAATGAGGCTCTATTTATAGGGTATGGTTAGGGTCTATTATGCATAATTTTACACCTAATAACTCTCCATATTAATTCTTACAACTCTTCATGTTCTAAACTCCTAAAACCTACAACTCTTCATCTCCCCACTCTTTACAAACTCAACCCCCCCAACCCTTCTTCTCCCCCTCTCAAAACCGGCCTCCCCTAGTACACAAAACCGGCCAAGTTCACTTGTGTGTGCATGCACACATGCACATACAAATATGAATACATTTCTATAACTCTAAATGTGTACAAAAAGTTGTAACTTGTCATGTATTAGTCCAAACTTAACTTAAAATGTGATTTTATTAATGGACTTGATTCATGGGCTTACTTTTATTTAATTAATTTAATTATCCTAGTGGGCTATTTTCCTAATGGGCTAGATTTTAATCTTTAGGTTCATGGATCAAAAGAAGGCTAATTAGAACTTATGCATGCTAAAAATTTGTAATTGAGGATAACAAAATGAGAATAAAATTTTTTACGTGCATCATACGTGCAAAAATTTAAAAAAATGCATTTTCAATTTAAAATAAATTGTGGAGTGTTACAACACTCCCTCCTTAGAATAGTTCCATCCCCGGAACTACACTTAGGAGCGAGAGAAATACAAAGAAAGAAAAGGAAAAGTTTACAAAAATTTTAGTGGAAGAGTTCAGGGTGAATTTTCATCATCTTTTCCTCTAATCCCCAAGTGGCCACCTCAACAAACTGGTTCCTCCAAATGACTTTGACCATAGGTATCGTCTTGTTTCTAAAGACCTTTTCTCGACGATCCACGATCTCAATAGGATGCTCAGCATAGCTCAAATCCAGTTGTAAACCTTCTGGCACTTCTGGCAAATGATGACTCGGATCTGGGACATAGCCTCGTAGCATGGACACATGAAAGACATTGTGTACTTGGGCCAACTCTTCTAGTAGTTCTAACCGATAAGCTGTCTTTCCAATTCTCTTCTATATCTTGTAAGGTCCAATGTATCTCGGGGCTAATTTTTCTCCCCTTCCGAACCGAATCACCCCTTTAGTCGGAAACACCTTCACAAAGACATAGTCACCTTCATCAAACTCTAGGTCGCTCCTCCTGTTGTCGGCGTAACTCTTTTGCCTGCTCTGTGCGTCAACTAACCTCTTTCTGATCGGCTCGATTTTTTCTAGGTTTGTTGCATAATTTCTGGTCCATATAGCTGCCTTTCTCCCACTTCATACCAACAAACCAGAGTCCTGCATTTCCTCCCATATAAAGCTTCATATGGCGCCATCCCAATGCTTGCCTGAAAGCTGTTGTTGTAGGCAAATTCCATAAGAGCTAAATGCCTCTCCTAGCTGTCACCGAAATCCAATACACAGCACCTCAACATATCTTTCAGCACCCTGTTGACTCTCTCAGTCTGCCCATCAGTTTGAGGGTGAAAAGAGGTACTGAAATCAGTCTTTGTCCCCAAAGCTGCTTGAAGACTTCTCCAGAAATGCGAAGTGAAACGCGCATCTCGATCGTATACTATTAACAGCGGGACTCCATGAAGCTTCACAATCTCATCCACATACATCTTTGCCAGTCATAACCAAATTAAGTTCCACATACATCTTTATTCTCTAAAATATGAATGAAGCATAACAGTGTAATATCATCGCAGTCATAACCAAATTAAGTTCATTAGTATAATATCATCACATTATAATCTCATAACGAAGCATAATAGTGTGATCTCATCACTGCCATAGCCAAAATATTGACATCAAAGCATGAGCATCAAAAGCAGCAGTCATCTTAGTCGAGATTCAGGAAAAAAATGCACCAGAACTCTTCAAAACTTGCCCAATTTCAGGAAAAATGACAACATAAGCATGAGCATTTAAACATAATAGTGTGAATATCATCACAACCATAACCAAAGTACTTGTTTCTTTAGCTTATGCAATGCATCAAATATGAAAGCAATTCTCCATAGCAATTAGAAAGTTTTATCTTTGATCCTTATTATGTACACTTTCAAAAAATGCATCAGAACACTTTCAAACTTGCCCAGTTTCTGGAAAAATGATAGCAAAAACAATCTCATTGCCAAAAATATTGACAATGAGGTAATTCTCATAAAGATGTAAACTTTACTTAATTTTGGATGTATATAAACAACTTTAAAAAAAAATTAATTTTGAAATTTTACCTCTATCAAAGTTAGAGATCCAGGGTTCGATCGTTTAGGGTTTCGAAGCTCGAATAAGGGTGGAAAGAGCGCGGCGTGAGTCGGGTCGATGGAGGATTCAGAGGAAATCGAAGGCCTATTCGATTTCGAGGGTCGAAGTGGTTGAGAGAGAGAGTCGAGGCAGCAGATCCAGGGTTCGATCGATTCAGGGTCTGGAGAGAGATGAAGGAGAGAGTTATGGAGAGAGAAGGAGAGAGATGAAGGAGAGAAATGACTCAACTACCCCAACGTAAAAGTGAGATGAGCGGAAGAAATTCAATCCATTGGATCAATCCCATGATCAAATTGCAGATCCAACGGCTATTGGTGAAGTTCGCTACTGATTAAGTGCGAACCAGTTTGCACATGATCAGTTCTCCCCCCCTATATATATATATATATATATATATATATATATATTAGATGTTTCATCGTATGTAGCACAGTAAGATCTAAAGCATGGAATCTCTGCTTTCACTGGCCTTGTAATCTCGACAAGTTACTCTTGTTTGGGTATCAAAGATTTAGTAACATCTACTTATATCATTAACAATTTCTTATGTCATGAGATTCTACTAAAGGAAGGTCATATATACATTAATAATAATATTTTCTCAAAAAAAAATTAGGAAGGTTAGCAAGTGTCACTTGGAATTTTTTTTAATTAGGCTCATTGTCTCCTCTCATCTTCACTTCTATAGTTCTATCTCTCCATTTTCTCTCCCAACTCCGAAACCCTAGCTTCCAAATTCTTGCTCTCACCCATGAAAAGCCTCCAAAATCTCAAGGGATCCACTTCATTCCTTACAACCCTCTATACTCCCCCTCTCAAAACCCTAAACCCATAATTGAAGATCTTGAATTTTGTTGATTTGGGGTAGGGTAAACAGGGCTGTGGCGGAAGTGGGTGCATTCATCTCATCCTCATTCTCTACCTCTTAAAGCACCCATTTATCGTACGTTTTCAATTAGATTTTGGGTTTGTTAGAACGTAATGTTGAGAGATCATGATTTGTGGGATGATTAGTTAAAAGAGAAATTTAAAATTTATTTGTGTATGTTTAGTTAAAATAGAAATTTTATGAGGTGAAACTTTGAGACTATCTGTTTTATGAAAAAATTAATACATTACCTTGTATGTTTAGCTAATGGTCATCTGCTTTGTACAAATACAACTCCACAACCTATTGGAATCCTGGAAAGGTCTGCTACAATCTTAATTGACAATATTATGATAGTAAATGAAGGAGCAAAGAGGAAGTAGCATAATGAGAAACTTGAAAATAAGTTGTGATACCGTACAATGTGACAATGAAAAAGAAAAATAGAGAACATATGCTATCATCTAATTCTTTATGTCTGCCAAAATATCATATCACATATTGCATGTACGTCCATTGATTACATTCCTACTTTAGTTTTTCATTTACTTTTATATAAAAGAAACTTATTTGCTTAATAGTAAGAGTTAAATATATATTAGCCCACTATAAAATATGTATTTTAAAATTATTCTTTTAAATTATTTTATTTAGCTTTTGATATAAATAAAATTGTTATATATTATTCCACATCAATATTGAATTCTTCATTGATAAATTATATGTGTTGATAAGGAATTATTATATTTCTTTTTTAAAGTATTCAATTATATTATACATGAAATACAATCACACTTGTAGTTTACTCTTCGCTATTACGTATGCCACAAACGCGGGGTAATCTTGAAGAAGGAATGAGTAGAGACCCCCAAGTAACCGAGTCAGTGGGCCACGAACTTATTACGGACGACCTCTAGTTAGTAGTGGTTGTAGTGGTGGACAAAGACATACAAATGTGAGATGAAGTTTTCTTTACTCGATCATTTTTATTTCGCTACAATAAAATGATATATTGTTTAATTGATGTTTATTATTTATTGTTGTGTATGTCTTACCTATTCTGTCTTCTTCGACAAATGAGCTGGGCACGTCTTCTTCGGCAAATGAGTCGGGCCTGTCTTCATCATCTTATGTTCCACTGGTGGGTCCCGGTCCTCTCGACCCAAGGCTCTTGACCTTGTAATCACAACATCGTTCAAAAGTAGTGTGGGACGGACAATCAAAGGAGTGTACATTTTGGGGGCCACGAAACTGTGCCCATGCAACCACGTATTCACGAGTTGTTACGGGATTGCGGGTTGTACGACATAGGTTTGATGAGTTGAGAGAGTGGATGGAAAGAGAGAGAGAATTGAATAGGAGAATGAGACTGTGAGTTTGGTATTAAAAAAATCTCAAAACCACATTCGCTGTCTCAAATAGTGAGTGTAGTATAATCACACTCGCTGTCTAAGACAGCGAGTCTTCGCCTGGTTTCTTTTTTTTCGAGTTTTCTTACCAACTTGTGCAGAAAGCAATAAGTCTACACTTGTTATCATAGATAGCGAGGATCGTTTCACCAAGCTCGCTATCTGAGTTAGCAAGTATGTCGTTTTGGTAAATAGTTTTGAAAATGGGTCAGTTTGATGAATATTTTCAAAAAGTGGGTCATTTTAGAAAGTAAAAATTTATGTTGTGATAAGAAATAAGAATAATATTGCCTGCAACTACAGGAAACTCAATTCGGCAATATTTTGATAACTCATTAAATCGAGGAAAAATCTGTGATTCAAATTTCTCTTTTCTTGTTTGTTTTATTTTTCTAATAAATTTCGAAAATAAATTATAGAGTAACCAATGCCTATAATTAATACCCGGCCAATATCAAACAATTAATATCCCATCAGGCCACCAATATCAACCAGTGGATTCAATCGTATAATTTTCTCTTTTTTCTCTAGTGACCCTTAGCATAAGTAGTAAAATGATGGATTTGACATTTATCGATGGCAGTAAATTTATCATTGTATCCATTTATACAATCTCTAATATTATAATGGGAGAGTTGGAGTTGTCATTTGTCAACATACAAACCCGTGCGTTGCACGTGCAATTCCAACTCTTATATTAATTACAACAAAAACAAATAAGTAAAAAAAAATTCTACCTATTTAAAACATGCAACGCACATGCAAAACAATTTTATAATATTTTTTTAACACTATGTACAACTCAAATTCTATTTATAAACACGTGCATTGCACATACAAATTGTAGCTTTTCCTTCAAAATACTTTTCCAATTATCTGCAATTCACGTCCAATTCCAAAACTATTTCTTAAAACGTATATCGCATCAGAAAATCCCCCAATTAACTCTTATCAAAATGTGCATTGCACGTGAAAAATACTAGTAAGATTAAAAGAACCATCTATCAAATATTACTAAACTATATCTATTCACCTATCCGCTCTAGTTTATCCATGTATCTGCTCTTATTTATCCAGTATCTGCTCTAGTTTATCCATGTATCTGCCCTTATTTATCCAATAAAGAACATTAAGTACTTGTATATTTGTCCAGTTGCTCCTTATATAAGCAAAACTTCTTAAATTCACAAGCACAGGCATGCTACTCCCAACTGAGAAGTTTGCACAATTAATTGAGTGTATTAGAATAATGAACAGTATTCAGGAGGATTCTTCGTATGATTCAATGAGATTATCATTGGCACAACACAAGCAGTACTTCTTTTATAAAAAAAGTAGAACAAAAAAGTAAATTGTTCTTATGAGAACTATCTTATACGGTCATTGAAGATCCAATTATCAAGAAAGGAAAGCATAGTTGCATTAATATGAATGAGACTTATTTCAATTTTGTTTCTCAACGGCATGAAATATCAATCGAGCACTTTCAGATTCAGTGGTCCACCTTTCCAAAAAAAATTATTTATAAAAGAATTGGAAACATGACTACCTTGTAGATGCAAACTATTATAATGTTATTAACAAAGAACACGAACTTATTTTTCGGGGGAGAACCACATATCACTAACTTTTAGCTAATGACTTCAGTTATAGCTATATAGGAACCTATCATACATTTTGTTTGAGTCTCTCAACTTTTACATGGCAGTTGCTTGCACAATAATATTTTTTTACCGATTAAACAACCATTGCAGCTAGTACTCAACCTTAATTCTTTTTAAATCACAAAATGTTTGAAGGAGTCCCGTCTTTGGACTTAAAAAACATTCTTTCTCATGGTATTTTCATTATTTCTCATTAGTGTAAGCTTTTATCCATCTTTTCTTTCAATACCCCAACTTAAACACTCTCTTGCTAAGAAAAATGACCGTGGCATACCTCAGTTTAGTATAATGGAATGTAAGTCTCAATATCTAACTTAGAGGTCACATCCTTGTTGGAATTAATTTTTGCAGTTTTCCGGGCCGGATTCCGGCAGGCTCCGGCCACCGGCGGTGCCGGAAAATGAATGGATTGCGATCCTCTCGACGAGTACTATTCCGTAGTATACTCACTTGCCAAAAACGAATTCCGTATGAATGAGAAATATTGATCCAAAGTTGGGTACTTGAAAGGTACTAACTTGGCAAATGGATAGTCCCATATCGGAAATTGGAAAGGATTTTTTCTAGTATATATACTAGAAAACTGGACTAAAGGGCGTGGCCCGGGGGTTACCACTAACGTGTAGTGGAGAGAGGACTTAGCCAAAATGACAAACACACACGCGCGCGCCCGGCCCGGCCCGGCCTCGGCTTCGGCTTCGGCTCGGTTCGGTTCGGTTAGGTTCGCCCAGACAAAACTCTTCCCCTACTGAACTGAAAAAACTTTTCTGATTCAGTAACTGGTACCCATTACTCTGTAACAACAGAGTAATGGCTCACCAGTGCCGTTACAGAGTAATGGCATCTGATCAGTCTCCAATTTTCTCTATAAATCCAGACAGAGTTTTTTATACAAATAGAGAATTTTTTCGTGTTTTATTCTTCTTCTTCTTCTCCTCTTTGTCAGTGTCAACTGAAAGTACAACACAGACAACAGTTCGTTGTCTCTGAAGCAAGGGTGCTGCGTTCTTCAGAGAAGGTACGGTTGTATCCTGGGAAGCAATTCGCCGGTAACCGTCACACTACGGGGCGAATTCTGCTTTAAGGACAGAGATTATCAATTTCGACTCTGTCCAATTTCTTTTACTTACTGTTTTCTTCCCTGTATTTGATTTCTTCGCAATTTCTGTTGGGATTTTCTATTATTCTATATTCAGGTTCTAACAATCTTAAAGCAGAATTTGTTCCTCACAGATTCTAACAGTTTTGTGAAGTCTGTTTACAGGTGCTGTTCGGAAAAAACAACTAATAGTTTCTGTTTCGAACAATTTCAGAAAAAACAAAGAACATGGAGAACACACTAACTGACATTGCTAATGGGCTTCTAGTACCGGAACACCAGTGACCCAAAATGTGACTGCACAATCGGTTGCGGCACATTCGGTCGTTCTGCCCACGCACATAACCGTGGAAGAAAAACCGAAGAAGTTCAATGGAACTGGATTCAAAAAGTGGCAAGGGAAGATGCAGTTCTACCTGACCACATTGAAGCTGGACAGATTCCTCACTGAATCTGCCCCGATGCTGGCGCCAATAGATGCACACTCCATTGCTGCAGTTGATGTGTGGACTCACGGCGACTACCTCTGTAGGAACTACATCCTGAATGGCTTGGTAGACCCCCTGTACAACGTTTACTGTGTCTTCAAGACATCCAAACTCCTGTGGGGGTCCCTGGAAAAGAAGTACAAAACAGAAGACGCCGGGTCCAAGAAATTTGTTGTCAGCAAATTTCTGGACTATAAGATGATTGACTCCAAAACTGTGGTGAGTCAAGTCCAAGAACTGCAGGTTATAATGCACGATATTGCTGCAGAGAGTATGACGCTGTGCGAGCCATTTCGGGTTGCAGCGTTCATTGAAAAACTTCCACCTGGGTGGAAAGACTTCAAGAACTACCTCAAACACAAGCGAAAGGAGATGTCTCTTGAAGATCTAATTGTCAGGTTGCGGATCGAAGAAGAGAATCGCAAGGCTGACAGGTCCTATGGAAATCAGTCTATAGAAAAGGCCAATGTGGTGGAGCACGAACAGAAGGGCAAGAAGAGGAAGTTTCTGCCACGGGCCTCAAACAAAAAACCTCTTGCAAAGAGGTTTGCTGGGAAATGCCACAAGTGTGGTAAGCTGGGGCACAAAATTTCTGAGTGCCGCAGTAAGGACAGTAACCGTTCAGGAACAGGACATGTAAAAGGGAATGAAAAATCCCACGCACACATAGCTGAGAACTTGTCCACTGGTCTCTCTGACCTGGACCTCTGTGCTATAGTATCAGAGGTAAATCTTGTGGGGAGCAATCCTCGTGAATGGTGGTACGAAACTGGGGCCACCAAGCATATCTGCTCGGACAAGGAAATGTTCACCTCCTACCAGAAGTGCAACAAAGATGAACAGCTGTTCATGGAAAACTCTTCCACCTCCAAAATTGAAGGAATGGGGAAGATAGTGCTGAAAATGACTTCAGGCAAAGAGCTAACACTCACAAATGTGCTGCATGTCCCAGACATTAGAAAGAACTTGATATCAGGTTCTTTGCTAAGCAAAAATGGATTTAAGGTTGTTCTTGATTCTGATAATTTTGTACTGTCTAAGAATGGGGTATACTTGGGTAAAGGATATGTAAAGGATGGACTGTTCAAGTTTAATGTAATGACAGTCATCCTTAAAACTATTGTTCCTGTTGTTCCCAAAGTTAATGAAATAACTCCTATTGCCTATGTTGTTGAGTCTTCCTCTGTTTGGCATGAAAGACTATGTCATGTTAATGTAAATTCTATGCGTAGATTAGTTAACATGAATTTGCTACCAAAATTTAAGGTAGATAACTCAGAAAATGTGAAGTTTGCACGGAGGCCAAACTCACTAAAACTCCATCACGTTTTGTAGAAAGAATCACAGAAACTCTAGGTCTAATTCACACGGATCTGTGCGATTTAAAATATGTGTAGACCAGAGGTGGCAAAAAGTACTTTGTGACTTTCATAGACGATTGCACAAAATTCTGTTATTTATATTTATTACATAGCAAAAATGAGGCTTTGGATAAATTCAAAGAATATAAACTTGAGGTTGAGAATCAACTTGGCAAAACGATTAAAATCATTAGAAGTGATAGAGGAGGAGAATATGATGTACCATTTAACATGTTCTCCTCGGAACATGGAATAGTTCATCAGACAACTGCTCCCTACTCACTCGAATCAAACGGTACTGCTGAGCGCAAGAACCGAACTCTAAAGGAGATGATGAATGCCTTGTTGTTGAATTCTGGCTTACCCCAAAACATGTGGGGGGAAGCGTTGCTGACTGCCAACTACATTCTTAATAAAATACCTCACAAGAAAACTAGCAAGACACCATATGAACTGTGGAAAGGTAACTTACCTTCGTATAAATACCTCAAAGTGTGGGGGTGTCTAGCAAAAGTGGCAGTACCTAACCCGAAACAGGTCACCATCGGACCTAAGATGATTGATTGCATATTCATAGGCTATGCACACAACAGTAGTGCATATCGGTTCTTGGTATACAAATCGGATATACCGGATATCCATGTGAATACAATAATGGAATCAAGGAATGCTTCCTTCTTTGAACACGTGTTTCCGTGCAAGGATACTACGTACTCCAAACGTACACGTGAATAAGGGAATGCAAGTACTTCAGTTGATGAACCAGAACATGATACTGATGAGCCTAGACGAAGTAAATGGGCTAGAACATCAAAATCATTTGGTCCTGACTTTGTGACGGCCTTTCTGTTAGAGAATGAGCCCAGAACTTTCAAGGAAGCCATGTCTATGCCTGATGCTCCTATGTGGAAGGAAGCAATCAAAAGTGAAATAGACTCTATTATGCAAAATCATACATGGGAGTTAGTCGACTTGCCTTCTGGATGTAAAGCTCTAGGATGCAAATGGATTTTCAAACAAAAATTGAAACCAGATGGTTCAATAGAGAAGCATAAGGCTAGACTTGTGGTACAAGGATTTAGGCAAAAAGAAGGCCTAGATTTCTTCGATACATATTCTCCAGTTACGAGAATAACATCCATAAGAATGTTGATAGCTATTGCAGCTCTACGTAACCTGGAAATACATCAAATGGATGTTAAAACTGCATTTCTAAATGGGGACTTAGAAGAAGAAATATACATGAAATAACCTGAGGGTTACGTAGTTCCTGGACAGGAAAACAAGGTGTGCAGGCTTGTAAAATCACTGTACGGCCTGAAACAAGCTCCAAAGCAGTGGCATGAAAAATTTGACAATGTTATGATGTCAAATGGTTTCAAAATAAATGAATGCGATAAATGTATCTACATCAAAGATACTCCAAATGGATACATTCTGGTCTGTCTATACGTAGACGACATGCTCATTATTGGAAGCAATAACGACATTATCAAACAAACTAAGAGCATGCTTAGTGGCAAGTTTTACATGAAAGATTTGGGAGTTGCAGATGTCATACTAGGAATCAAAGTTTTCAGGACATCTGAGGGGATTACTTTGCCTCAAGCTCATTATGCTGAGAAAGTACTTGAAAGATTTAAGAATTACTCCAATGGGACAACAAAAAGTCCCGCCGATCCCAGTCTTCACTTGTTCAAAAACACAGACGAAAGCATATTACAACTAGAATATACACGTGTAATCGGTAATCTGATATACCTAACAAATTGTACAAGACCGGACCTAGCACATTCGGTAAATGTACTAAGCTGATACACGAGTAATCCAGGACGAAGTCACTGGAAAGGAATAACTAGAGTATTGAACTACTTGCGACATACTCAGAGTTATGCGCTGCATTACACCAGATATCCAGCAGTACTGGAAGGCTACAGTGATGCCAACTGGATATCAGACTCCAAGAACTCAAAATCCACAAGTGGATGGTTGTCCTTAGAAAGAATGGTTGGAACCGAGCCCCTGGTCAGACTGTTTTCACACTTGGTGGTGCAGCTGTGTCATGGAAATCCTCTAAACAAACGCTATTGGCCAGATTCACCATGGAATCTGAGTTTATTGCTTTAGACAAAGCGGCAGAGGAAGCAGAATGGCTTCGAAACTTCTTAGAGGATATTCCAATGTGGGAAAAACCAGTGCCTGCCTTATGTGTACACTGTGACAGCCAATCGGCTATAGCACGGGCACTGAGTTGTATGTATAATGGTAAGTCTCGTCATATCAGAAGGCGACACAAAACCATTAGACAACTGCTCTCAAATGGAGTAATCTCTATAGAATATATAAAATCAGCCGACAACCTAGTGGATCCATTTACTAAAGGTCTGTCACGAGAGCAGGTTGTGAGATCATCAAGAGGAATGGGTTTAAAGCCTACGACGAAAGAGGATACTTGATGGAAACCCTACCTAGGAATTGGAGATCCCAAGATCTAGGTTCAAAGGGACAACTAAATCTTGTTGAATTGACAGAAGCACTGAGAGATTAAAATCTCATACCCACTCTTAGGATGATAAAACAGTACTGCCTGCAAAGAGTTAGGATAAGCTTGGCTTTTAATGATTCCCATAACTTTGAAATAAAAGTGGGGTATAGCAGGATACTCTTTATGGGCAATCACCTTGTGAATGTGAAATGGGGCCGTTTCTAGGAGAATGAAGAGAGGCTACATTCTCTAAGTTCACTCACGATTAACCAGGGATGTTCAAGGCCAAAATGAACACAACAAGAGAACTTAGTTCTGTGAGGAGATGAAACTGTGTGATAGTTATTGTCTAGGTTCACATCAAAGCCCGGGTAGTTCAAGACATCATGATCACTACCTGGTCAAGTGAATCCGATAGCTAATTACTAAGGGTGGTTCAAAGTTGAAAAATTACTACCATTCCTGATGCAGTGATTTTCCGATTGTACTCTCAGAGTCTTTCTGTCATGTTTTTTGTTTTTCTGTCGTGTCTGGATTACATGGTCAGGTAATTTCCATTCATATGGGGGATTGTTGGAATTAATTTTTGCAGTTTTCCAGGCCGGATTCTGGCAGGCTCCGGCCACCGGCGGCGCCGGAAAATGAGTGGATTGCGATCCTCTCGATGAGTACTATTCCGTAGTATACTCACTTGCCAAAAATGAATTCCGTATGAATGAGAAATATTGATCCAAAGTTGGGTACTTGAAAGGTACTAACTTGGCAAATGGATAGTCCCATATCGGAAATTGGAAAGGATTTTTTCTAGTATATATACTAGAAAACTGGACTAAAGGGCGTGGCCCGGGGGTTACCACTAACATGTATTGGAGAGAGGACTTAGCCAAAATGACAAACACACACGCGCGCGCCCGGCCCGGCCCCAGCCTCGGCTTCGGCTTCGGCTCGGTTCGGTTCGGTTCGGTTCGGCTCGGCTCGGCTTGGCTTGGTCTGTTTTGGTCTGGTCTGGCTTAAATTTAATGGCATCTGATCAGTCTCCAATTTCCTCTATAAATCCAGAAAGAGTTTTCTATACAAATAGAGAATTTTTTCGTGTTTTATTATTCTTCTTCTTCTCCTCTGTGTCAGTGTCAACTGAGAGTACAACACAGACAACAGTTCGTTGTCTCTGAAGCAAGGGTGCTACGTTCTTCAGAGAAGGTACAGTTGTATCATGGGAAGCAATTCGCCGGTAACTGTCACACTACGGGGTGAATTCTGCTTTAAGGACAGAGATTATCAATCTCGACTCTGTGCAATTTCTTTTACTTACTGTTTTCTTCCCTGTATTTGATTTCTTCGCAATTTCTGTTGGGATTTTCTATTATTCTATATTCAGGTTCTAACAATCCTTGGATTAGAAACCAAGTTATTAATATCTTTGCAGCATCCAAAATTGATTGAATGTCTGTATCCTAAATTCCTAATGTCCTCCGAATAAATATGCAATGGTAAAACAAAAGAAGATTCTAAATATGCATGAATTCTAATGCTAGTAAGAAAACTAAAAAACAAATGCTTTGTGCCATATATAGATGCCTTTGATAGGTCAACATATAAGCATATTTGAACCAACCAGGAAGTTTCTCTTTAAAGAACCATGAAAGCCAACCAATCCAAATACATCTTCGTAAAGTTACAAATTCTCAAGTCAAGCCAAAGTAAATTTCTAATTACACAATCTAAGGTAGAAAAAATCTCACATTGCCCCATCTATACAATTTTCCTATACATGAGCTAAACCCGAAATGAAGTTTTCCTAAACACTTTGGCGAGGATTCCTGCGAATCCAAGATACCCAAGTCATATAAGTTAATCTTTAGTGTTATAAGTTACAATATAACTCAGTGGCCATACACAATTTCACATTCAAATCAAATTTAACACTTACCGTATGGGAGCCCTTCGGTTGAGAACTAATTTGGTGAGAACTCACAGAATAGACCCCCCCGTGAAAAATCCGTGCCTTAGATAGCATAACATAAAGAAATCAAGTAATGTGAAGTTCATTTGCCCATGTTTTACATCATCGCAAAATTGTATGACTGAAAATTCTACTCCATTTAATGGATGAGAAAATGAACTTCAAATTACTTGATTACTTTATGTTATGCTATCTAAGGCGTGTAGAAAGAGATGGTCGGTTTGATTTTTTCATGGGGGTCTACTCCGTGAGTTCTCACCAAAATTAGTTGTCAACCGAAGGGCTCCCCTTACCGTATTGTTCAAGCAAAAGAGAAGGCCAAAGGCTAAACCCATAAGATTTTGATTACTAACTAAAGGAAGTAACTACAACAAACTATTACCAAAAGATAAGCAATAGGAAAAGTAAGAATTAGACTATAAAGCAAAATCAGTTGAATATAAGAGACTAAACCTGAAAAAGGAATACAACCCTATTTGTATGTATTTAGTTGCTTCCAAATTTATCCTCATTAATTAACATTGATATCCAATCAAACATATAACATCGCCATAAATTATTGGGAACCATATGCCCTTCTTCTCCAAATTGATGCCATATTCACTCAGATCTGTCTCAAACTTCAAAGACATCGCGAGACATTGCTTATGGATAATCAAACATATAACCTTGATTTACTTAGCGAAGAAGGTGATGGTTCGTTTAGGAGAGAGGGTTAGGAGTAAGGAGGAAGAAAGGAATCAGAGGTTTTCGCATTTTTTATTTTTGAGGTTCTGAGATCTTTTCAGAGGCAACATTTCGGGATATGAAGGAGCCGGAGAGATAAAATTATTGGGTTTACGTAAAAAGAGATAAATATACGATCTAACGATCTAACAGTAATTGGCTTAAGCTGGTTTATACATCGACGGCTGAGATTGGCTGCTGACAGTTCAAAATAGATGATGTTTCAATAAATGGTTAAGATCGAGTTGTCGAAATTGAAGGTTGAGAACGGCTATGAATAGATTTATTGTAGCTTTTATAAAAGGCATATATATATATATATATATATATATATATATATATATATATATATATATATATATATATATATATATATCTATTTCTATTATAAAAGCCACAATTTTAAAAAAAATCTGTCGGGGGACGATCTTAGCCGTTCATATATTCTATTGATCTAGCCGATTAATGGTTGAGATTAAATAACTTAATAGAAACGTCTATTACACGTACAATTGGGAACGTGTATTACACGTGCAATTGCTTTCTTTCTCCCGATATATATCCAATTGCTCACCAGAGTTTTCTTCCTCCCTCTCCCGATATATATCCAATCCCTCTCAACCCAATCCCTCCAATTCTACCAACTTTAACCCCTATCTCGTCCATCCTCCTCTTCCCCCGCCGCCGCCGTCTTCTTCTTCTTCCTCCTCTTTTTCAGTCTCAATTCTCAAGACTCTGTTACCTCTTAATTAGGGTTTTGGATTTTAATCTTGTTTCAATTTTACTTATAATTTTCCCTGAAATCTCTAATCCCCAAATTCCCCACAATTTCTAGGGTTTCTCCTTAAAGCTGTAACCTTTTCCACCATGGCTTACTGCAATCGCTGTGAAGAAGACTGCAAGACAACCCGCAATCGCGATACCGACCATGTGTAAGAAAACCTAATATCCAATTCGAATTCGAATTTCTACAAAAAAAAAAATTTACTCTGTGCTTTGCTTGAATTTGAAAAAGATATCTTTCCTTTTGTAATTGTTGTGCGGGTTGTGGGAGGATTTTGGTAATCGTTTTATCGGGAATATTGTAAAAAATAATCGTTCAACAAAAATATTGTAATCGTTTTATCGGGAAATTACCAATAATATTATTGCAGTATGGTATAATATGTAGATTAATTGAGGTTTTCTCCAATTCTAATGGAAAAAAAAACTGGGGAATAATATCATTGTCGGATATAAAGATATAAAGTTCAATGATGAACCTTGCAGATGGATGTTGCCGACGAGCTCAAAGATCAATGGATACGTCGACCTTGTCCTGGACTTGACATTATCAGTGACATACCTGAGATGATCCTCTTCCACATTCTTGCATTTCTTCCTCGAAAAGATGCTATAAGCCGGCCCTGAGTTCCGGGGGGCCCTAGGCGAACTTCCGAAATGGGGCCCCCCTTGCCCCATATAAAAAAAAAAAAATTTACGCGCGAAACGCGTGTCTATATTTACAAGGGAAGTTTGAAATCGGGGGCCCAAAAATGGCGAATTCCGCGGGGGCCCGAGGCTGCCGCCTTGCCCGCCTACATATCAGGGCCGGCCCGGGCTATAAGGACCGGCATTCTGTCCTCAAAGTGGAAGAATCTATGGAAAATAGGTTTTCTCATAAAACCATTCTCAGATTTGGGAGGCCAGATCAAAATGATGAATTGGCTACAAAGATTCAACAAGAGATGAGTGATCATGGCAAAAGAAAGATTGAGGTATTTAATCTTCGCGTCTATCCAGGAATCAAGCATCAAAAGATTACTTCTCAATGGGTGGAACAAGCCGTACTAAATGGAGTTGAAGAATTCAACTTGGATTTCTCTGAAGTTAGTACGGGATTTTATGAAAGGACGGAGAAGAGATTTGAGCTGCAGGAAAGTTTGTTCCAAAGCAATAAACTTTTGGCTATTTTGAGCTTGAGTTACTGTAGACTCCACAGGCATTTTAAGTTCAAATATTTCAGGGTCTTAGAAAGATTAAGCCTGTGTGAAGTAACATCAACGACGCAATGCTTGGGAAACTTGTCTCAAATTGCCAACTACTAAATATCTGGAACTGAAGAAATGTTACTTGTTAAAGTCTATTAGCATTCCAGCTAAGCTACATGGACTCAAGAAATTGATCATAGCAGACTGTCACAGGTGTGACTCTTATCTTAATCTCAGCCCCAAGGCTTTGCAGCTTCCAATATTATTTCGGAAGGTGTCCAGATTCATTTGTTCTTGTTATGGATGCTCACATGCCTTTCTTGAGTGATGCCCTCGGTTTTCAGCGAGTAGGCCAACATTTACTCTGCATGTGCATTGACAATGCACGAGTTTTGACATTGAGTAATTCGTCCCTTCGGGTACAAATTTGCAATCTTTTCTTTTTGAGCAATTACAAATTTGCAAATTTTAGTTGTCATGCATTATTCGTTACAAGTTATGTACCATTTTTCCCCCCTGTTCCTCTCCTTTGGTTTGATATATGATTCTCGCTGTGTGGTGATTTTCTTAATTAGTGTATATCTGAGAAGGCAAAGAATACTTCGATGAGCATTGGTCAGCTGAGGGAGTTGCAGGTTCTGATAAGGGAAATCAGCACGACTGATCTCAGTAACATGTATGGGTTCTTTAGGAATTGCAATTTCCCTCACTTACAGACTGTTCGTAAAGGTAATATCATATTTGAAACAAGGTTCAAATATTCCGATCTCTTCAATATAATTCCTATGAGTATATACATGGTCAGTACGTAGCAAGTTCTGAAATTGACATATATATGTAGTTCCTTGCATCTGTAATTAACAACTCAGCTAAAAAACAACTCAATCAGCTTGAGCTATTTCAAGTAGTTAACATGACTCTATATCGATACTATGACATTATTCGACAGTTTTGAACTATTCTTATTATTAGATTCTGCTGTCGATCATTTTAACCCACAAAGGAATTTTTAATGGAAGTTATTGTAAGTATACATTTATATGAATAATTGTTGACTATGGATGTGTGTTGCATGTTATAAATTATTTGTTTTCGTGAAGAATGGTTGTTGATCTTCTCGATCCAAAACTGAATATTCCTGAAACCTTCCTGAAAGAAGCTCTTGTAGAGTTGCAACTTGCAAGTGGTGTTTTATTGTTTCAACAGTAGTTTACCTTTTATGAACACGTACTGCGTTCACTTGGAACATGTTGATTATTTTATTGCATATTCCTTTCTGCGTTTAGAAAACATAGAATTTACATACCATTGTTTGAACTAATTATACATATTTGTTGATGAACTTCCAGCTACCAATCATTTGTCCGGCTTCGGGCGGTCAATACATTGAGCAGGGTGACTCACCGTATTGGCCCTTCCCAACTTTTCAGCATCTCAAGCTGATAAAAATGAACAACTTCTGAGGGTACTGGAACGAGAAGCTTCTGATTCGCTTCTTCTTAAGTAGATGTATCAAGGTTGAGCGTGTCGTCTTGGTGTTCCCACTTGAATTCGACAAATTCACACGTGCCACTGAAAGGGAGTGCCTTTTCAGGTATCTTGCGCTGCAGAAAGCTATTATGGCATCATCGACTGAGATTGGTTGGTTCTATGCTTCTCAAGATGATCATAGTTTCCAAGCAGCGCATTCGGAAGTTCTCAAATGAAGTTGAGGCTCTTCGAGCATTTGATTATCTTCATTTTTAGTGGAATAAAACATTGTTGTGCTTCAGAGAGTACTTTCAAAAATTTAGTGCAGTTCTCAAATGAAGTTGAGGCTCTTCAAGCACTTTGATTTTCTTAATTTTTAGTGGAATAATGCTTCAGAGAGTACTTTCAAAAATTTTGTGCAGTTCTCAAATGAAGTTGAGGTTCTTCAAGCACTTTGATTTTCTTAATTTTTAGTGGGGAATAAAACATTGCATGTTGTGCTTCAGAGAGCACTTTCAAAAAATTTAATTGTATGTTAAAGAAGAATAATCTTTTATATATATATATATATATATATATATATATATATATATTTCTATTATAAAAGCCACAATTTTAAAAAAAATCTGTCGGGAGACGATCTTAGCCGTTCATATATTGTATCGGGAAATCATTCTTTTCCGAATAATTTTGTATTGTGTATTTCATTGATAGAGATCCATGCGGCTGTTATTGCTTTACGTAATAAGCTAGACCAACTTCCACTACCTAGAGTGCAGCCAATAGCAAGTGGCAAGCAGCCAACATCAAGTGGCAGACAGAGAATTGATGGACATTTAGTTTCTGGTGATAGGGATAACTCTGTTCGTGATTTGCTTGACTGGCTTTAGCTAACCTCTGGATTTCAGGCAAGTATCTGCCATGTAATAAAAGATCAATTCAATATTGCCATTATATATGTATAAATGTTAATAAATGCTATATGGTATGTATAATTTAAAATTTGTTGCAATTTTGTTCTTTTCTTGGACTTCTTAGAAACTCAATTTATTGTCATTTTTAACTTTTGAATGAAGAAAGGGAATGTGGACAATCAAAGGGAACATATGATTTTGCTACTTGCCAATATTGACATAAGGCACAATCAGGCTGAACATAACTATCATGGGGTAATTCAATCTTTTCCTTGGGATACATCTATCATTTAGTATATTAAACATATTATATGTTCCATTTTCATATATAAAACAAATTATCGCAGGTGGATGATGATACCGTGAAGGACTTACTAGGTCAAGTTTTTAAAAATTATCGTTCATGGTGTCACTACTTGCACAGTTCGTCTAACCTCAAGTAAGCCAATCAAGTAACCAGTTCTTATTTTACTTAATTCAGTAAAATGGCGTAGTCGATTGTTTTTTCTTTTTTTTCTAATTTATTTTTTTTTAAAAATAATTTTAAATTAATTTTAAATTTATAACTGTTAAGATATCTTGTATTGCCAACTTGACCACATGGTGGTTCAACTCATTAAAAACAAGCGTTGTTGTTCATCGACAGATTGAAGAAGACTCGAGAGAAATACTGTATCTGGTTTATGAGGTAGGATGGGTTGTCTCAATTCAATTTTAAAACACTACTTATTACCAAGTCAACCATTTCTTGCTTGAATGATGTATGTGTGATCTGGACGTAACTGCTTGAACTTGCTTCTTTCTCTACACCAAATAGGTTGATGATTCTCTTAGGATACCGTCAGAATCTATGACTCTTTGAGTTCAGTTTTTAGAATTTTTTTTTCCTATGGACCTTGTGGTTGTTAGCAACTGTGAGCTCTGCATTGACTAATATGTATACATCTTATGTTCACTCTTGTGATCCAAATTTCCTGCTAATTTTAGATTGTAAAAAGCATTGTTCAGTGCTCACATCCCAAATATCTGCATTTTGTCTTAATGCTTGTATGCAGTGTTTGTTGACAGGCTTCGTCTTTTTTGCTTTTATAATCCATCATAATATCATATCACCGAACACTCTAAGCCAGCATATCACAAGTGTGTTAAAATTTCTGAAGAAAAGTCAAAAGCTTTTACATTCTCAACAAGGAAAAAAGAAGTCAAAAGTTACTTATCAAAAGCTTTTTCTTTGATATATCAAAATATACATATCTGTCACTAAAATGCAGATTTTATTTTGAACTTTGCATTTCCTTGCTGTAGTAACGAATGCCATTGTGATTAACACAGGATTTGACTTGAGATCGACAACTTGTATCTTTGTTGAAGCCTTCTACTGGATAGACACTGGGAAAAAAAAACTAATAGTCGATGGGGCAAACAATACTTAATAAATCTTTGAAGATGCTTGTGGTGTTTAGGATTTCTAGAGTTACATAAGTCGTGGATTACAGCATAATTTGACCTGATCATTTCCCCCTCTTTTTCCTTAGATGAAAAAAGCTATCAAGAATATTCTGTATGCTACTGAAATAAAAGATTCTTCTGCTTCGGCTGATGAGGTTGATCAAGCTGAAGATCTCCCAAGGCAAGATACTACTATTGCAAAGTTTTGTATCAAAAATGTCAAAGACGTTAGAGATTCATGATACATTGCATGCAAAATCTGTTAAACAAAACTTAATGTTGAAAATGATGAAGCTTATTGTCGAAAATGTAAAAAGAATAATATTGAATATGAGCCAAGGTATACAAAACACTATATTGTTAGTTTCTCATCTTTCCATTCTTCAATCATATTATTAAAAAAGTACTGAACAATAAATTTATAAAAAACTAAGAATAACCTGTTTCAGATATGTATTCAAAATCACAATAAAAGATACAAGTGCGGAGTCAGAATTGACTTTATTTGATCAGGAAGCAAGATGCATAATTGGCTGTTCCGCAAAAGACCTGAAACATATTAAGAATAAGGTATAATATGTTATTCTCATAGTGTTACAAATAATTAAGAGCTAATTTCTTTATTCTATATGCAGGAAAAAAATGTTGAAGAATTCGATAGGCGGACCAAGAAATGCATTGAAGATGAGTATACGTTTTTGATCAAATCACAAGATGTCCAATATGGAAGAACAACTACAAGAATATTGACAGAATGCAAAATTAAAAAAGGATGAACAAGAAATTACAAGTATTTTTAAGCTCAAGAAAGTTAAAGTCGAAAGTGATAATTGATCTTATAAAAAATACGATGATATCAGTTTAGGATTTACTAATTTGTTTTTTTTAATAACTTTTTTTAATACCAGTTTATGTTTTAGATGAAACTATTACGTATATAGCTCTCTCTTACATCGTTCGAATTTTGATCCATTTGTGCTTTGTTTTGATTAGAATTTTGCTAGAATTGATTAAACTTGGGTTATTGATGCTTGCTTCAAATCTGATTTTGATGAGCTTATTGTCGTTGAA
This sequence comes from Hemerocallis citrina, assembly GCA_017893485.1. NCBI lineage: Eukaryota > Viridiplantae > Streptophyta > Magnoliopsida > Asparagales > Asphodelaceae > Hemerocallis > Hemerocallis citrina. The sequence goes on along the minus strand of CM030366.1, from coordinate 200,071,989 downwards.
GTAATTTTGAAATTCATGGTTTGCTTTTTAAGATGATTGACTTGATCAAATTTGTAGTTTGAAGAATATGCGTGTGCTAAATGCAAGTATGTTTAGATAAAAAATTTACCATTTATGTGCATCAAGTCACGTGCACTTGGTGCACGGTAAATTCCAACTAGTATATATATATATATATAGGGAAAGCTTCGGTTGTGCACTACCTCTAGTGCACACGGCATGTGCACTAAGCCTTCGGACTTTCATATCGACGATCCGAACCGTTCACATTGATCTACACATCTAAATTAGTCTAAATATGTAAAATCAAATCATTTGAAATTCATTTGCCCATCCATTGAAGTGTTACAAAATTGTATGCCTGAAAATTATTGTTTTTCATAGTCACATGATGGATGGGCAAATAAATTTCGAATGATTTAATTTTACATATTTAGACTAATTTAGATGTGTAGATCATTGTGAACAGTTCGGATCGTCGATATGAACACCCGAAGGCCCAGTGCACACGCCGTGTGCACTAGAGGAGTGCACAACCGAAGCTACCGAAGCCACTCCTCTAGTGCACACGGCGTGTGCACTGGGCCTTCGAGCGTTCATATCGACGATTCGAGCCGTTCACATTGATCTACACATGTAAATTAGTCTAAATATGTAAAATCAAATCATTTGAAATTTATTTACCCATCCATTGAAGTGTTACAAAATTGTATGGCTGAAAATCGTTGTTTTTTATAGTCACATGATGGATGGGCAAATGAACTTCAAATTATTTGATTTTACATATTTAGACTAATTTAGATGTGTAGATCAACGTGAACGGTTCGGATCGTCGATACGAAGGCGGGAAGACCGAGTGCACACAGAGGGGTAGTGTGTGTGTATATATATATATATATATATATATATATATATATATATATATATATATATATATATAGGGAAAGCTTCGGTTGTGCACTTCTCTAGTGCACACGGCGTGTGCACTAGGCCTTCGGGCATTCATATCGATGATCCGAATCGTTCACATTAATCTACACATCTAAAATAGTCTAAATATGTAAAATAAAATCATTTGAAATTCATTTGCCCATCCATCATGTGACTATAAAAAACAATGATTTTCAGCCATACAATTTTGTAACACTTCAATGGATGGACAAATAAATTTCAAATGATTTGATTTTACATATTTAGACTAATTTAGATGTGTAGATCAATGTGAATGGTTCGGATGGTCGATATGAACGCCCAAAGGCCTAGTGCACACGCCGTGTGCACTAGAGGTAGTGCACAACCGAGGCTTTCCATATATATATATATATATATATATATGACCTTTTGAAATGTAAAATTTATTACTGAATATGCTCTGTTTCTTTTGTTTACACTACAAATACACATTTAAAAAGAAAACATACTTAAAAAAACCCTCTATTAAAATTAAATTAAAAAAAAACTAATTAAGGTTTCCTTTTTTTTGACTGGTAAAAGGTAGGGTAAGTCCCTAGCTCACAAGAGATATATTAATATAAAAGTAAATACAGGTAAATAATACATAAGGGCAAGACAGTTCAGCTTACAGATGCCGAACTCTTGATCCCCAAAAAACAGATGGAAATAGTTATAGAAAATTTAGCACCATAGAGTTTGTAAACAAAACATCGAAAATATCAAAATATCAAAAAAGCAGCGAAATGACTGTTGTTATCTTAAGCTGAGCAGCTATCTCCCGCACTATCAGCTTGATCAATTCGAATGAGTGCCTGCTTGAGGAGGACATCTTGCACTCCAGCTTGCTCCACCTCTCGAATGAGTTCCGCCTTCTTCTTGCTGCTATCGAGCCCATCTAGCCAAGATCCAAACCAAAAAGTTGCATTAGAAATAATTTCCTTTGGTTGCAAAGTCTTAGAAGAGAAAGTGCGTTCATTTCTAGCAAGCCATAAACTCCAATAGATTGAGATTGTCAGTAGGTGCCAAATGTGTCTGTGTACTTGGTTTCCAAAGCACCAAGAAGTAAAGCATTCGTGCAAGTCAGCAGGCATGGTGTGTATGTGGAAAGGTGTAGTGAAATAGGTCCAAGTACTTGTGGCAATAGGGCAGTCGAAAAAGATATGGTAGGTCATCTCGACAGGTGTGCATGTCATGTCTCCAAGCCAGCCATTGGAGTGGAGGAAATCTTTGGAGTTGAGTTTATCCCAACTCATTTTCCAGATGAAAAGTTTGCATTTAAGCGGTGCTGTAGAAGTCCATGTTGCAGCAAAATACGCGGAATGAAGGCCAGAGGTGATGAAGAAGTTGTAAGCTGACTTGACAGTAAAGGTGGCGGATGGCATGAGTCTCCGTGAAGGTTGATCTCCTAAGTGTGAAGGCTGGAATTCTGCAATCATATAAAGTAGTCTCTGCTTCTCATCTCGAATGGTAAGGTTGGAGACACATTTAAGTCTCGATCGCTATAGCCACTTGCCATCAATCCAGGTTCCTTAGGAGAGGACATCAGCTTCCAGATTCCATGCTGCAGCAGCTAGTGATGGACACATGGAAGTTATACTGTTGCCATTTATCCATTTTGACGTCCAAAATTTGATATGGTTCCCCTTTCCTAACTTCCAATTGACATTCAGCAAGAATTGTTCTCTGAGATGGAAGATCACTTTCCAGAAGCTTGAAGAAGTTGAGGGGCATGTTGTAACACCCCGTGTTATATATATATATATATATATATATATATATATATATATATATATATATATATATATATATATATGTTGAAAATGTAAAGAGATGTTTGCTGTTTGATTTTGCATGATGGCTTAATGGTATGAAATAATGATTTGGTAATATAAAAGGATAAAGGAAATGTATTAAATAGATGGTGGGCCAACTCGTGAAGGAAACAACAGCATAAAGATGTTGCTATTGCTTTGCCATAGCTGACATGGCTATTAGAGGGGGGCCCACCAGTATTTGTGTGAGAGCTTGGAGAGAGAACATAATGTATGAAAAGAATAGTCCCATATCGATTACAAAAATGAATATAATAATATTAAAATATAATAGCTTATGATCAAGAGTCGCCAAATCGGTTAACCACCTTTTGAGAGGCAGTCTGTGGTGGGCAGTTGTACTACATAGTATCTAATTTGTCTTATAAATTGTATAAATTGTCTGAGCTAGGGGCAGAGGCGTTACAAATGGTATCAGAGCTGACTTTTGACACTGAGTGTGGGTAAGAGTGGGCGAGATGTATGCCTGAGATGGAGCTAGCAGATGTACGGGCATGCCTGAAGAATCAGGGTACGGTGCAGTTAGCAGAATCAGGGTACTCAACTCCACATCAGTTAGAAAGGAGATCCTGCACTAGGTTGTGCATGCCCCGTGCTCAGTAAGGATGCTGATTTCTGAAGGGGGGGGTAAAGGAAATGTATTAAATAGATGGTGGGCCAACTCGTGAAGGAAACAACAGCAAAAAGATGTTGCTGTTGCTTTGCCCTGGCTGGCATGGTTATTAGAGGGGGGGCCACCGGTATTTGTGTGAGAGCTTGGAGAGAGAACAGAATGTATGATGAGAATAGTCCCATATCGATTACAAAAATGAATATAATAATATTAAAATATAATAGCCTATGATCAAGAGTCACCAAATCGGTTAACCACATTTTGAGAGGCAGCCTGTGGTGGGCAGTTGTACTACATAGTATCTAATTTGTATAAATTGTCTGAGTTATCTTCTTCCACCGCATTCATGCCACTCCTCTTGCATCGGTGTCAGAGCCACACCAAAAAAACCTACTGCGAATCTGATCAATTCTTTTGATTACCCAAAGAGGTAATCTGAAGAAAGAAGCGAAGTAGATCGGTAAAGCAGTGAGAACAACATTAATAAGTACTAACCTCCCACCTCTAGATAGCATTTTGCCCTTCCACACAGAGAGTCTTCTTTCAATCTTGAGGATCAGCGACTGTCAATTTATTTTGCTGAGCTTCCTGCTAGATAGTGGCATGCCAAGATACTGAATAGGTAAGCATTCTTCCTTGCAACCTAGGATAGTTGAAAAAGTTTGTAGCTTCATCTTCGAGTTGCCAAAGTAAACAATCGAGGACTTATTGAAATTAATGGCCAGCCCTGAGACGTTTGCAAATAGTTGTAGTGCTACTTTGAGGTTGATAACATCATGCCCATCTCCTTTACAAAATAGCAGCGTGTCATCTGCAAATTATAGAACTGACAGATTTGCAAGTGATCCCCGGACAGGAAGAGGAGAGAAAGCACCATTTCTGCGACCACTAAAGAGCATCTGAGCTAACACATCTACGACTAAGATGAAAAGCATTGGTGATAGAGGATCCCCCTGCTTGAGCCCTCTCTTGGAGTTGATTTGTCTTCCCCCCTCTCCATTAATGAGAATTGAAGATTTTGTCGTCTTTATGATCATATGAATCCACCTGCACCAAGCTGCCACAAAGCCTCTGGCGATTAGAAGCTAGTCTAAAAATTTCCAACTGACTGTGTCAAAAGCTTTTGTGAAGTCAATCTTGAACAAAAGTGCATCGGAGTTGCGTCTACTGCATAGGTTGATAGCTTCATGAGCTACAAGAAAACAATCCACCGTCGATTTACCTTTCGGGATGGCACTTTGAGAAGAGGACACAAGGGAGTGGAGGATAGGGGCAAGTCTGTTGGCAAGGATTTTGGTGAAAATTTTGAAGGAGCAGTTGAGCAAGCTGATAGGTCTGTAATCAGAGACCGAATTTGCACCCTCGCACTTGGGAATTAACATAATGTTGGAGTAGTTTAACCTATCTAGATCAGTATCTCCTCTCTGTACCGACTGTAGCATGACAAATAGATCATCTTTGATAGTGTCCCAAAAAGTATGATAAAAGCTCATCGAGAAATCATCGGGGCCTGGTGCTTTGTCACTGCTCATTCCGAAGACGGCCAATTTAATCTCTTCCATAGTGAACGGGTCATCTAAATGCTCCAAACAAATCTCATTTTGTGGATAAAGGGATTGCCAATCAATCCGAAAATCTGAATGAGGATTTGTAACACAAATTGCTTGAAAATGTTTTTCGAAAGCCTTTCTAATAAGGATTGGAGAGGTTATAAGTGCTTCGTCAATGATGAGACTGTGGATGAAGTTTCATCTCCTTCTCCTATTAGCAATGCAGTGGAAGAATTCAGAATTTGCATCTCCTTCCTTGATCCATTGCACTCTCGACCTTTGCCTCCAATACACTGCCTCAGCCCGGATAAGATTTTGGAGCTTAATTTGGGTTGCCTTTAGGGAGTCAACCGCAGTAGGGAGTTGCTCAGCCTCAATCTCCAACCTCAGTAATTTCTCTTGCAGCTGTTTCTTCTTAGTTGGGATGTCGCCAAAAGTGTCATTTCTCCAACGTCGAATCCTTCTTTGAGGAGATTAAGCTTTGTTGTAAAAATATCAATCGGATTCCCAGTGCACAAGAAAGTCTTCCACCAATCTTCAACCGCCCGGACGAATGAGGAGTGTTGAAGCCAGGCTTTTTCAAATCTCAAATAATGGACCTGGTGAGTGATGACTTGATTGTCGATGACGATGGGGCAGTGATCAGATGAAAATCTTGGAAGGGAGTATTGGATGCAGTTAGGGAAGGAGGATTCCCAAGCTGCGGAGATCAAGAATCTGTCGAGTTTGGCCATTGAGGGGGAGCTTCTAAGATTGGACCAGGTATATTTCCTACCTGAGAGGGGGAGATCAATGAGGACCAGGTCATGGATGAATTCACGAAAGCATCTCATATCACTTGTTGAACCTTTTCCACTAGACCGCTCAGTATCAGAAGTAGTTACATTAAAATCTCCACATAGAACCCAAGCATCTTTGAGGTGGCTTCTGTGCTGTTGAATTTCATAAAAACAAAGTTTTCTATCCTCCAAATCAAAAGGTGCATAGACAGTTGTGATTGACCATTCTTCAGATGATGATCGATTCTTGAAAGAAGCAGAAACAGAGAATATATCAACTGCCGAATATGTACAATCAGGAGTTGGTCATTCCATCCTAGGAGAATACCACCGCAGCTGCCAATGGAGTCGAGATGTATCCATTTTGTTATAGTACATCCTCCAATTGATGAGAGCTTTTGGGGACCTGGCTTTCTGAACTTGGTCTCTTGTAGGCAGATTATAGATGGGGAGGAGCTACGGATTCCTTCTTTTATAAGCGAGCATTTGTCAGGGCTGCCCAATCCTCTAACATTCATTCTATGTAAGCGAGCATTAAAGTTTCATCTTCAAAAATTCATTCTATTTCGAAAATAAAAGAAGCTCTTAAGCACTCCAACCACGTTAGCTATTGTGGCTAAATAGCCAAAATGGATAACAAATGGATAATTTGACCGGCGAAAAAAATCTCCACTCCAACCATGTTATTTATTTTGAATAACCATTAATAATTTAATGTCCAAAATTAAATAAAATAAAAATATAAAATAAAGCCCATAAAAAAGCCCAATACAAAATAAAATTTCCAAGCCTAAAAATAAAATTTTGTAGTTTTCGCGATTGATTTCGCAATTTTCTGCTCCAACAAAAATATAAATGTCGTGATTCTGCAATTTTCCACGATTCCTCGATTTTCGCGATTGATTTTGCAATTTTCGCGATTGATTTCGCAATTTTCGCGATTGATTTCACAATTTTGCAATTTTGCGGTTTTGGGAAGAAGTTTAGAGAGCGGCACATACTCGCCAGATCCGGCGAGTGAATATTAGAAATCTATTTTGGCGAGTGGTTTGGCTAGTCCCGTTGGAGCATATTTTTGTCTTTATATTAGCTATTTTGGCTAAAATTGAAAGATGGCTAGCATGGTTGGAGATGGTCTTATGAGTTACAACTAGCTTTATAAGACTATCTCAATTTTACCAAAAATAGCAAATTTAGGCTGAAAATTTTGCTCCAATGGGACTCGTCAAACCACTCGACAAAATAAATTTCTCAGGTTCACTTCGCCAGATCTGGCGAAGTTGTATCGCTCGCTAAACTTTCCTTCCGCTTAAAAAAAAATCCAAAAATCCCGAACTCGCGATCGTGAACTTAAAAAAAAAATCAAAAATCCCGAACTAAAAAAATAAAATAAAATCAAATGACGAACTTTTAAAAAAATCAAATAGCAAAAAAATAACGTTCTTCTTGAAATCGCGATTAGAAGAATTTTTTTTATAGCTTTCGCGATCACAATCAGATCAGAAGAACTCGCGATCACGATCATCTCAGAAGACCTCGCGATCGCAACAAGCGTGATTCACGATCTGCTTTTTCGAGGAAGATTTTTTTTGGTGATTAGCTAAAATAGATAACATAGTTGGAGAGTGGACTTTTGTTGCTAGCCAAATTATCCAATTGTTCACTATTTTTTCTATTCTAGCGAGCCAATGGCTAGCGTTGTTCAATGGCTAGCGTTATTCGAGATGCCGTAAAGAAAAGAAGAAGAAAAATGCACGTGTAAATAATATAATAATATAGCCCCCTTTATTAGCTGTTTTTTTATAATATAGACCCCTTTATTAGCTGTTTTTATCTTTAAAAAAAAAGAAGATAATTCCTAATCTCGAATGAAAATGAGTATTTATCTAATCGCTGCAATTAAAAAAAAAGGAATTAGGGTTTTAGGGTTTCCTATAAATTGTTAACACCCCACCCCATCTTCTAGTCTCGCCTCCTTCATCCCCTTAACGTCAATTAATTCTTAATCTTCTCTCCGAAATCTCAGCCATGGCAGACGAATCCCCGAAAGATCTCACTGCAGTCAACGCAGAATCCAACAGCCAAACCCAAACCCAAACCCCCAAAACGTTGAGACTCGTCTCCTCCAACAAAGTAGAGTTCGTGGTCCTCTCATCCCACGCCTCACGCTCCGAAACCATCAAGAACCTCATCGAAGACCTCACCGACTCCGACCTCGTCGTCCCCCTCCACATCGTCAGCAGCGACGCGCTCCGCAAGATCACCGAGTACTGGAAGCACACTGACGTCACCGACGAGTCATCCTCATCCTCATCCTCGTCTGTAAAGATGTCGGAGTGGGAGAAGGAGTTTGTGAAGATGGAGAGAGATGAGCTTTTTGAGGTGCTATCCGCGGCAAACTACTTGAGCGAGAAGACTCTGCTGGGTTTGCTGTGCCAGGCGGTGGCGGATAATATCAAGAACATGACGGTGGAGCAGTGCAGGGAGTATATGGGGATAGAGAACGATTTTACTCCCGAGGAGGAGAAGAAAGTTAGGGAGGAGTACGACTGGGCGTTCACGTAGGCAGGCATGCACCCGGCCGCCTTATTCTTAATTACTTAGAGATATTTAAAAACTTCTTTTTATTTTTTTCGTGTTCTTGCTTAATTTTATTTTTTTAGATTGGACAAATTTTAGCCATCGACCTATATATATATATATATATATTCAGAAAATATTTGTAGAAATCAATTTTTGACACGCCACGTAAACTATGTATTGAGAATTCTTATCATATACTTCTTTTTTGCACTCAATTAGATTCGTGTATATAGCTTTGAAAGTGGCCCGAATCATTCCTATTCTATTTTTTGTTCCTCATGTTTAATAGTTTCCATTTATTTGGATAATTTGTCAAGCTGTACGTATGTATTTGCAAATGAACAGATGGGAATAGTAAATTGGGAGGAAGAATATATAGATGGAAATTGGAAGTGAATTAATGTATCTAGCTAGCTAGTATTATAGTATGAGGAGAGTGTATGACCATAGTAAGTTTTTAGTTCCCATACAAATTCCTAATTAGTTGTACAATGTGGAGGACACGAAGGAGACAAATTGTTCAAGTTATATAGGGTGCGTCTGATAAGATTCAACTTGTGTGATTTCGAATGCAGGAAACTACCCAATAAGAGTTTGATAATTGTTGTTGTTTGATCTATCTACTAGGAAGAGCCGAAGAGGCATGTAATTTTTGAATCTAAGGTGACGGACAAGCTAGGAAAAAAGGGGCAGAAAAACCACAAAAAATATATAAGATAGTCAAATTAATATATGGATGAGCTAGCATCGAAGTACAATATATATATGTTCTTCTATTGTTTTTTGTCTGATGAGCATTAAACCCCCAAATAGAGAAGACTAGGGACGAGCAAAATATATGTTCCACATAATCCTTTTCCATTTTTCTTAACATAGAAGATAGTAATCTCATATTATATACAAGTTACTCACAAATCTTCTAAACTAAACTAATTGTATGTTAAGACCTTTTACTTCTCATGTTGCTTGGTATTTGTTTTATTATAAAGCACTGCAGCTTCTTAATTCTGGATGGTTTGATTGTTTTGTAGTTTCAATCTAGCTGGTTAATTTCTTAAACTGCATGGTTTTTATTATAGTTTTTATTTTTGAGATTCCAGATATTAAAGTATGAGTAGTCTGTATGGTTTGCACATTATAATACCATCTCCATAGTTGTGCAATGTAAAGGGCACATAATGGAACCAAATTTGATTGAAATAGGGTGTGTGTCGAGACAAGGCCTGATTGAATCCAGCAATTTCAGAACAAGCTTAAATTGAGGACTATCTCGAAAAGAAATCAGGGGACAGATCATTTCCACTATTGCGGTGGAGGTTCAATGAGGTGTTCCAAGGCTTCAAATGCAAAGGAATTCTTTGGGAAACATGAATTCGTTGTGTTCCAAGATATTATTTCTGACTGCCATTTTTTTGAATCGAAGATCGACTTTGCAGTAGCAACATGCTAATTCATGTCATGCGTATCATTGAGAGGGAGTTCTCTAAAAATGGTACTTGATTAATATCGCATGCAGTTAATTTCCAAGATAAAGGATCCCGAATTAGTGAAACCATGAAGAAATAGAGCCCTTACATCCTATTTTAAAACCCACCTCCACTAAAGAACAGGATTGAATCACATAATCAAACCTTCATTAATTAATTTAGCCCATTCTCCATATGGGAATTTATAACTACGCTCCCAACCCCCATAGGTTGTAAGTGTTATAGGTTGCAAGTGTTCTACTATGTTTCGTACGTTAATCTTTCATTAATGAACCGATGACTCTTTATTATAAAATAAAATTTAAAAAAAAAAAAAAACACTACCCTCCCAAGTCCCAACCCCCATTTCATTACCTAGAAATGAACCAGTGAGTTTTATTGAATGGCTTGCACACCTTAAACAGGTGATGCTAATGATTTATATATAGAGTTTTTACAAATCAAATCAAATCAGATCAGATCTTTATTGGTTACAGATCTTATCCTTTAGGGATACAAACAATTGCTGTTGCAGACCTATTCTTCTGGAGATCGGTTGTTGACACGGTTGCATATTTGCAGATCTTTAGGGATTGTAACGGATTGGGTACAGTCGACTGTAGGGTACTACCAGTCGACTGTGCCGAGAGTTTTGTTGCAATAGTTTAGTCATATCCAGTCGACTGCTGATGAGCTACAGTCGACTTATTGGTAGACTAGTCGACTGATGAAGGATTAGTCGACTTAGTCTTTACACTCCCCTGCAAGTTGAACGGCCAAGGTTGGATGGACAACTTGTTTCTTAGCTCCTGAAATCTGTTACTGCTGAGACCTTTGGTGAAGATGTCGGCCAGCTGATCTTTGGTGGAGATAAATCGAACACTGAGTTGTTTGGAAGCAACACGTTCACGGACAAAATGGTAATCTATTTCGATATGCTTTGTGCGAGCATGGAAGATAGGATTTACCGTGAGATACGTAGCCCCTAAGTTGTCACACCAGAGAGTTGGCGGCAAAAGTGTGGAGTAACCAAGCTCCTTTAAGAGAGATTGAATCCACATAACTTCTGCGGTAGCAATTGCGACGCCCCTGTATTCAGCTTCCGTGCTTGAACGGAAAACTGTCTTTTGCTTCCTTGCACTCCATGATATGAGGTTGCCACCAAAGAAGATACAATAGCCGCTTGTAGACCTGCGATCATCAGGACATCCTGCCCAGTCCGAGTCCGAATATGCATGAATTGTGGAAGTTGTTGGTGTAGACAACTGCAAGCCAAAGTTGATGGTGTATTTGAGATAACGAAGAATTCGCTTGACAGCAGACCAATGGACATCTCGAGGGTTATGCATGAACTGACATACTTTGTTGACAGCGACTGCAATGTCAGGTCTAGTGAAAGATAGATACTGCAAAGATCCCACAATACTCCTATATTGGGTAGGATCATTGTGAGTCGGCCCATCATGTTTAGAGAGTGGAGTATTGGCTGCCAGGGGTGTGGTGATAGGCTTGACACCATCGAACTTAGAGCTTAGTAATAGATCCAGAATATATTTGCGCTGAGATAGAAAAAGGCCATTGCGATTTGGAAGAACTTTGATGCCCAAAAAGTAACTTAATGGGCCCAGGTCCTTGATTGCAAATGTAGATTGGAGCTGGGATATGAGTGTATCGATATGATTTCCCGGTGTGCCTGTGATAATAATGTCATCAACATATATTAAAATAAATAGAGTAGAGTCACCAGTTTGTCTTATGAGCAGAGATGAGTCGGCCTTGGAACTGACAAAACCAAGAGAGCAATGATACCCAGTGAGTCTCGAGTACCAAGCTCTAGGGGCTTGCTTGAGCCCATAGAGAGATTTCCGTAGGCGACAAACATGCTTTGGAAATCTGGAATCTACATACCCTAGTGGTTGTTTCATGTAAACTTCTTCTGTGAGATGGCCATGAAGAAAGACATTTTGAACATCTAATTGACGGAGTGCCCATTTGTTCATTAGTGCGATGGTAATGACAATCCTAATTGTGCAGGGTTTAATCACAGGGCTGAAAGTTTCTCCATAATCAATACCTGCTTGTTGATGAAATCCTTTTGCGACAAGACGAGCTTTGTAGCGGTCAATAGTACCATCTGATTTTCGTTTGATACGAAAGACCCATTTGCATCCCACAATGTTCTGATTGCTTTGAGCAGGGGTGAGGGTCCATGTGCCTTTCTGTAGTAGGGCATTGATCTCATCATCCATAGCACTACGCCATTGGGGATGGCTCTGTGCTTGTGTGAAGCAGGTTGGTTCCTCTAATTTTGCATCCTGCAAAGGGTGTTTAGTGGCATGCAAACATAATCTATTAACAAGTTTACGTATACCACCTTTTGCCCTAGTAATCATATGGTGTTGGGGAAAGGATTCTTGTGTAAGAGGTGTAGCAGTAGGTACAGTCGACTGTAGGGTACTACCAGTCGACTGTACCGAGAGTGGAGCAGTAGGTGCAGTCGACTGTATTGTGCTATCAGTCGCCTGTACCGAGGGAGGTTGAGGGGCAGGTTGAAGTGGGTTAATGGTAGGTGGGTTATTTGGTATAGGGGGTATGTGAGATGCTTGTAGAGTGGGTAAAATTGATGTGGTTTGTAAAGGTATAGAGGATGCAGAAGTAGTACTTACATTGGTGGGGTTGCTTTGCACTGCCGAATAGGGAAAGATTATTTCTTCAAAGTCGACGTGACGAGAGATGTATATCCTTTGGGATGGTCGATGATAGCATATGTATCCTTTTTGAGTGCTGGAATAGCCAATAAAGACACAGTCAAGGAATCTTTTATCTAATTTATTTGATGCATAGGGTCTGAGATATGGGTAGCAAAGACACCTAAAGGATTTTAAGGCTTTGTAGTCTGGAGTGGAACTAAAAAACAGTTCAAGGGGAGTTTGACCTTTTAGTGGGGAGGATGGTAGGCGATTTATGAGGTAGCAACTGGTGACAAAGGCATCAGCCCAAAATGTTAAGGGCATGGATGCATGGTTTAAGAGAGAGACCAGACTCAACAACATGTCTATGGCGTCTCTCTGCTAATCCATTTTGAGCTGAGGTGTGTGGACATGTAAAGCGATGGACAACACCACTTTGGAGAAGAAAGGAAGTGAATTTCTTGAACTCAGTTCCATTGTCGGTTTGAAAATTTTTTATCTGTTTGCCAGTGAGATTTTCAATTTGTAACTTAAACTGTTTGAAGACAGTAAAAGCATCACTTTTGTGAGATAGGGGATAGACCCATGTGTACCTACTGAATGCATCCATTAACAACAAATAATATCGAGAACCATTTCTAGAAAGCATTGGAGCAGGGCCCCACAAATCTGATACAATCAGTTGTAATGGTTCTTTATAAATTGTGGAACTCAATGAAAAAGGCAATTTATGACTCTTGCTAACACGACAAGCATGACAAAACAAAGAGGATTTATTATCTACTGGCAATGAGTAGTTTGACACAATTTTATTGACAGTTTTTAGCTTCGGATGGCCAAGCCGGTGATGCCACAATGAAAATGACACGGATTGAAAAGCAAAAGGAGAACAAGCTGGCTTGTCGACAAAGTGATATAATCCTCCTCTATTCGTGCCGTGCAACAGCGGTGTATCAATACACTCATATCCCACCTCCAATCTACATTTGCAATCAAGGACCTGGGCCCATTAAGTTACTTTTTGGGCATCGAAGTTCTTCCAAATCGCAATGGCCTTTTTCTATCTCAGCACAAATATATTCTGGATCTATTACTAAGCTCTAAGTTCGATGGTGTCAAGCCTATCACCACACCCCTGGCAGCCAATACTCCACTCTCTAAACATGATGGGCTGACTCACAATGATCCTACCCAATATAGGAGTATTGTGGGATCTTTGCAGTATCTATCTTTCACTAGACGTGACATTGCAGTCGCTGTCAACAAAGTATGTCAGTTCATGCATAACCCTCGAGATGTCCATTGGTCTGCTGTCAAGCAAATTCTTCGTTATCTCAAACACACCATCAACTTTGGCTTGCAGTTGTCTACACCAACAACTTCCACAATTCATGCATATTCGGACTCGGACTGGGCAGGATGTCCTAATGATCGCAGGTTTACAAGCGGCTATTGTATCTTCTTTGGTGGCAACCTCATCTCATGGAGTGCAAGGTGTATATCCTTTGGGATGGTCGATGATAGCATATGTATCCTTTTTGAGTGCTGGAATAGCCAATAAAGACACAGTCAAGGGATCTTTTATCTAATTTATTTGATGCATAGGGTCTGAGATATGGGTAGCAAAGACACCCAAAGAATTTTAAGGCTTTGTAGTCTGGAGTGGAACCAAAAAACAGTTCAAGGGGAGTTTGACCTTTTAGTGGGGAGGATGGTAGGCGATTTAAGATAGATGGTACGTGGTAAATCTGATTGAAATGGAAAGTTCGATTATTAAGGCAAAAGGATGATTTACCAATATGTTTAATAGAAAGTGTATTACCATTGCCAACTTTGATTTGATCAGGACCATCATATTGTGACTGGATGTGAAGATTATTCAGATCAGGGGTTAAGTGGTGTGTAGCACCACTATCTGGGCATTTCTCAGCTCACTACTTATCAATGAACACGCTGGAGTTACGCTCAAGATTATCACAAAAATTTGGTGCGACCCATCTTCTGACATCTTGGCAAACATTGCTACAACTTTGTCAAAAATTCATACGAGACTTACCTGGAATTTATAACACTCCAAGATCCAATGTCTCTCCCACCCAACTCTCCTAACAACTTCTCAGAACTCTATATCAAACCCACATATTCAAGTACGTTTCAATCACAGAATACGATAGAAATACAACATTCCCAGAAAAGCTATTTTTAGTAGATACCTGTGCAATGCCTACCTATTGATTTATCATCTGTTAGCAAAACATGATTACAGATTGAGAGCTGCGGTTTTTTAGCAGTTAGGACTTTGAGCATACGGAGAAAAATGGTTTATAATGCCTATGCATATACAAATTTTAATTTCTATTCGTAAACTTTTTCCCCCTTATTATATGAGAAGGGCATTTATATATATCTTAAGCTAATATGCCTACCCATCTCTCCTTTCTCTATTTTGAAATAGAGAAAGGAGAGCAAAAGTAGGAACTAACACGTGCAACCCACACCAATTACCAAAACAGAATTAATTAAAAAACTCAAAAAAAAAAACCTTTTCTCTTCCACATCTCCTCAAAACCCACAAACCCTAACTCTCCCTACACCAAAACCCACCCACATCTCCTCACCCGTCTGTCCCTACCGCCGCCCGTCGCCCACCCTGACCCTGATCCCGCCTGTCGCTACCCTCCAACGTCGCCGCGACCCCGGCGTCCGTCGTCGATCCCGGCTCGACCCCGTCGTCTCTACCCTCCATCATAAGTTCTCTTTTACTGATTTTTTTAATCTTTCTCTAAGGCAAATTCTGTTGATTATAATTATTATGATCATGTGATTAAGGCTTTCACTTCATAGTGGATGCTCTAATCCATAGTCGGATGTCAACGTTGAATCTGGCCGTTGGTGAGATCTCTCCAAATAAGAGTATTCTCCCCTTCATAGTTTTTTTCATTTTCTGTTCAATTTATTGTTTATTGTTGAAGATTAAAAAGCTATTTCTTTGTTGAAAGGGTCTTCTTCTTCTTCTTTGTTAATGGCTGTAGTATAGAAGGATGTGAACTCAAATTAACAAATGATAATGAATGATGGTTGTGCTATGAATGAATGTATTATGAAGTAACTTTCCTTTTCTATTTGTTGTACTATTACTAACTTTTCTTTTAAATGTCATGTTTTACTATTTTTCGTTGTTGTATCAGTGTACTGCAACTTTTGCTACACTACTACTAACTTCACTTTTCAGTTTTGTTGTAATACTAGATTTGCCCGTGGGCACGTGCCTACGGTACGTCTTCGGAACGATACATCATATGAAAGTCTTGTAAACAGTAAAACAACAATTATGTAGCTCAAGTTTGAATAGTAAAACAATAATTATTTGTAATAAAAGTCCATGTTTCCATTAGTATATGTTGAAAAATAATTATAAATGGGGGTGTAAAATTCAACTTCTTAGAACTTTGAGTATGGAATATGATGAAATTTAACTGTTGATGAGATATTTGCTATTTTCAATGTAACATGAGCAATAAAAAAACTCAAAAAAAATGCATAAAAAATCTGAAAATTTACAAACCTGAAATCTGAAAATATAAATTTCTAAGTGAATATATATATATATATAGAGAGAGAGAAATAAATAAATAAATAAATAAATAAATAAAGGAGTTGTTTTGGGGGTATTTGAATTTGAGTTTTGGGCGGAAAAATATGTTTTGTGAGGTTAGATCTGGACCACTGATTTCAACCCCATTAATTGAGAGCCACTTGATAGCTTTCTTTGTGTTTTATTATATAGATTACTGACTTTTATTTTCAGTTTTGTTATACTACTTCTAACTTTTTCTTTTCGGTTTCCTTGTAACGATACTAACTATTGCACTATTACTGACTTTTCTTTTCAGTTTTTTTTTATTTGGTTTCGTTGTACCAATACTAACTTCTCTTTTTAGTTTCACTGTAACACTACTAAGTTTCACTGTAACCTAGAATTAGTATTACCTCCTACCGAGCTTAATCAACATTTACCGAGATAGCTCCATGACCATATCTCAAAAATATAATTCAATTCTTTTCAATTTAATAATGCCGGTACCCGAGGTCTTACTAAGTCTAAATCACAACTTTTTCATGTACAAGAAATCATGGATACACATACCCTTCAATAAACATGTCTTAAACTTTGATGTTTTCATCTTTCAACTTATTCACAAAATATCAATATTTTATCCACAAGGCAATCTTTTGCTTAGTCTTGTCCCTATTCATGATCTTATTCGTCCATTCATAATCTTTACAAGCAAAAAAAATATTTCTTTAAAGAACACAATTTCATCATATGAAATTTTATAATCAATCCAAGCTATTTCAAAGTCTCAATTCACTTAAAATATTTCTTAAACAAAATACAAGTGTAACCTAGAATTAGTATTACCTCCTACCGGGCTTAATCAACATTTACCGAGATAGCTCCATGACCATATCTCAAAAATATAATTCAATTCTTTTCAATTTAATAATGCCGGTACCCGAGGTCTCACTAAGTCTAAATCACAACTTTTTCATGTACAAGAACTCATGGGTACACATACCCTTCAATAAACATGTCTTAAACTTTAATGTTTTCATCTTTCAACTTATTCACAAAATATCAATATTTTATCCACAAGGCAATCTTTTGCTTAGTCTTGTCCCTATTCATGATCTTATTCGTCCATTCATAATCTTTACAAGCAAAAAAAATATTTCTTTAAAGAACACAATTTCATGATCATATGAAATTTTATAATCAATCCAAGCTATTTCAAAGTCTCAATTCACTTAAAATATTTCTTAAACAAAATACAAGTGTAATCTCTTTAAAAGATCACTTCATAAAATAATATTTTGTTTTTCTTCACTACAAAGTTCCATACTCAAAATTTCATTTCTCTTTATATCTCAAAATATACAATAAATATTCTTAATATTTTCTATTCCATTTCATATTAAAATTCCCTTAAAAAATCCAATTCACTGAAATGAAGAAAAATTCCCTTAAA
The DNA here is from genome assembly GCA_017893485.1 of Hemerocallis citrina. Taxonomy (NCBI): domain Eukaryota; kingdom Viridiplantae; phylum Streptophyta; class Magnoliopsida; order Asparagales; family Asphodelaceae; genus Hemerocallis; species Hemerocallis citrina. Next base: position 200,054,492 of record CM030366.1, on the reverse strand, counting down.
AATCCAATTCACTGAAATGAAGAAAAGAAACAAGCTATTTCAAAGTCTCAATTCACTTAAAATATTTCTTAAACAAAATACAAGTGTAACCTAGAATTAGTATTACTTCCTACCGGGCTTAATCAACATTTACCGAGATAGCTCCATGACCATATCTCAAAAATATAATTCAATTCTTTTCAATTTAATAATGCCGGTACCCGAGGTCTCACTAAGTCTAAATCACAACTTTTTCATGTACAAGAAATCATGGGTACACATACCCTTCAATAAACATGTCTTAAACTTTGATGTTTTCATCTTTCAACTTATTCACAAAATATCAATATTTTATCCACAAGGCAATCTTTTGCTTAGTCTTGTCCCTATTCATGATCTTATTCGTCCATTCATAATTTTTACAAGCAAAAAAAATATTTCTTTAAAGAACAAAATTTCATCATATGAAATTTTATAATCAATCCAAGCTATTTCAAAGTCTCAATTCACTTAAAATATTTCTTAAACAAAATACAAGTGTAATCTCTTCATATGAAATTTTATAATCAATCCAAGCTATTTCAAAGTCTCAATTCACTTAAAATATTTCTTATACAAAATACAAGTGTAATCTCTTTAAAAGATCACTTCACAAAATAATATTTTGTTTTTCTTCACTACAAAGTTCCATACTCAAAATTTCATTTCTCTTTATATCTCAAAATATACAAGAAATATTCTTAATATTTTCTATTCCATTTCATATTAAAATTCCCTTAAAAAATCCAATTCACTGAAATGAAGAAAAAAAAACAAGCTATTTCAAAGTCTCAATTCACTTAAAATATTTCTTAAACAAAATACAAGTGTAACCTAGAATTAGTATTACCTCCTACCGGGCTTAATCAACATTTACCAAGATAGTTCCATGACCATATCTCAAAAATATAATTCAATTCTTTTCAATTTAATAGTGCCGGTAGCCGATGTCTCACTAAGTCTAAATTACAACTTTTTTATGTACAAGAAATCATGGGTACACATACCCTTCAATAAACATGTCTTTCATCTTTCAACTTATTCACAAAATATCAATATTTTATCCACAAGGCAATCTTTTGCTTAGTCTTGTCCCTATTCATGATCTTATTTGTCCATTCATAATCTTTACAAGCAAAAAAAATATTTCTTTAAAGAACACAATTTCATCATATGAAATTTTATAATCAATCCAAGCTATTTCAAAGTCTCAATTCACTTAAAATATTTCTTAAACAAAATACAAGTGTAATCTCTTCATATGAAATTTTATAATCAATCCAAGCTATTTCAAAGTCTCAATTCACTTAAAATATTTCTTAAACAAAATACAAGTGTAATCTCTTTAAAAGATCACTTCACAAAATAATATTTTGTTTTTCTTCACTACAAAGTTCCATACTCAAAATTTCATTTCTCTTTATATCTCAAAATATACAAGAAATATTCTTAATATTTTCTATTCCATTTCATATTAAAATTCCCTTAAAACAATCCAATTCACTGAAATGAAGAAAAAAAACAAAGAAAAATAAAAAAGAGGTGGGGGGGGGGGGGGGGGGGGGGGGGGTTCAAACCCACTACCTGCCGGCAACAACAACCAGCACCCAGAACCCGAACCCACTAACCTTTTAGTCCATGTGGACTTTTTGTCAATTTCATATGCCGACCTACTCTTAAATCAAGTTTCAGTTTCGGGAATTCATTAAAAAAAAAAGTGAATGTGACTATCAAGTTTCTAACCCAAGATCTTTTTCAAAGAGTGCTCTGTATTGCACTGGCTAACCTGTAAGTCTAAGTGTATTTTCTGTTTAGAAATTGTATTATTATACTTTTGTTCATACTATTCTGAATTTAGTACTTTTCCGAAAAGAAATTTCATTTATCCAATGATCCAATCTTTTAGGATATTGGATAAACTTTTCTTTTGGACAGAGATGAATCTTAAAAACAAAAATCAACAAGTTAAAACTTATTTTTAGAATATATCTGTATTTTCAAATAGATTTTTCTCTTTCTTTTTACATACAAAAATCTACATTTCTCATCGAAACTCGAAATTAAGAATCATGTTTGTTACAACTAGTTCGTGTACTCCAATATACTAGTTAAATTTTTGTGATATAAGTCAAGCATGTCCTCTTAATCAATCATGAATATCTCAAATGAAGTTCTTCATGCAAAAATTTGTATCTTTAACAAATGTCGACATGTTTCATGGCAATAACCAAAGATTTATTTTTCTCTATCTTTTTCTTCTTTCTAAATCATCATGTGTCTAAGCATATGCCGAAAAATAACATTCTTTAACAATTTCTCATACATATCACACATATACATAGGTTTACACGTATTCTAGCATGATTCATGTTATGAACTCTTCATTTTAATTAGCATGATAACAATTCATTTTCTAAGTCTCAACAAGAATATTGCATGTTATACTAGCATGGATTTTATCTACACATTTCACATTCAACTTATACTACTCATTTAAACAATTTGGCATGCAAGCTTCTACTTTAGAAAGAAGTAGATCACCCACCTTAATTGAAGTTTGAACAATGAAAAGAAAGATGGAACACCACTTCTAGCTCCAAAGCAACTCCTAGTAAGACCTTCTCCTCCTAGCAAGACTCCTCCAATGAGAACTCCTCCAAATGAGAACACACTTCTCTCTTTCTTTTTCTTTTTCTTCTTTTGATTTGATTTTTGGTGCAAAAGAGAAGTAGAAATGTGGGTTCTATTTATAGGGTATTGTTAGGGTCTAAAGTGTAAAATTCTCAACCTAATAACTCTCTCTTTTAATTCTTCAAACCCTTCATTTCTTAACTCCTAAACTCCTAACTCTTCACCTTTCCAACCTTTCAAAAACTCAACTCCCATAAACTCCAACCTTTCCCTCTCCCCCACTAGCCCAAAACCGGCCTATTCCCTATGCATAACCCAGCCACACATGTGTACAAGTGTACATATGCACACTACAAATTAAGTACAATTTTTATAGTCCTAAATGTGTACTAAAAGTTGTAACATTTCATGTATTAGTCCAAGCTCAACTTAATTTGTGATTTTACTAATGAGCTTGATTCATGGGCTCTCTTCTAAATAATTAATTTACTTATCCTAGTGGGCTCTACTCCTAATAGGCTAGAATTTAATCTCTAGGTCCATGGTGTAACACCCCAAATTTTTTTTTTTTTTTGAAAACTAAACCTCGAAATTCAATTCTTTCAATTTCTATATCACTTTAATCATAAACTAAGAAAGTTATATTTCAGGGAAAATTTTGGCAGAGTTTCCCTTGTAAATTTTGCCCCGAAACACAAATAGCTTACGGAATTCTGCTCAAAATTCCGTAGCTCACAATACACACAATCATTTCACGGGCTCCCCAGGCCAAAATGAGCAGAAACATACAGGCAATATAATATAATGCTCTGGGGGCCAAACTCATAACGGATTATCACATATCAAATAAAAATTATAAATTTCCTTGAAAAACGAGGTAAAATTTTTGGAAAATTCTTGTAAAATCTACCACAGAGCCCGGTACACCACAACGAGATGGGTACGGGTCACAAACATACCATACCACCCCACACTATACTCATCATCATCATATACATGCTTATACCTCCATAATACAATTTAGATCATAAATTTTACTATTCACATCATTAATTAGTACAAATTTTTAAAGTAAAACTTTATCCTACCAATCCACGCCTCACCTCTGCACTGATGAGAACCTGCAACAGTAGGAGATCTAGGGTAGTCCTCAGACTCCCCTAACCCCCCAAACACTAAGGGGTCAGCCATTTCTGGTGTGAGTATAGTTATTAATCTAATAACAAATTAAAATAGTATAAAGAAATAATTTAAACTTACAAATACCAAGTTAAGATAATGCAATCTGAATCCTGAACACAACAACATCATCAATACGACGATATATCAAACACTTTGCCAATCATGCATTCAACTATTTAATTATCCATAACTTTCCACATTTCCTAATATACTTCACCTCAACCTCGTATATATATATATATATATATATATTCTTATTTTACATCCGCATAGCACGAATACACATACAATCCATTACTTTTCAATATAAATTCTCTAACCCAAATATTCATTCTTCCACAAGTATCGTCATAATAGCATTATATGAATATAACTAAATGATGTTATTACTCCTTTCATTAATAACCATTTATATGAATACTACTCATAATACAACATACTCTCTTAATAACCATTTTCATAACCAATCTCATAATACGGGTATTTATTTTATTATGCCCTATCAAGTATCAGTTCTTACAAATGCTTCTATTCTCATAATACCACATTTATTTATGTTTTATAACGCAAATATAACATCTCATTGCCCATTGCAATTTACTCGCCTTTCATCACATCATTAACACATCACTAATTAGAATGCTTATTCACATTGCATCAAAAGCATGTTTTATAGCTCATTCTCATCTCATTATATCACTTAGTTACTACTCAATCTTACTGAGAATTAAACTTACTTTCATTTTTACTTATATCTCAAGTTACCATTAATTTCTCTTTCATTCTCATCAATTTATACTCCATATCCCAACATAGTTTGGGCAATAATATATCACACCCCAAAGCCGATAGCTTGGGTAATAATCACCGCACCCCAAACACATAGTCTGGGTAATATCACATCACATCTCAAGCCGATAGCTTGGTTATTAATTCACTTCAATTACTTTTCATCTTCACTTTACTTAGTTCTTCATTTCTATTAATCATTACCACTATCATGCCAACTTCACTTCAATTATGCCAAGGCAGGTAGTTCCCACCATTTCCACAGAAATAGCGGGCAGGTAGTTCCTTGACACAATTCCAAGGTGTAACAACTCATATCATACTGTACTTTACTTTAATAATCATTTACACAATACAATTACTTCATACTGTTCATTATAACACATGTCTCTTTTACTTTTCATTTAAATTAACCACATGCTGCATTTTTCACTTCTTTTCATACACAAATTCATAACTTATATTCCTTCATATTCCTTTCATTCACAACCACTTTCCTTCACATTCACAATTCACGTTCCACTTTCTTCACTTTCACATTTTATTTACACTTAGTTATTTTATTAGTTTGTCGACCAGTGAGCCACAATATCCCAATATACTGAAAGCCGACAACCCAGTAAAACACGCGGACCGATGCTCACATAGAGTCTTACACGTCCGAGGCTACGTCTTCCTCCCAGCCTGTGCTAGCGAGGGAACACCGCACCCCAGATAAACTGGGTACTTCCTCCCAGCCGAAGCCAGGAGGGAAAAACACCGCACCCCAGGTAAACTGGGTACTTCCTCCCAGCCGATAGCCAGGAGGAAAAACACCGCACCCCAGGTAAACTGGGTACTTCCTCGCGACAGCTGTCATCGAGGAAAACCGGGCCTCAAGTCGATAGCTTGGGCGAAAAACACCGCACCCCAGATATACTGGGTACTTCCTCCAGCCGAAGCCAGGAGGGAAAAACACCGCACCCCAAGCCGGTCCTTGGGTATTAGGAGGTCTAGCCCAAACCCCCAGGATTGCTGTAGGTACTGGTCAACAAAATCATCTGTTATTAGCATTAATCATTTCATCTTTTCAGCTTACTTTATCAACACAAGTATTTCACTTATGAATTCAATAATTGCCACAACCTTGACTTTAATCACGTGAATTAATAACACATTTTATTAATACGTACCATCTTATCTTTTATCTTACCATTTAATGCATATCCAGTGTCCACAATATTAATCATCACATCATTATACCACATTATGCATACATTCTGTCATTCAATATATAAAACCATCGTATCATATCAATGCATATTATTAATGCGCCAAGATTATAATAGTAATAAAAGAACTACATTATGTTATTCCATATCGTAAAAGTATCAAATGTATACTTCATCACATTATAATATCAATTATTATCCATTAATTCACTTCGAACATAATTATAATGTAAACATATAACCACTTACTAATTTCATCAATTATCACATCACAAGTTAATATCATGATATATATATCACAACCATACACCACACATGCGGGTTTCCAAGAAAAGGGGTCAAAATCATTTATTTCCTCTAATTAAATCTCATAATATCTAATTATAGCATACTAGCTCATACATCATGTTTCATATAAGTAAAATCACCTATAAGGGCTTATATGCCCCAAAACATGCACAAAACGTGCACTATAATTACACGGATTTTCAAAACATGATCACAATCACCAATTTCGTCTAATTACATCTTGTAACATCCATTCATAGCATGCTAGCCCATACACAAGGCTCCGCATATACCCAATTATCTATATCGGCCTATATACCCCAAAAACATGCACAAAAACACGCACGGGGTAAAAATATGCATAAACGATTTAATATATTTAATTTTTATACTTCAACACATCACATTAACCCATAATATAGGTTTTGTATACTTAAAATAGTTAATTTCCTCAAATATCACAAAAACTCAGTTTCGGACCCTTAAAAATCCGTATTTTCATTCAAAATCAGTTTTTAATATAACTTCTACAAAATACATCACAAAGCCACGAAATTCGGCCACAATATAAAATATTTATAAATAAAACATACTCACTTGACGGATCGAGCAAACGATGTCCCACGTCCGTCCTGTAGCCAGTCGAAGTTCGACTTTTTCCACCTAAATAGGAAATTATAGGATCGATTAGCATGAAACTCAAAACTCGACCTACGGATCTCCAAATTTGAATCCTTCTTCACCCACGCATCACAATTGACATATGTAGGCGAGCTACAACGACGGATTTCAAATTCGAACCCCGATGCAAGAACTCACATATTGATCGGAGGCTTTCTAATAGGAAAATTTCTTATTTCCTAATTTCTTCAATCCCTTTATCCTAATATCTCAAATCAGGGTTAACAACAATAATGAGACCCATCTACATCTCCGAATTCATCAAATTCTCACCTCTATATCGCGCGGGCATTTCACCGAACACCCGGCGTGCACTTTTCACCTATAATCCATTCCACTCAATTTAATTGAGCTGGAAGTCTATAAAAATCATTCTAAATTCATATTAATACTTTCATAACACTCTACACCCTCATATGCATTTTCTATGATTATTTGGATCGAGTTTTCTACCCGATTTCACAAACCCTATAGTTCGAGTTTATGCCAAAATCACCACTCCCCATTTTATTCTAATGGCTCACTAAAATTTTTACCACCATACAAGAGATAATCCTCATATATATAGCTCTATTTTACAAACCCAAAACCCTAATTTATCAACAACTTACAATTTCCCTAATAATCTACTAATTCCTCAAATCTACCACTTCCAACATCTCTAAATCTCTCTACCATAATAATCCTACTCAATAAAACTAATCACACTTAATTTTATACAATAAAATAAAAAGGGATATACCTTTTCGTAGTTGTTTCTCCAAATTGACTCCACCACTAGGTAGAACATCCTTCACTTAGTCATCTCCCCAAATTAATTCGAGAATCATAAAGTGATTGGGTGGATTTGAGGAGGGAGAGAGAGAGGCCGAAAAATGGGTTTTTTTTTTTTTGTTTCGGTCGGGTGGAATGAACGGGAAGGGAGAAGAAAGAAAGAAAGAAGAAAAGAAATGGGGGAGGGGGTTATTTGAAAATATAATATACTTTAATAATAATAGTAAAGTATAATTACATATAAGCCCTCCCCATCCAATATATGACAAATAAACCCCAACTCTTTTCTATAATAATACAAACAATACCAAATACACTAAAATTAACTGATAATAATCCCCCAAAATTATAAAATAAAATGAACAATATTTATTCACCTAAAATCTGAACTCACGACCCCAATATATCAATCATACCAATCTACCACAAATATCCGTACCAATATCAATATTGAAAATAAATAAAATAAGATATCACTGAAAAATAATTCTCACCCCTACAAAATATAAAAACGAAAAATTTCCGGTATTTTAAAATCCGAGGTGTTACACATGGATTAACTAAAAAGGCTAAATAAAATTTATGCATGCTAAAAATAGATAATGAGAGTGATAAAATGAGAATAAAAATTTGCACGTGCATCATACGTGCAAAAATAAAAAATGCATTTTTTTAAATTTAAAATAAATTATGGGGTGTTACAACACTCCCTTCTTAGAATAGTTTTGTCCCCGGAACTACACTTAGGAGCGAGAAAAAAAACAAAGAAAGAAAAGAAAAAAGTTTACAAAGATTTTAGTGGAAGAGTTCAGGATGATCTTTCATCATCTTTTCCTCCGATTTCCAAGTGGCCTCATCAACAAACTGGTTCCTCCAAATGACTTTGACCATAGGTATCGTCTTGTTTCTCAAGACCTTTTCTCGACGATCCATGATCTTAATAGGATGCTCAGCATAGCTCAAATCCAGTTGCAAACCTTCAGGTACTTCTGGCAAATGATGGCTCGGATCTGGGACATAACCTCGTAGCATGGACACATGAAAGACATTGTGTACTTGGGCCAACTCCTCCGGTAGTTCTAACCAATAAGCTGTATTTTCAATTCTCTTCAATATCTTGTAGGGTCCAATGTATCTCGGAGCTAATTTTCCTCCTATTCCGAACCGAATCATCCCTTTAGTCGGAGACACCTTCACAAAGACATAGTCACCTTCATCAAACTTCAGGTCTTTCCTCCAGTTGTCGACGTAACCTTTCTGCCTACTCTGTGCATCGACCAACCTCTTCCTGATCAGCTCGATCTTTTCTGAAGTCTGCTGCACAATCTCTGGCCCATACAGCTGCCGCTCTCTCACTTCATACCGACAGACCGGTGTCTTGTATTTCTTTCCATATAGAGCTTCATTCGGTGCCATCCCAAAGCTTGCTTGGAAACTGTTGTTGTATGCAAATTCCACAAGAGCTAAATGTCTCTCTCAGCTGCCACTGAAATCCAACACACAACATCTCAACATATCTTCCAGCACCCTGTTGACTCTCTTAGTCTGCCCATCAGTTTGAGGATGAAAGGCGGTACTGAAATCAGTCTTCGTCCCCAAAGCTGCTTGAAGACTTCTCCAGAAATGCGAAGTGAAATGTGCATCTCAGTGGGATACTATTGACAGTGGAACTCCATGAAGCTTCACAATCTCACCAACATACATTTCTGCCAGCTTCTTCATTATTAAAAAGTGAGCCGATTTGGTGAGTCGTGTAACACTCCCACAATTTATTTTCAAATTAAAAATGCATTTTTATTTTTACACGTATGATGCACGTGCAATTTTTTATTCTCATTTTTACTCTCATTTAGCATGCATAAGTTTTAATTAGCCTTCTTTTGATCTATGGACCTATAGACTAAAATCTAGCCCATTAGGAGGAGAGCCCACTAGATAATTAAATTAATTAATTAGAAATGAGCCCATGAAGCTAGCCCACTAATAAAAACATAAATTAAGTTGAGCTTGGACTAATACATGACAAGTTACAACTTTTAGTATACATTTAAAATTATAGGATTGTATTTAATTTGTATGTACATATTTGCATTGTGCATGTGTGCATGCACACAATAGTGACCGGATTACACCCTAGTATAGGCCGGATTTGGTGAGTGGGGGAAGGGGAAAGGTTTGGAGTTACGGGAGTTAAGTTTTTGAAAGGGTGGAAAGGTGAAGAGATGGAGGTTTTACGAGTTAGAAAAATGGAGGGTTGTATGGATTAAAAGAAAGAGTTATTAGGGTGAGATTTTTTGCACTTTAGACCCTCACAAAACCCTATAAATAGAACTTCCATTTCTCATTCTTCTTTGCACCAAAAACAATAACAAAATAAGAGAAGGAAAGAAAAGAAAGAGAGTAAAAGAGTTCCATTGCTTGGAGGAAATTCTTGCTAGGAGAAGAAGCCATTGCTAGGAGGAGAAGCCTTGCTAGGAGCTAGGAGTTGCCTTGGAGCTAGAAGTGGTGTTCTTTTCTTTCATTAGTCAAGCTTCAAAAAGGTGGGTGTTCCTGTACTTTCTAACTGTAGAATAATGCATGCTAAGTAATAAATAATGAGTAATATGGAATTTCTCATGTGATCCATGCTATGGTATGAGATGTGAATGATAGTAATCCATGTATGATTAATAAATTAAATCACATCATATTAAGGGTTAATGAGAAAAAGAATTGATTGATTATTTGTCATACATTAGTATACATGAATGTAGAAAATTCTATGTGAACAATTGATAAGTAAATAAATTATTGTAAAGAAGATTTGATGTTATGAAACTCATTTGAGTGTTTATAGAAAATATAATATGCTATCTCTAATTAAAAAGTATAAATGCAAATTTGTGTTTTCAAATAAAAGGAAACGATTTTGAAGGTTGTTTTATTCTTTAAAATAAGATTTATAGATCTATAAGTTACTGTTGAACAGTAAACTCGAAATTGTATGAATGAAATTCAGGTCTAACAAAATATTAGAACAAATAAGAGAAATCGAGTTTCTATGAAAGAAAAGAGATACCAGAAAGTTTTGAGAAAAAGCAAAGGAATAAACTCTGTGTCAGCTGGCGCACTTGGCCTAGTGGTCGGAGGTTGCGTCGACCTTCTCTGTGGTCCTGGGTTTCGAAACCCGTTGGGCCAAGTATATAACTTTTTTTTTGTTGTTTTAAAATTCACCCAAAAACCTAGAATGAACATTAGAGACTCTCGCTAAAGCCTTTGAACAATAAGTCCAAATGGACTTACTGGTTGATGCGCTCTGACTTGGGCGCTGGCTTTGTTGGCTCAGGTTCGAAACCTAGGGTTAGCAAATATTTTTTTTGCTGAGGGTTTTAATACATTTGGGAGTCCTAATGCATTTGAAAAATTGGAAAAGAAAATCCTGGTGTTATAAAATGAAATGGGGAATTTATTAAGATAGTTTCAAAGAGTTTTAGGTATATCTAAGAAGTAAAAGAGACCTTCTGAGATAGAGTAGTCACATTGGGCGGGAGGTTCGCACGACGAGGAGTCTGTATAACAATCGGGCGGGGGATTGGCTGCGGCGATTCTCCGGGGCTGGGATCCGTACTCATGGAACATCTCAACTTTGTCATATTACTGGGTAGTTGTCATGGCGAGGGATCGAACCCTTTTATTGTGGAGTACGTAGGCGCTTGCCATCGGATCTATGTAGTATGAGATGCATAAAATCTGAATAAGTGTGCATTAGTGTTATCCTAGAATAAAGATAACTGCATTAGGCATTAAGGCATGGCATACACTTACATGTTTAGAGTAGTCACATTTCTACACTTTATTTCAATCAAGTTTGTATTTTGTTAAAGTTTGGTGATCATTATACTGTCTTTGGCATAGAGAGGATATCCGTGTATAACGTTTCGTCAGTTGCAATCAACTGACGTACCCACAATCTTACATGCAGGTAATGGAAGTTCATGAAGCAATAAAGTGGATATGTTGATACTGTTTTGTTTAAAGATGTTGTATTTATCTCATTGTAATCTTTTATTCTTCCGTTGTGTAAACAAAGTGTACTGTAACTCTGATGTACTATTGAAAAAGTTTAAAATTTTTCTTGTAAAATTGTACGAAGTGAAGTAAAGATCATGTGGAATCTCGAATTCATTCTTATTTGGAATTCGGGGCGTTACAGATGGTATCAGAGCATGCTTCACAAGTAGTATAAATTTATAAGGAACAACACCCTAGAGTGGACACTAGCATGTGAGTTTCAACTTATAGAGATTTAAACTCATGTTTGTGTTGCTCTATAAGATGAAATTTTCTCCTCCTTTTCCCTATAAGATGGCCAATCAACCTGATCACCAGAACGAGGCGCCTTGGTTTGTCCACCCCGAGGATGAGGAGGAAGAACCAATGGAAGAAGAAGAAGTGGACCCAGAAGAAGAACCAGAGGAGGAGGAAGAAGAACCATTCGAGATAGAAGAAGAAATTCCTGAGTTCAGGGAGATTACTCCACCTCCACCTGATCTTCCTGAAGACTTTCCAGAAGGACTTGTTCCAGATAACCCAAATGACATTATTACTTCTCTTCGACAGGAATTAGACGCTCAAAAGTAGAGAGTTAACCACTTGGAGTTACAGCAGGCACAAGACAAGGAGTGCATCCGGGTATCTGGAACGAGTCCTTTGTTCGGGGAGTCTTCGGGAAGTTCAGGCAGAGGTGGAGTAATCTCTCTGGACTCGGGAAATTCTTCTTCTCTTTCAAATGGTTCTTCTTCTTCCTCCTCCTCTGGTTCTTCTTCTGGGTCCTTTTCTTCTTCTTCCATTGGTTCTTCCTCTTCATCCTTGAAGTGGACAAACCAAGGTACCTCATTCTGGTGATCATGCTTTGAATACCCCGTAATTTGTGAATAGTATAAATAAATATATATATATAATAAAATGGTTGGTTTGATAAATTGTTTGTGAAGATGTGGCTGTATATGATATTGGGTTGTGAAAAAATGATTTGGTTTGAAAAAAAAAGATTCATTAGAATCCGGTTTGATTGAATGGGGCCCCACCGGTTTGGAAGAAAGAGCAGCATACGGGATTGGTATGCTGTGTGGTTATTAGATTTGTTAAAGAATATGGTTGTTGTTGAGATTTGGTGTGGGCCTGGTTTGGAATTGTATGGTATGTAATATTGAAATATGGATTGAAATATGAAGTGTACAAGAGGTACACGGTAATTATGAAGGGGATTTGGAATAATATAGTCCCACATGGGAAATATACAAAAATAGTGTGAATATAAATATAATTGCCTATGATCAAGAGTCACCAAATTGGTTAACCACCTTTTGAGAGGCAGCCTGTGGTGGGCAGTTATACTACATAGTATCTAATTTGTCTTCTAAAAATATAAAAATTGACTGAGTATTGGGGCGGGGCGTTACAAATGGTATCAGAGCTGACTTTCGACACTGGGTGTAGAAGAGGGGCTCAGTATGATCCACGGTGCTAAGAGTCATTTATCTCCGGGGTCGGATATATTCTGCGGTATTGAGAGTCACTGATCTCTGGAATCAGGTAGGATCTGCGGTGTTGAGAGTGATTGATTGCCGGGTATCCGATCTGCGGTGTTGAGAGTGATTGATCTCCGGAATCGAGGACGACGCTACATCGGCTAGAAAGGCGGATCCTACACTAGATGTGTGTCTCGTACTCAGCGAGGATGCTGATTTCTAAGGTGGGGTGTATGTAATACCCCGTAATTTGTGAATGGTATAAATAAATAAATATATATATATATAATAAAATGGTTGGTTTGATAAATTGTTTGTGAAGATGTGGCTGTATATGATATTGGGTTGTGAAAAAATGATTTGGTTTGAAAAAAAAAAGATTCATTAGAATCCGATTTGATTGAATGGGACCCTACCGATTTGGAAGAAAGAACAACATACAGGATTGGTATGCTGTGTGGTTATTGGATTTGTTAAAGAATATGGTTGTTGTTGAGATTTGGTGTGGGCCCGGTTTGGAATTGTATGGTATGTAATATTGAAATATGGATTGAAATATGAAGTGTACATGAGGTACATGGTAATTATGAAGGGGATTTGGAATAATATTGTCCCACATGGAAAATATACAAAAATAGTTTGAGTATAAATATAATTGCCTATGATCAAGAGTCACCTAATTGGTTAATCACCTTTTGAGGGGCAGCCTGTGGTGGGCAGTTGTACTACATAGTATCTAATTTGTCTTCTAAAAATATAAAAAATGTCTGAGTATTGGGGCGGGGCGTTACATGCTGATTGGCCATCTTATAGGAAAAAGGTGGAGAAAAATGTCATCTCATAGAGCAACACAAACATAAGTTTAAATCTCTATAAGTTGAAACTCACACTCTAGTGTCCACTCTAGGGTGTCGTTCCTTATAAATTTGTACTACTGTGAAGCTTGCACTGATACCATCTGTAATGCCCCAAATTTCAAATAAGACCGAATTCGAGATTTTACACGATCTTTACTTCACTTCGTACAGTTTTATAAGGAAATTAAAACTTTTTCAACAACATCAGAGTTCATTACACTTTTGGTTACACAGCGGAAGAATAAAAAGATTACAACATTGAAAACAAAATGTAACTTATACAACTTTATCAAAATGTCATCGATTGCATCATAATATCTTTGTTCCTTCATGAATAGTCCATTACCTGCATATTAAGCTATGGGCACGTCAGTCACTTACAACTGACGAAAATATTATACTCGGCTATCCTCTCTATGCCATACATATAACGATTTCATTACTTTAACAAATCACAAGAGTTGAATGAACAATAAAGTGTTAAATCGTGACTACGCTAAACATGTAAGTGTATGTCATGCCTTAATGCCTAATGCACACATTTCTATACTAGGATGACACTAATGCATACTTGTTCGGATTCTATGCATCCCATACTATATAGGTCCGAGGGCAAGTACCTACGTACTCCACAATAAAGGGCTCGATCTCTCACCATGACAACTACTCAATAATGAAGCAAGATTTAGATCATTCCACGAATATGGATCCCAGCCACGGAGATCCACCGCCGACTGTTATAATAGATCCCTCATCGTGCGAATCATCCTGCAAGTGTCCTTCTAGCCCGATATACGTATATACATAGGAGTATGGCAAACTATCTGCCCAACTACGCTAAGTCCCGAATTTAAAATAAAAGCCTGTCTTCCACGGAGCAACCACAATCATGAAGATCCACCACCGACTGGGTCTATAGCCACGGAGATCCACCACCGACTATATAGAAGCAACCCACTTACGTTTGCCCAGGTTCACTATATTTTCACTTATGTGCCTAATTATTTAGTTCAAGACATGAATAATTTTCCAAGCCTTAGAATTAGTATTACCTCCTACCGGGCTTAATCAACATTCACCGAGATAGCTCCAGGGCCATATCTCAAAAATATAACTCAATTCTTTTCAATTTTATAATTCCGGTACCCGAGGTCTCACTAACTCTAAATCAAAATTTTTTCATGTACAAGAAATCATGAGTACACATACCCTTCAATAAACATGTCTTAAACTTAGATGTTTTCATCTTTCAACTTATTCACAAAATATCAATATTTTATCCACAAGGCAATCTTTTGCTTAGTCTTGTCCCTATTCATGATCTTATTCGTCCATTCATAATATTTACAAGCAAAATAAAATATTTCTTTAAAGAACATAATTTCATTATATGAAATTTTATAATCAATCTAAGCTATTTCAAAGTCTCAATTCACTTAAAATATTTCTTAAACAAAATACAAGTGTAATCTCTTTAAAAGATCACTTCACAAAATAATATTTTGTTTTTCTTCACTACAAAGTTCCATACTCAAAATTTCATTTCTCTTTATATCTCAAAATATACAAGAAATAACAAAATACAAGTGTAATCTCTTTAAAAGATCACTTCACAAAATAATATTTTGTTTTTCTTCACTACAAAGTTCCATACTCAAAATTTCATTTCTCTTTATATCTCAAAATATACAAGAAATATTATTAATATTTTCTATTCCATTTCATATTAAAATTCCCTTAAAAAATCCAATTCACTGAAATGAAGAAAATAAACAAAGAAAAATAAAAAAGAGGGGGGGGGGGGGGGGGGGGTTTCGAACCCACTACCTGCCGGCAACAACAGCCAACGTCCAAAACCCGAACCCACTAACCGTTTAGTCCATGTGGACTTTTTGTCCATTTCATATGCCGAACTACTCTTAAATCAAGTTTCAGTTTCGAAAATTCATAAAAAAAAGAACAAAAGTGAATGTGACTATCAAGTTTCGAACCCAAGATCTTTTTCAAAGAGTGATCTGTATTGCACTGGCTAACCAGTAAGTCCAAGTATATTTTCTGTTTAGAAATTGTATTATTATTGTAACACCTCGAATTTTTAAAATACCGGAAATGCTTGTTTTATATATTTGGAGTGGTGAATAATTATTTTGATATATTTTATTTTTAAATATGGATATTGGTATGAGTATTTATTGGATTGGAGTAAATGGTATATTGAAGTATGAGTCGAGTTTTATATGGAAAAATTATTGTTTAATTTTGTTTTATGATTTTGGAGGATTATTATGGAATGTTTTAATATATTTTGTATTGTTAAAAGTAGAGTTGGGGTTTATTTGTAATATTTTATATTTGGAAGGTTTATAGGTAAATATACCATACTATTACTATTATTATATATAATATATTTTATAAAAATTTCCCTAACACCCATTACTTCTTCTTTCTTTTCCTTCCTTCTTTTTCTCTCCCGGTCGAAGGCTGCGAAGCCACTGAACCCATTCGGTTGGCTCTTCCCCCACCCAAATCTCTTTCATTCCTCCATGGTTTTTAAATTAAACTGAGGGGTATACTAATTGAAGGGTTCTCTACAACGTGGTAGCATCGGATTTTCGAAAGGATTCCGAAAAGGTATACCTTATTTTATTTATTCGTATAAAATTAAGTGTGGTTAGTTTTATCGAGTAGGATTATTATGGTAGAGAGATTTAGAGGTGTTGGAAGTAGAAAATTTGGGGAATTAGTGGGTTGTTAGAGAAATTACAAGTTGTTAGTAAATTAGGATTTTGGGTTTGTAAAATAGAGATATATATATATATATATATATATATATATATATATATATATATATAAGAATTATCTCTGGTATGGTGGTAAAAATTATAGTGAGTCATTAGAATAAAATGGGGAGTAGTGATTTTGGTATAAACTCGAATTATAGAGTTTATGAAATCGGGTAGAAAACTAGATCCAAGTAATTGTAGAAAATGCATGTGAGGGTGTAGAGTATTATGAAAGTATTAATATAAATTTAGGATGATTTTTATAGGCTTCCAGCTCAATTAAATTGAGTGAAATGGATTATAGGTGAAAAGTGCATGCCGGGTGTTCGGTGAAATGTCCGCGCGATATAGAGGTGAGAATTTGATGAATTCGGAGGTATAGATGAGTTTCATTATTGTTGTTAACCCTAATTTGAGATATTAGGACCAAGGGATTGAAGAAATTAGGAAATTTTCCTATTAGAAAGCCTCCGATCAATATGTGAGTTCTTGCATCGGGGTTCGAATTTGAAATCCGTCAATGTAGCTCGCCTACATATGTCATTTGTGACGCGTGGGTGAAGACGGATTCAAATTTGGAGGTCCATGGGTCGAGTTTTGAGCTTTAAACTAATCGGTTCTATAATTTTTCAATTAGGTGGAAAAAGTCGAACTTCGACTGGCTACAGGATGGACGTGGGACATCGTTTGTTCAATCCATCAGGTGAGTACGTTGTGTTTATAAATATTTTATATTGTGGCTGAATTTCGTGGCCTTTTGATATGTTTTGTGGGAGTTATGCCCAAAAATGAATTTTTGTTGAAAATACGGATTTTTTAAGGATCCAAAATGGGTTTTTGAGATATGTGGTGAAAGTGACTATTTTAAGTATATAAAATTTATAGTATGGGTTAATGTGATGTGTTGATATATAAAAACCAAATATATTAAATCGTTTATGCATATTTTTACCCCGTGCATGTTTTGTGCATGTTTTTAGGGTATATAGGCCGATATAGGTAATTTGGTATATGCGGAGCCTTGTGTACGGGCTAGCATGCTATGGATGGATGTTATAAGATGTAATTAGACGAAATTAGTGATTGTGATCATGTTTTGAAAATCCGTGTAATTATGGTGCACGTTTTGTGCATGTTTTGGGGCATATAAGCCCCTATAGGTGATTTTACTTATATGAAACATGATGCATGAGCTAGTATGCTATAATTGAATATTATGAGATTTAATTAGAGGAAATAAATGATTTTGGCTCATTTTCTTGGAAATCCACATGTGTGGTGTATGTTTGGGATATATATGTATCATGATATTGACTTGTGATGTGATAATTGATGAAATTAGTAAGTGGGTATATGTTTACAGTCTAATTATGTTCGACATGAATTAATGGGCAATAGTATGATATTACAATGTGATGAATTATCTATTTTGATACTCTTACGATATGGAATAACCTAATATAGTTCTTTTATTAATATTATAACTTGGTGTACGTTTATATGTGATTTAATGAAGTAGCAAATAGCATTGTATTCATGATGGGTGATGTTATGGAAAATTAAATAACATGGTACCCTTAATGTGGGTTGATATGGCAAAATAAATATCCTAGCGCATAAATATTATGCATTAATATGATATGATAAGTTATGTGTTGAATAACAGGGTGTATGCATAGTGTGGTATAATGACATGAAGATAAAAGATCAGCTGGTACGTGCTAATAAAATGTGGTATTAATTCACGTGGTTAAAGCAAAAGTGAAACGCTTGTGTGATAAAGTAAAATGGAAAGATGCAATGATTAATGCTAATAACAGATGGCTTTGTTGACCAGTACCTACAGCAATTCTGGGGGTTTGGGCTAGACCTCCTAACACCCAAGGACCGGCTTGGGGTAAGTGGACCCAAACTATGTTTGGGGTAAGTGATTTTTATTGCCCAAGCTATCGGCTTGAGGCCCGGTTTTCCCTCGATGACAGCTGTCGCGAGGAAGCACCCAGTTTACCTGGGACGTGGTTTTTTCCCTCCTGGCTATCGGCTGGGAGGAAGCACCCAGTTTACCTGGGACGTGGTTTTTCCCTCGATGACAGACGTCGCGAGGAAGCACCCAGTTTACCTGGGACGTGGCTTTTTCCCTCTTGGCTTCAGCTGGGAGGAAGTACCCAGTTTACCTGGGACGTGTTTTTCCCTTGCTAGTTCGGTTAGGAGGAAGACGTAGCCTCGGACGAGTAAGACTCTGTGTGAGCATCGGACCGTGTGTTTACTGAGTTGTCGACTTTCAGTATGTTGGGATACTGTGGCTCACTGGTCTACAAACTAATAAAATAACTTTGGGGTTAATAAAAATGTGAGAGGAAAGAAAGTGGATAGTGAAATGTGAATTGTGTGTGGGAAAGAAAGTGAATAGTGAAATGTGAATTGTGTGTGGGAAAGAAAGTGAATAGTGAAATGTGAATTGTGTGTGGGAAAGAAAGTGAATAGTGAAATGTGAATTGTGGATGAGAAAGAAAATAGTTGTGAATGACGTAAATGTGAAAGTGAATGTGTTATGAGTTAGTGTACGGAAAGAAATGATAAATGCAGCATGTGGTTAATTTAAAATGATAATAATAGAAGAGACATGTGTTCTTATGAATAATACGAAGTAATTGTATTATGTGTGTGATTATTAAGTGAAAAACAGTATTGTATGAGTTGTACCTTGGAGTTGTGTCAAGGAACTACCTGCCCGCTATTTCTGTGGAAATGGTGGGAACTACCTGCCTTGGCATAATTCGCAGGGTAAGTTGGTATGATACTGGTAATGATTAATGGAAATGAAGAATTAAATTGAGTGAAGATGATAAGTGATTGAAGTGAATTAATAATCAAGCTATCGGCTTGAGAGGTGATGTGATATTACCCAAACTGTGTGGTTTGAGGTACAGTGATGATTACCCAAGCTATCGGCTATGGGATGTAATATGTTGTGGCCCCAGATTGTGTTTGGGGATTAAGTGAAAATGATAATAAGATATATTACTTATAAGAATGAGAATTTCTAAAGTGGTATAATGAGATGGAAATGAACCATAAAACATGTTTTTGATGTAATAAGTATAAGCATTCGATCAATAATGTGTTAATGATGTGATGAGGTGTAAGAGCATTGCAATAAGCAATTAGATGTTATATTTGTGTTATAAGACTTGAATGAATGTGGTATTAAGAGAATATTAGCAATTGTAAGAAATGATACTGGATAGGGCATAATAAAATAAATACCCGTATTATGGGATTGGTTATGAAACTGGTTATTAAGAGAGTATGTGCATTATGAGTTGTATTCATACAAATGGTTATTAATGAAAGGAGTAATAACATACAAATGGTTATAATGCTATTATGACGATACTTGTGGAAGAATGAATTGGGTTAGAGTAGTTAAATTGAAAAGTAATGGATGGTATGTGTATGCGTACTATGCGGATGTCGAATAAGTACATATATATATATATACGAGGTTGATGTGAAGTATATTATGAAATGTGAGAAGTTATGGATAATTAAATAGTTGAATGCAGGATTGGCAAAGTATTTGATATATCATTGTATTGACGATGTTGTTGTGTTCAGGATTCAGGTTGCATTATCTTAATTTGGTATTCGTAAGTTTAAATTATTTTCTTTATACTATTTTAATTTGTCATTAGATTAATAACTATACTCACTCCAGCAATGGCTAATCCCTTAGTGTTTGGGGGGTTAGGGGAGTCTGAGGACTACCCTAGATCCCCTACTGTTACAGGTTCTCATCAGTGCAGGGGTGAAGCGTGGATTGGTAGGATGAAGTTTTAATTTAAAAATTTGTATTATTTAGTTATAGGAATAGTAAAATTTATGATTTAAATTGTATTAGAGATGTATAAGCATGTATATGACGATGATGAGTATAGTGTGGGGTGGTGTGGTATGTTTGTGACCCGTACCCATCTTGTTGTGGAGTACCGGGCTCTGTGGTAGGTTTTACAAGGATTTTTCAAAAAAATTACCTCGTTTTTCAAAGAAATTTATAGTTTTTAATTGATATTTAATAATCCGTTATGAGTTTGGCCCCCAGAGCATTATATTATATTGCCTGTATGTTTCTGCTCATTTTGGCCTGGGGAGCCCGTGAATTGATTGGGTGTATTGTGAGCTACGGAATTTTGAGCAGAATTCCGTAAGCTTTTTGTGTTCGGGGCAAAATTTACAAGGGAGACTCTGCCAAAATTTTCCTTGAAATATAACTTTCTTAATTTATGACCAAAGTGATATAGAAATTGAAAGAATTGAATTTGGAGACTTAGTTTTCAAAAAAAAAATTTTGGGGTGTTACAATTATTGTAGAACCCCGTATTTTCAAATATTATTTTATTATTTGAAAATGGATTTAAATGAATTTCTGAGGATTTAATTGATATTTTCTAAAAAGATCTATCTTTTGTACACGTGCAAAACACGTGCAAATGAGTTTTGAGATGCTTGAAAAATTAAGAATTCTTTATGAAAAATCATTATTTATTATTTTGGAATTATGTAGTATTTTTCCGGATTTTTCTGAATTTAATTAGTACTATTTGCAAATTTTAATAAAAGAAGGGCTTATTTGCAAAATTGACAATTTTAAGGGTTGAAGTGCAAAATGTATTTACTGGACTTTCCGATCAGTATTTGTTAAGGTATAGAAGTATATTTTCATATAAATCCTAATTTTAATGAATTATGAGATGAATTTCCAAAAGAAGATATATATATATAATTGTATTTGGATGGATTGTTTTGCAAATGTAATTCCTAAACCCTAATACTTGATCCCGGCCTATATAAAGAGAGTTGCAGCCGTCATTCGCTGCATAACTCAGATTTCATTATATTATTTTCTTGGTGATTGGAGAAGGAGTTTGGATCTAGCAAAGGAAGGCTTTTGTGGATTCTTCTTGCTTCTAAAGGTGAGTGATATAGACTTGTTTGTTTATGTGTATGATTGCATGTTGTTTTGTTTGATGATTTCGTATCTTGTATGAAATCGATGCCATGGTTGTTATTCGTAATATACATGTGAAATCCATGATAGATTAGTAGATCTCGATTGACAATTCTTGATTGCTTGAAACATGTTAAGATTCGATTATGATTATTGAAGATAAGAAATTGGATGGAGGAATCTCTAGACATTGTTATTTACGAGTTGGATTAGATATGAGTAGAGGGAGAGATTTGGTATTTGAGATTGACTCCAGTATTGATTATTGATTTCAGACCTAAATTGTGAGATCTGTAGGCCGACAGTCGACTGGGACTAGGTATCAGTCGACTGGTACGACCCTAATATTGTATCTTTAGTTTTTTCTCGAAATTCTCTCGGGTAAGTCGACTTATGTTCTTATAAGTCGACTTATGTTCTTATAAGTCGACTTATGTCCCCTTTTAAGTCATCTTATGTTTTGATAAGTCTTCTTATGATCTTTATAAGTCATCTTATGTTTTGATAAGTCTTCTTATGATCTTTATAAGTCATCTTATGTTTTGATAAGTCTTCTTATGATCTTTATAAGTCATCTTATACTTTTGATAAGTCTACTTATGATTTTTATAAGTCATCTTATACTGTTGATAAGTCTACTTATGATTTCTATAAGTCACCTTATATTATTGATAAGTCTACTTATGATTTTTATAAGTCATCTTATACTGTTAGCACTTGGATTGTTTCTTGAGAATTATTGATAATTATCTCGGGTAAGTCGACTGATGGTTGGTTAAGTCGACTTACTGCACTTGTTATAATTTTGACTATTAGTTCTCGAGGCAGTCGACTTATTACGGCATAAGTCGACTGGTTCTGATGAGTTTTCATGATCTTGAAGGTTCTTGTTATCGTTAGTTTACTTGTAGATGAATATGTTCGTCGGTGTAATAGTCACCATTGGTGATGCATGCCGGGTTCGTATTCTATCTATACCCTCTTTAGTTTGCTTGTAGATGAATATGTTCGTCGGTGTAATAGTCACCATTGGTGATGCATGCCGGGTTCGTATTCTATCTATACCCTCTTTAGTTTGTTTGTAGATGAATATGTTCGTCGGTGTAATAGTCACCATTAGTGATGCATGCCGGGTTCGTATTCTATCTATACCCTCTTTAGTTTGTTTGTAGATGAACATGTTCGTCGGTGTAATAGTCACTATTGGTGATGCATGCCGGGTTCGTATTCTATCTATACCCTCTTAGTTTGTTTGTAGATGAACATGTTCGTCGGTGTAATAGTCACTATTGGTGATGCATGCCGGGTTCGTATTCTATCTATACCCTCTTTAGTTTTGTAGATGGATATATGGGTATCCGATCTATGGTATTATTGGAGATCGATTGTTGGACATACATCGTGGTATTGAGATTTATTGATAGTTGGGCATGATCAGAGAGGTGAGGATTATTGTTGTTCAGATCAGTCGACTGGTCCTTTGAACAGTCGACTGTACCGTACAGTGAACTGTACTATTTTGAGAGTAATTTGATTGAAGGATATTGATCGTTGGTATTGTTTCTCGACTCGGCTTCATGCATGTACTGGCCTATCGTTCTTGTTTCATATTACATGTTCAGTTTATGCATTTTTGTTCAGTACATGTTGTTTGAGAGTTTATGTTTATTTTTATTTATGTTGTTGTTTATATCACTCACACCATTTATGGCTGACCCCGTAGTATTGGGGGTTAGAGTTCAACTCTAGCCTCACATGTTGCAGGTTATTGCTTAGAATTGGAGGCTTGGATACTTGGGTTAGCTTTAGAGAGTATGAGTGAGATGATAGAGCCATGTGTAATTTTGTAAAGAATAGTGTTGTAAAAGAATTATTGTAATGTAAGGTGTTTGTATTTCCGCTGCAATTTGAAAAGATTATTGTAATAAAGGTTTGGAATAAAATGATTTGAGTTTTTGGCTATGTGTGTTGTTACATTGAAGTGGATCGCTGGGAAAGTGCCACGTATTTTCTAAAGTTTCGTATTTAGAAATTCGGGGCGCTACAGTTTGGTATCAGAGCATGCTTCAATAGTAATGATAGACATAGTATGAAAACCAACCTAGGTGTGGACACTAGAGAGTGAGTACCTAGGTGTGGACATTAGAGTGTGAGTATCACATAGAGTTGAAATATGATGTTTTGTTTGAGGTTATGGTATGGTTATGGTCTTGCCATAGGATATTAATGTGAGTTTGAATCGTGTGTGTGATGCTCTAACTTTACACTCGTTTTGCAGTAATCAAAATGGTTGCACCCAGGGGCAGAAATGGAGGCAACAATGAGGATGGATCGGGTAGTTCTCGAGGAGCGGGAATTGACCTAGAGGCTGAATTCGCTAAGGTGTATCAGACCTTGAATACGCTGATGGCACTCAATGTGGCGCAGCAGCAGAATCCGCCGCCCAATCATGGAGTTGGACATGGATTGGTGAATGCCGACCCCATTAAGCAGATCGAATCCTTTAAGAGGATGAGGCCGCCAGTCTTTGAGGGGCAAGCTGATCCAACAGCAGCAGATGATTGGATTAGGAAGATGCAGACGATCTTCGAGGTGTCAGAGACTCCTGAAGCTAGCAAGGTGAAGTTAGCTTCGATGCAGCTGGAGAAAGATGCAGGAATCTGGTGGGAGTCGCTGAAGAGGAATTTGGGAGATCAGCAGCTGACATGGGAAGCCTTTCTGGAGGAGTTCAGAGATCGCTTCTTTCCTCTTGATGTTCAGGAGAAGAAGGCGACTGAATTCTTGAACCTTCAGCAGGGGAGCATGACTGTTCGGGAGTATGAGACGAAGTTCGCTCAACTTTCGAGGTATGCACCAGAGTTGGTAGTGGACGAAGCAAAGAAGGCCAAAAAGTTTGAGCAGGGCTTGAGGCCAAACTTGAGGTCAAGGATGGTTCCATTGGGCATCAGAAGATTCGACAAGCTGGTCAGGAGAGCAGCTATGACCGAGGAAGATATGGATCAGTCCCGGGTAAAGCAAGAGACTTGGAACAAGAAGAAGAGGCCAGCAGAAGATCAGGAAAGGGAGGAAATCCCAGTGAAGCAGAGCAAGCCCAGTGATCCAGTGCAGAAGGCACCGGCAACTCGGGAGGTGACTTGTTATTTCTGCAGGCAGACAGGACATTTCAGGTCAGAATGTCCGAAGTTGGCAAAGCAGACTTGTTTTCAATGTGGTCAAGTAGGGCACATTCGACAACAATGTCCACAGCTGAAGAAAGAGAAGGCAGGGAAAGACAAGGACCCGAATCAGGGGCGAGTGTTCGCATTGACTGAAGAGGATGCGGGCAATCCAGAAACATGATCTGTGTGTGCAAGAATTTTAGAAATTATTCTTTTGTATTAAGTAAAACTTTATTTTGGAATAATTGAGGATTGAATATTATCTTCATGTAACAATTTATTTGGATTGATGGAATAAAGGCAAAGTTTTATTTGATACTGTTTTCTTGCATGCTATTTGTGTCGCCCATTTATTGCTAGCCTTAGTGTGGATCTTAAGGCGTTTCCAAGCAAGGTCTTGAGGTGGCTACCCTTAGTCATTCTTTTCTAAGGAGGGAGTGGTCATTGATTCTTGGAGGGATGAAGCAGAAGGTCAGAGTTGGATGCAGAAGTTCAGTGGTTGTTGCAGCATGGCTTTATCAGAGTCGCGCAGCGGAAGCTTGTCTTTTCTAAGTTCTTTGCATGATTGTGATTAATTGGTGTGATGTATTTATTTTGTTGGAATGCATTCTTTGGTGTGATTGTATTTCCTAAAGATTTATGTTTCCAGCTATGAATTTTCAATCATTGTTAGTGGGTTGTTTGGACCTCATTAGCCGTAGTTCTGAGGACAGAACTCTTCTAAGGAGGGAGTGATGTAGAACCCCGTATTTTCAAATATTATTTTATTATTTGAAAATGGATTTAAATGAATTTCTGAGGATTTAATTGATATTTTCTAAAAAGATCTATCTTTTGTACACGTGCAAAACACGTGCAAATGAGTTTTGAGATGCTTGAAAAATTAAGAATTCTTTATGAAAAATCATTATTTATTATTTTGGAATTATGTAGTATTTTTCCGGATTTTTCTGAATTTAATTAGTACTATTTGCAAATTTTAATAAAAGAAGGGCTTATTTGCAAAATTGACAATTTTAAGGGTTGAAGTGCAAAATGTATTTACTGGATTTTCCGATCAGTATTTGTTAAGGTATAGAAGTATATTTTCATATAAATCCTAATTTTAATGAATTATGAGATGAATTTCCAAAAGAAGATATATATATATAATTGTATTTGGATGGATTGTTTTGCAAATGTAATTCCTAAACCCTAATACTTGATCCCGGCCTATATAAAGAGAGTTGCAGCCGTCATTCGCTGCATAACTCAGATTTCATTATATTATTTTCTTGGTGATTGGAGAAGGAGTTTGGATCTAGCAAAGGAAGGCTTTTGTGGATTCTTCTTGCTTCTAAAGGTGAGTGATATAGACTTGTTTGTTTATGTGTATGATTGCATGTTGTTTTGTTTGATGATTTCGTATCTTGTATGAAATCGATGCCATGGTTGTTATTCGTAATATACATGTGAAATCCATGATAGATTAGTAGATCTCGATTGACAATTCTTGATTGCTTAAAACATGTTAAGATTCGATTATGATTATTGAAGATAAGAAATTGGATGGAGGAATCTCTAGACATTGTTATTTACGAGTTGGATTAGATATGAGTAGAGGGAGAGATTTGGTATTTGAGATTGACTCCAGTATTGATTATTGATTTCAGACCTAAATTGTGAGATCTGTAGGCCGACAGTCGACTGGGACTAGGTATCAGTCGACTGGTACGACCCTAATATTGTATCTTTAGTTTTTTCTCGAAATTCTCTCGGGTAAGTCGACTTATGTTCTTATAAGTCGACTTATGTTCTTATAAGTCGACTTATGTCCCCTTTTAAGTCATCTTATGTTTTGATAAGTCTTCTTATGATCTTTATAAGTCATCTTATGTTTTGATAAGTCTTCTTATGATCTTTATAAGTCATCTTATGTTTTGATAAGTCTTCTTATGATCTTTATAAGTCATCTTATACTTTTGATAAGTCTACTTATGATTTTTATGAGTCATCTTATACTGTTGATAAGTCTACTTATGATTTCTATAAGTCACCTTATATTATTGATAAGTCTACTTATGATTTTTATAAGTCATCTTATACTGTTAGCACTTGGATTGTTTCTTGAGAATTATTGATAATTATCTCGGGTAAGTCGACTGATGGTTGGTTAAGTCGACTTACTGCACTTGTTATAATTTTGACTATTAGTTCTCGAGGCAGTCGACTTATTACGGCATAAGTCGACTGGTTCTGATGAGTTTTCATGATCTTGAAGGTTCTTGTTATCGTTAGTTTACTTGTAGATGAATATGTTCGTCGGTGTAATAGTCACCATTGGTGATGCATGCCGGGTTCGTATTCTATCTATACCCTCTTTAGTTTGCTTGTAGATGAATATGTTCGTAGGTGTAATAGTCACCATTGGTGATGCATGCCGGGTTCGTATTCTATCTATACCCTCTTTAGTTTGTTTGTAGATGAATATGTTCGTCGGTGTAATAGTCACCATTGGTGATGCATGCCGGGTTCGTATTCTATCTATACCCTCTTTAGTTTGTTTGTAGATGAACATGTTCGTCGGTGTAATAGTCACTATTGGTGATGCATGCCGGGTTCGTATTCTATCTATACCCTCTTAGTTTGTTTGTAGATGAACATGTTCGTCGGTGTAATAGTCACTATTGGTGATGCATGCCGGGTTCGTATTCTATCTATACCCTCTTTAGTTTTGTAGATGGATATATGGGTATCCGATCTATGGTATTATTGGAGATCGATTGTTGGACATACATCGTGGTATTGAGATTTATTGATAGTTGGGCATGATCAGAGAGGTGAGGATTATTGTTGTTCAGATCAGTCGACTGGTCCTTTGAACAGTCGACTGTACCGTACAGTGAACTGTACTATTTTGAGAGTAATTTGATTGAAGGATATTGATCGTTGGTATTGTTTCTCGACTCGGCTTCATGCATGTACTGGCCTATCGTTCTTGTTTCATATTACATGTTCAGTTTATGCATTTTTGTTCAGTACATGTTGTTTGAGAGTTTATGTTTATTTTTATTTATGTTGTTGTTTATATCACTCACACCATTTATGGCTGACCCCGTAGTATTGGGGGTTAGAGTTCAACTCTAGCCTCACATGTTGCAGGTTATTGCTTAGAATTGGAGGCTTGGATGCTTGGGTTAGCTTTAGAGAGTATGAGTGAGATGATAGAGCCATGTGTAATTTTGTAAAGAATAGTGTTGTAAAAGAATTATTGTAATGTAAGGTGTTTGTATTTCCGCTGCAATTTGAAAAGATTATTGTAATAAAGGTTTGGAATAAAATGATTTGAGTTTTTGGCTATGTGTGTTGTTACATTGAAGTGGATCGCTGGGAAAGTGCCACGTATTTTCTAAAGTTTCGTATTTAGAAATTCGGGGCGCTACAATTATACTGTTCATACTATTCTGAATTTAATTCTTTTCTAAATTTATTTTTTATTTATCCAATGATCCAATCTTTTAGGATATTGGATAAACTTCTCTTTTGGACTGAGATAAATCTTAAAAACAAAATCAACAAGTTCAAACTTATTTTTAGAATATATCTTTATTTTCAAATAGATTTTTCTCTTTCTTTTTACATTCAAAAATCTGTATTTCTCATCGAAACTCGAAATTAAGAATCATGTTTGTTACAGCTAGTTCATGTACTCCAATATACTAGTCAAATTTTTGTGATTTAAGTCAAGCATATCTCTTAATCAATCATGAATATCTCAAATGAAGTTCTTCATGCAAAAATTTGTATCTTTAACAAATGTCGACATGTTTCATGGCAATAACCAAAGATTTATTTTTCTCTTTCTTTTTCTTCTTTCTAAATCATCATGTCTCTAAGCATATGTCAGAAAATAACATTCTTTAACAATTTCTCATACATATCACACATATACATAGGTTTACACGTATTCTAGCATGATTCATGTTATGAACTCTTCATTTTAATTAGCATGATAACAATTCATTTAGTAAGTCTCAACAAGAATATTGCATGTTATACTTGCATGGATTTTATCGATACATATCACATTCAACTTATACTACTCATTTAAATTATTTGGCATGCAAGCTTCTACTTTAGAAAGAAGGAGATCACCCACCTTAATTGAAGTTTGAACAATGAAAAGAAAGATGGAACACCACTTCTAGCTCCAAAGCAACTCCTAGAAAGACCTTCTCCTCCTAGCAAGACTCCTCCAAATGAGAACTCCTCCAAATGAGAACACACTTCTCTCTTTCTTTTTCTTTGTCTTCTTTTGATTTTATTTTTGGTGCAAAAGAGAAGTAGAAATGTGGGTTCTATTTATAGGGTATTGTTAGGGTCTAAAGTGTAAAATTCTCAACC
The DNA here is from genome assembly GCA_017893485.1 of Hemerocallis citrina. Taxonomy (NCBI): domain Eukaryota; kingdom Viridiplantae; phylum Streptophyta; class Magnoliopsida; order Asparagales; family Asphodelaceae; genus Hemerocallis; species Hemerocallis citrina. Next base: position 200,025,219 of record CM030366.1, on the reverse strand, counting down.
TAATAACTCTCTCTTTTAATTCTTCCAACCCTTCATTTTCTTAACTCCTAAACTCCTAACTCTTAACCTTTCGAACCTTTCAAAAACTCAACTCCCATAAACTTCAACCTTTCTCTCTCCCCCACTATCCCAAAACCAGCTTATTCCCTATGCATAACTCGGCCACACATGTGTACAAGTGTACATATGCACACTACAAATTAAGTACAATTTTTATAGTCCTAAATATGTACTAAAAGTTGTAACTTGTCATGTATTAGTCCAAGCTCAACTTAATTTTTAATTTTACTAATGGGCTTGATTCATGGGCTCTCTTCTAAATAATAAATTTAATTATCCTAGTGGGATCTTCTCCTAATGGGCTATAATTTAATCTCTAGGTTCATGGATTAACTAAAAAGGCTAAATAAAATTTATGCATGCTAAAAATAGATAATGAGAGTGATAAAATGAGAATAAAAATTTGCACGTGCATCATACGTGCAAAAGTAAAAAATATATTTTTAAAAATTTAAAATAAATTGTGGGGTGTTACACCGAGTGCGTAGCCCAGGTAGTTTGAGAAAATTAGGGCGTGGCTCGAGGTCAATGCCGAATGTCGAACCCCCCTTACAGGAGAGAGTTGTCGGGTTGTGGCTCGGTGGCAATGCCGAGCGCGTAGCCCAGATAGTTTGAGAAAAATAGGGCATGGCTCGAGGTCAATGCCGAATGTCGAACCCCCTTAATAGGAAAAAGTTATCGGGTTGTGGCTCGGTGGCATTGCCGAGCGCGTAGCCCAGGTAGTTTGAGAAAACTAGGACGCGGCTCGAGGTCAATACTGAATGTTGAGCCCCCTTAACAGGAGAGAGTTTTCGGGTTGTGGCTTGGTGGCGTTGCCGAGCGCGTAGCCCAAGTAGTTTGAGAAAACTAGGGCATGGCTCGAGGTCAATATTGAATGTCAAACTCCCTTAATAGGAGAGAGTTATCAGGTTGTGGCTCAGTGGCGTTGCCGAGCACGTAGTCCAGGTAGCTTGAGAAAACTAGGGCATAGCTCGAGGTCAATGCCGAATGTCGAACCCCCTTAATAGGAGAGAGTTGTCGGGTTGTGGCTCGGTGGCGTTGCCGAGCGCGTAGCCCAAGTAGCTTGAGAAAACTAGGGTGTGGCTCGAGGTCAATGTCGAATGTTGAGCCCCTTAACAGGAGAGAGTTGTCGGGTTGTGGCTTGGTGGCGTTGCCGAGCGCGTAGCCCAGGTAGTTTGAGAAAACTAGGGCGTGTCTCGAGGTCAATGCCAAATGTCGAGCCTCCTTAACAGGAGAGAGTTGTCGGGTTGTGGCTCGGTGGCGTTGCCGAACAGTAGCCCAGGTAGTTTGAGAAAACTAGGGCGTGGCTCGAGGTCAATGCCGAATGTTGAAGCCCCTTAACATGGTGTAAAAATAAAAGAAATGGGAGGAACCAAAATTACATTCATTTTTTACATAATGGGAAGACACGTAGGTGCCGATTACAAAGGGTCGGTTACATAAGTTTAGCCCTCTTCCTCAAGGAACTTGATGAGGTGCTCCGCATTTCAGGGCCTCTTGATCATCCTGCTCCCCAGGTTTGTGAGTCGGTACGTGCCAGAACGGAGCAATTCGGAGACCTTGTAAGGGCCCTCCTAATTAGGCGAGAGTTTCCGCTTTCCTCCGGGGTTGGATACCGCGAGCTTTTGGAGCACGAGGTCCCCTTGTTTAATGTTCGTTGGATGGACCTTCTTGTTGTAGAATTTCTCGATCCTCTATTGGTATATGCTTCTTCGAATGACGGATCTTTCCTTGACCTCATCGATGAGATCCAGGTTGAATCTGAGGTCCGAGGAGTTGTCATCCTTGTTGAAGGCCATGTCCCTGGGCGAGGGGAGGGCCGATCTCTAGGGGGATGATGACCTCGGTGTCGTAGGTGAGGTTGAACGGGGATTCTCCCGTGGGGATCCTCTTAGTGGTCCGGTGCACCCAGAGTACACTGGTCAGTTCATTGACCTATAGACCCTTTGGTGAATTATCCAGCCGCTTTTTGAGATCGTCCAGGATCTGTCGGTTTGCATTCTCGGCTTGTCCATTTGATTGGGGGTGGCACACCGATGAGAAGCATCGCTAGACACCGATGACTTCGTAGAATTTCTGAAATTTTTTGCCTGCGAATTGGGTATCGTTGTCGGTAATGAGCACCTGAGGGATCCCGAATCGGAAGATGATGTGCTTCTAGAAGAATTGCTGAATTTGGTGCTCAGTGATGGAGGCCAGAGGTTCTACCTCGATCCACTTGGTGAAGTAGTCGATGGCCACCACCAAGAATTTTCTTTGGCTCGTTGCTTGTGGAAAGGGACCACCAGATCCATCTCCCACATAGCAAAGGGGGGTCGGACTGGAAAGGGATCGAAGATTGGCCTATGGGAGTCTTTTCACCGATGAGAACCTTTGGCAAGGGCCACATCTCCTGACGAGGTCCTGGGAGTCTTGTAGCATGGTCGGCCAGTAGTACCCGTAATTTAAGGCCTTCCGGGTGAACGATCTGCTTCCCATGTGACATCCGCCGATCCCCTCGTGCAGTTCCTTTAGAGCGTATCTGGCCTTGTCAGGGGCTAGGCAACGGAGGTAGGGCTTGCCGTCGGATAAGGTGTATGAGCGCTTGAAGAGCGTCTCGTTGATCAGGGTGAATCTTTCCAAGCGGACTCTGATTCTTCTTGCCTCAGACCGATCTTAAGGGAGTTCGCCCGTCAAAAGGAACTTTCGAATAGGCATCGTCCAGTTGTCTGGTTGAAGAATCGTCGTGAGGCAGGAGGCTTCAGGGAGGTCGATGATGGGCTTGAGGAGGACTTTGATCAGAACGATGTGGTCGAGCCCTTAGAAGGACGACGAAGCGAGCTTTGATAGTGAATCTGCCTGGGCATTCTGCTCCCTAGGGATTTTTTCTACTGAGTGGTATTCAAAAGACACCAAGAGATGGCTGACCACTACCAAGTATTGCACCATCCGAGCATCGCGAGCTTCGTACTCCCCTGTGATCTGATTGACCACGAGTCCAGGGAGATTACTCCACCTCATCTTTTGTAATATGCACCTACATGTCTTCCCATTATGTAACTGATCCTTTGTAATCGGCACCTACGTGTCTTCCCATTATGTAAAAAATGAATGTAATTTTGGTTCCTCCCATTTCTTTTATTTTTACACCATGTTAAGGGGGTTCGACATTCGACATTGACCTTGAGCAATGCCCTAGTTTTCTCAAGCTACCCGGGCTACGAGCTCGGCAACGCCACCGAGCCATAACCCGACAACTCTCTCCTGTTAAGGGGGTACGACATTCAGCATTGACCTCGAGCCACGCCCTAGTTTTCTCAAACTACTTGGACTACGCGCTCGGCAACGCCACCGAGCCACAACCTGACAACTCTCTCCTGTTAAGGGGCTCGACATTCGACATTGACCTCGAGCCACGCCCTAGTTTTCTCAGACTACCACAGATGTCACATGGGGAGCAGATCGTTTGCCCAGATAACCCGGATGCGCTCCTTGTCTTGTGCCTGCTGTAACTCCAAGTGGTTAACTCTCCATTTTTAAGCATCCAATTCCCGTCGAGGAGAAGTAACAATGTCATTTGGGTTGTCTGGAACAAGTCCTTCTTCTGGGGAGTCTTCGGGAAGATCAGGCGGAGGTAGAGTAATCTCCCTGGACTCGGGAAATTCTTCTTCTATCTCGAATGGTTCTACTTCCTTCTCCTCTGGTTCTTCTTCTGGGTCCTCTTCTTCTTCAAGCGCTCACCCAGTCCATTGTAGGTCTCAAATTGAGGAGGCCTGAAATTCTGAGGGATCTCGGCTTCTAGGATTTGGGGGGAGAAAGGGGGTCCAGTTTTCCGATGACCGCGACCCGGTACCGATCCGCCCTCGCCGAGATGGGCGACGCGGTTCTCCATCTTTTGGGGGCAGGCCGATCCACGGGATTCGCCGTCTCCTGACCTGACCGGAGGTCGGAACTGTTACAGACCTCGGTGGTCTGTCCGCCTCGGATGGCTTGGAGGATCTCATCCCGGAAATTTTGGAACTCGACCCTTGTGACGGGGGCTTGCCCCATCGGGTCCTGCGGGGGCGGATGTCCCTGGTGTGAGCGACTGTGTTCTGGATAGCGCGCCTGAGACAGCCGTCGGCGATGGTTCGAGACCAAGTTGGAAGCGGCCTCTCCCCTGATCCGGCTGGCCTGCCGATCTGAGATGACGCGGCGTAAATTAGTTGCATTCGAAGGTCCCAATGACCCGAGGATGGTTGGAACCCTAGGCATCCGTGCGGCTGTGATGCGGAGGGTCTGGGTGTCGTGCCGCGGTGATGGCCCTTCTGGCTTTGGGGGCCATGGAAGGGCTCAAACTCGAGGTGACGTCCCTGATCGGGCTCGGACTGGCGATGGTACTAACAGAGTTTCCACAGACGGTGCCAACCTGATGCTGTTTGTTTTTTGGGTGTGGGGGCAACATGTGTGAGTTCTTGTAATTTGTGAAGTGGAAGTTGTAGTACTGGCGTCGGACTGATCCTGGGGAGCGGGACTGGCTCGAGTGTAGGAGTCAAGAGGTAGAGGTTGGGGGCTTAGCTTGGATCCAGTAGCTCGGCTCAGATGCTCGCAGCTCGGATGCTCGGACTCTCGTGTACCTACACACGGCCTAGAAACACCAGGAGCAATCCCGACGGCAGGCTCTCCGACGATCTAATCAGTCACTGAGAAAGAGACTGGACAGCTAGGGTTCAGGTGGGGAGAGTTTTTATTACCTGCAGAAGAGTGGAGGGGGTCTGGTATTTATAGGCAGTGGCAAACGGGTCTGGGACCCGAATGGGCCGGGTCGAACCCGTTTGCTTGTGGGCCTGAGAAGGGTAGGGGTCCGTTGGACTTCTGTTGATCTGATGATCAGGGAAGAGCGAGATTTGAGGGGATCTGACGGCCAGGAAGTGCCACGTCATCTAAACCATATAACTAGCCTAAAGTGATATATATACAGTTAGTATGCCGAAAAACCTAAATTTTGTTTATGGAAAAGTCATGTTTTGGTGAGTCTCATAATAGCATCCTCAATTAAACAATTATTCCACTTTTGTTGATTTGGAAGTCATGCTCCTACAGTCTTACTCCACATAATTAAACTTTTTATTAAAAACTAACCAAAGATGCACCTGGATTGTCGGGGGGGACTTCAATATTACCCGGTTTGCGTTCGAACACAAGGGTAGAGGTTCCAGTGACAGGCACAGGGAAGAGTTCAATAGGGTGATCACGGATCTTGAGCTGATAGATATCCCTATCAACGATAGACTATTTACGTGGTCTAACATGCAGGCTACTCCGATTATGGAAAAATTGGACAGGATTCTAGTTTCGATGGATTGGGAGGCTAAGTTTCCTCTTGCAATGGCTAGATCGATCCTTAGACCAACTTTAGATCACTCTCCAATCCTTCTTGACATTGGGCTCCAGGGTGCCAAAAGACATAGAAAATTCCGATTTGAGAAGGCCTGGCTGGAGATTCAGGGGTTTCACCACCTGGTGATGGAAAACTGGGCGCTCCCAGTGACTAGCTCAGATGCTGCGGGCCGTTGGTGTGAAAAAATTTGCAGATTGAGAAATCGGCTGCGTAAATGGAACCGGTCTAGGTTCTCGACCAACTGGCGTGCAAAAGATTCCTTGTTGGAAGGAATTGATCAACTTGAAAGACTGGAGGAATCGAGAGACCTGTCTCAGGAGGAAAGGAATAAACTCCTAGAGTTCCGTGAGAATATTGCTAATCTCTATAAGATGGAAGAAATCAAATGGCAACAAAGATCTAGAATTTTGTGGCTCAAAGAGGGAGACATGAACACGGCCTTCTTCAACCGAGTGGCAAGTGCAAGGCGCAGGTCCAATCTTATTTTATCCTTAGAAACAAGCTCGGGGACGGTACAAGATGAACAATTGATTTCCACAACCTTCCAAGGATACTACAAGGAACTCTTGGGAATAAAGAATGACTTCCGGGTCCTATTCAGGCATGAATTCTGGCAGACTTACTAGATCGAGTCATCGCCTACGCTATCCTGCCTGGAGGCTCCGTTCTCAGAGGAGGAAGTTAAAAAGGCTATCAGTCACATGGGAGCGGACAAGTTGCCAGGGCCAGATGGCTTCCCAATGATGTTCTTCCAAATTTTCTGGGAAGAAATTAAAGGGGACTATCTGGCATTACTGGACGACTTTTTCAATAACAAGCTCAGATTAGGAATGTTTAATTTTGTGGAGGTAGTCCTGATTCCCAAACGGGAAGAGGCATCGAAAGTGGGTGACTTTAGGCCAATCAGCCTAATAAATTGCTCGGCGAAGATTATTACAAAAATCCTAGCTATCCGCCTGGGGAGCATTATGGACAGCCTTATCAACAAATCTTAAACAGGCTTCATTAAGGGTAGAAATATCCTAGATTGTGTGGCAACGGCGGAACAAGTTATCCACCGCTGCCATACTACCAACTCTCCGAGCTTTCTGTTGAAGCTGGACTTTGAGAAAGCTTATGACTCGGTCGATTGGGAATGCTTGCTGGAAGCTCTCAGGGGTAGGGGCTTTGGGAATAAATGGATCAGCTGGATCAGGCAGTGCTTACAGACTAGCAAGATGGCCATATCAGTGAATGGTAGGTCGGGTCAGCCGTTCCCTTGCAGGAAGGGTCTCAGACAAGGGGACCCTCTATCACCTCTCCTGTTTACTATCGTAGCGGATGTACTGAGGGTTATGCTAGAGAACTGCCAGGAAAAAGGTTGGATCACGCCAGTGGCCAGTTTCACATCTACTAAAGGATGTTCAATCCTGCAATACGCAGATGACACCCTACTCTTTGGTAATGGGTCTAGACGAGAAACTGCCTGCTTTAAAGGGACCCTATACTGTTTTGAGGCCTGGTCAGGCCTGAGGATTAATTTTAACAAGAGTGCGCTGACCCCAATTTCCCTATCCGATGATAAAGCAGGGGAACACGCTACTATCTTGAACTGTACGACGAGTGGCTTCCCTATCAAATACCTAGGGCTACCACTTCGGCCAGGAAAATTATCTAAAGCAGACTGGCTGCCTATCATTTACAGGGTAGAGGACAGATTGTCGGGTTGGAAAGGTAAATTGCTATCACTTGGGGGCAAAGTGGTACTCATCAACTCAGTGCTGTCTAACCTGCCAATCTACTACATGTCTTTTTTCGAGCTTCCAAGGTGGGTGATCCAGAGGATTGATCGAATTCGTAAACGATTCCTTTGGAAGGGGTCAGATTCGGAGAAAGGAGGTTACCACCTCATCAAATGGAGTATCGCTTGCATGAAGAAGAGACATGGAGGGCTAGGCATCATCGACCCAGAGATATGAACCTTGCCTTGCTGGGAAAGTGGTGGTGGAAGGTATTCCACAATAGCGGGGAAGGTTGGCAGGAGTTCATTCAACCTTATCTAAGGGGAAAAGGCACGAGAAATCTTGGGTTCCGAGTAGAGACTAAAGTTTCGCGGCTCTGGAAAGGAATTGCCAAGACTAGCGACCCCTTCAACTTGGCAGTTACGTCGACTATCGGCAATGGCCGATCCACCAGATTCTGGTGGGATAGGTGGTGTGGAACCCATTCCCTGAAGGAAACATTCCCAGACCTGTATGAGAGGTCGAGTCAACCGAATATAACCGTTGCCGAAGGATGGAAAAGGGGAGGCTGGAAGCCGGCGTTCCGAGGAACGCTCACCCCAAATTTACACCAGCAATTGCTCGACATGCAAGCACACATCACACGGGTAGGCATGAGGTGCACACAAGGCCCAGATTAGAAGCGTTGGGGACTCGAGAACAAGGGCGCTTTCTCGGTGAGATCTCTGTATCATCGGATCCACTTTCGAGGATGCAGGCCCAGCTGGGCACAGGTGTTGTGGAAGGCAAAAACTCCCCTTAAAGTCAGAGTGTTCTTATGGCTAGTGCTCAATAATGTAGCGCCCCGAATTTCTAATACGAGAACTTAGAAAATACGTGGCACTTTCCCAGCGATCCACTTCAATGTAACAATATACATAGACCAAAACTCAAATCATTTTATTCCAAATCTTTATTACAATAATCTTTTACAATGCAGCGGAAATACAAAACACCTTAAAATACATTTAACTATTACAACTCTTTCTCTTTACAAATTACCCAAGGCTCTATTATAACACTCATAATCTCTATAGCTAACCCAAGCATCCAAGCCTCCAATTCTAAGCAACCTGCAACATGTGAGGCTAGAGTTGAACCCTAACCCCCAAAACTACGGGGTCAGCCATAAATGGTGTGAGTGATATAAACAACAAACATAAACAAAACAACTAAACATAAGCAACATGTACTGAACAAAAATACATAAACTGAACATGTAATCTGAAACAAGAACGATAGGCCAGTACATGAGTGAAGCCGAGTCAAGAAACAATACCAACGATCAAGTATCAATCAATCAATCTCTCTCAAAATATGTACAGCTTAACTGTACGGTACAGTCGACTGTCTTATGAACCAGTCGACTGTTCTGAACAAACAGTAATCCTCACAACTCAGAATATGTCCAACTGTCAACAATTCTCAGTACCACAATGTATGTCCAACAATCGATCACCAATAATGCCATAGATCGGATAACAATATATCCATCTACAAGACCAAAGATAATATAGATCGAATACGAACTCGGTATGCCAAGACACCGACGAACATATCCATCTACAAACAAACTAAGAAGGTATAGATCGAATACGAACCCGGTATGCCAAGACACCGACGAACATATCCATCTACAAACAAACTAAGAAGGTATAGATCGAATACGAACCCGGTATGCCAAGACACCGACGAACATATCCATCTACAAACAAACTAAGAAGGTATAGATCGAATACGAACCCGATATGCCAAGACACCGACGAATATATTCATCTACAAACAAACTAAAGACTGAAAGAACACTCAAGATTATGAAAACTCATCAGAACCAGTCGACTTATGCGACAGTAAGTCGACTGCCCCGAGAACCAATATCCAAGATTATAACAAGTGCAGTAAGTCGACTCAAGAAAACCATCAGTCGACTTACTCGAGACAATTATCAATAATTCTCAAGAAACATTCCAAGTGCTAACAGTATAAGATGACTTATAAAAACATAAGTTGACTTATCAACAATATAAGATGACTTATAGAAATTATAAGTAGACTTATCAAAACATAAGATGACTTATAAAAATCATAAGTAGACTTATCAAAACATAAGATGACTTATAAAAATCATAAGTAGACTTATCAAAACATAAGATGACTTATAAAAATCATAAGTAGACTTATCAAAACATAAGATGACTTATAAAAATCATAAGTAGACTTACCAGATCATAAGTCGACTTATAGAAAACATAAGTTGACTTAAAGGAGACATAAGTCGACTCATAAGAACATAAGTCGACTTATAAAAACATAAGTCGACTTACCCGAGAGAAATTCTACGATAACTTTGAAAAATAAATTCTAAGTGTACCAGTCGACTGAGAAGGGTCTAAGTCGACTGTCCAGAACGGATTTTCGAGAAAAACTAAAGATACAGCAGCTGGATCGTACCAGTCGACTGAATAGTAGACCAGTCGACTGTCGGCCTACAGTTTGCATAAGTTAGGTCTGAATACAAAGATCAAAACTGGAGTTTTCTAAAGGTTCTTGTTCATGAAAATAATTCTTAATCATGTAAAATGACAATCTCGATTACTTCTTCATTGCAGATCCATTATTCAATCATTCAATAACTCAAAACTCAATTCTCTTGTTCTCAAATTCCTAAATCTTACATTAGGGTTTCCTTAATACTTAATTCTTCCACCAATAATAACCGAGATCTGATTATAAACACAAGATCCAGATGTTCATACATCCGATCAAACCATACTTTAATCTTAACATGTTTTCGATCAATAAAGAATTTGTTAAACAAGATCTACTAAACATTCGTGGATTTCTCATGCGTAATACGAATAACGACTATTGCATCGATCACATACAAGATACGGATACATCAAACAAAACAGCACACCATCATACACACTAACAAAACTAAGTTCATATCACTCACCTTTAGAAGCAAGAAGAATCCACAAAAGCCTTCCTTTGCTAGATCCAAACTCCTTCTCCAATCACCAAGAAAATAATATAATGAAATCTGAGTTATGCAGCGAATGACGGCTGCAACTCTCTTTATATAGGCCGGGAATTAGGTTCTAGGGTTTCCAAATACATTTGCAAAACAATCCCTTCAAAATACAATTTTATATATATCTATCTACTCTTGGAAACTCATCCAAAATTCATTAAAATTAGGATTTAATAGAAAATATACTTCTAAATCTTAACCAATACTGTTTAAAACGTCCAGAATGCCAATTTTGCACCTTAGCCCTTAAAAATGTCAATTTTACAAAAAGGTCCTTCTTTTCTTAAAATTTGCAAATAGTACTAATTAAATTCAGAAAAATCCGGAAAAATACTACATAATTCCAAAATAATAAATAATGATTTTTCATAAAGAAATCTTAATTTTTCAAACATCTCAAAAGTCATTTGCACGTGTTTTGCACGTGTACAAAAGATAAACCTTCTAGGAAAATATCAATTAAATCCTCAAAACTCATTTAAATTCATTTTCAAATAATTAAAATAATATTTGAAAATACGGAGTTCTACAAATAATGCTATCCTCACTAGGCAAAACCTTGCCAAAAGACAACTACAGGTGGCGACCAACTGTGGTTTCTGCAACGCACATGTGGAAGATCTAAACCACCTTTTCATTCACTGCCCCAGAAGTAAGACAACTATGGTTGAGGTACTCCGAGCCCTAGGAACATGCGACTACCCCTGTGTATATGAGGATTTGTGGATTGGCTCCAAATTTACAACGATTCAACATGACATGAAGGACGCGTGGTACATCGCTATAGCGGCAACAACTTGGGTGTTATGGCTTGACAGAAATAATTTTTATTTTCGTGCTTCATGTAATAGTATTTCTGGTAACTTGTCTCACATCATGCATCTTATCTCTTTTTGGGCTACAGCTGTGGCCACAGGGGCAAGAGGAAGGATAGCCAGAGTATTCCAGGTAGAGGAGTTTGATGATGAGGAGGTTGAGATCGGGCCGACGCTGGACTGAGGGACTGGCTTCACCAGTCATGACAGTGCCTATGCCAGCTTGTGGTTTTGTTTCAACCTACTGTACTCTCTAGTTGCTTGATGTTTGAGTAGTTTGACCCAGCCCCCAGGGTTTGTTGGGGGTGTATGTTTGTTTTCTTTCTTTTTCTTTCTGCATTGTACTTTTGTTTAGTATTGTTGTTTTCTCCCGGTACGCCGGGGTTGTTTTATTAACTGCTTATTAATGAAACATGGTGGCCCTATTCCACCTTTTCCCTCAAAAAAAAAACTAACCAAAGATGCAGTACATATCAAGCTAAATATTAGTAAATTTTGTGTTTTTAATAAAAATTAAAGGTAATAAGTAATATATGTGTGTGAGTAAAGACTAGCTACAGTCATGTATACCTCATTAAGCATCTCCTTCCCAACCCTACTAAAATTGTTTCGTGTTTCATTCGATTAAACGATGGTACTGCTAACTGGTAACACTCCACAACCCTTTCTATTGCTTCATCTTGATCTCACCACTTTAATTCCACCTTCTGTATTTATACTTACTACAATTTTAGCATGTGCAGTGCACAGAATCATGTGGTCTTTTTCGTTCTGTTACGTATTTTCTGTTCCTTGCAAGTGCCATATAATTTGATAATTGATCTATTTTCTGCATTAACAATTTAGTTTTGAGAAAATTCCCATTTGCCGGTAATATGAGAAAATTTGAACTGTGGACATGTATGCGTGAACCAGTAAATACTAAGTGGCATATCGCTTTTTTGACACAGCAAAACTATTTCTAATTTAATCTTCAACGCAATGACTACCATTGGATAATTTAATCATATGAGGTCGAAATTCACTCCTAATTATAAATTCTTGAACTTGCCATCTCATCTGTCAGCTCATTACCTTCTTGATAAATATGTAAGCTTTTTGGTTGAATTTTACCGCTAACCGTAGAATCAGGGAGCGAAGCCAGAACAAAATTTTCAGGGGGCCAAGAAAAAATTCTATAACTATATATCAATATATAGGTATTTTTTCATAATTTTAGGGAGGCCAAATAATAAAATTTAATAGATTTAAGGGGGGGTTTTAAAAAAATTTCAAAAATTTTAAGGAAATTTTCGATTTTTTGGGGGGGGGGGGGGGGGGGGGGGGGGGGGGGGGGGGGGGCATAGCTCCGCCACTGCGTAGCATGTTCATCAAGCAACAACAATGATATAATTCCATCTTGGATTGTTTAAGCAACTTATAAAAAATGGAATAGATTCAATAATTTTTCAACCAATGCAACTGGAATTTGTGTGAAGTTCTCTCGCAACCAACAAAATATCCCCTTGTCTCGACACACACCCTATTTCAAACAAATTCTATCTCAACTATTGTGTATATATTTCTACAATTTTTCTCATTAATTGATTCTTTGTATACTCCACCAAAGGAATTAATTTATTTGTGTGAGAACCAAAAACTTGTTCTCTTCATAGAGTATGATACTAATATACAAACAACTTCCAGTTTCTATCTATCTATTCAAAATTGCCAACCACATGACAGTTGAACAAACAAATTATAACGAAACAATTAAAATCAATCTGTGTTATCAAAATTAAACTCAGAGGAATATCTTGAAACATAAGGAGGAACAGATCAAGTAAAAGGTATAAACGGGTTTTGCAAATAACCGATATGTATAATATTAGCTACATTACTAGGAATAATGAATAGTGCACGGCTGTGTCGGATACAATGAAACTACTCAAATTCAAACCAACCAACGCCTAAAAGAAGAAAATTTTATTAATTAAATAATTCATACAAATATTTTCTGAATATATAGGTCATGCAAGTTTCTTTTAGAAATAAAAAGTATTTGATTAAAAATTTGTCCAATCTAAAAACAATAATAAATAAAGCAAATTAAAAAGAAGCTAGCTAGCTAGGCGCCTACGTCAACAACAAGTCGAGATAGTCTCTAATTTTCTTCTCCTCCTCGGGAGTAAAATCGTCCTCTATACCCATAAACTCTCTGCACTGCTCCACGGTCATGCCCTTGATCCTGTCTTCCACCTCCTCGGAAATCAAATCGAACAGAGAATTCTCTGCCATGTAGTTGGCTGCCAACAGCACCTCTGAAAGATCATCTTTCCCCATCTTCTTCACAAACTCCTTCTCCCAATCCGACATCTTGGAAGATGATGATGATGATGATGATGACTCGTTGCTGACGTTAGTGTGGCTCCAGTACTCGATGATCTTGACGAGAGTGGCGCTGCTGACTCTGGGGAGGGGGAGAACGGAGTCAGAGCCGTTGGCCCAGCCGTCTTTGATGAGCTTCTTGATGGTTTCAGAGCGTGACGCGTGGGATGAGGGAACCACGAAGGTTTCGTTGTCGGAGGTGAAGAGGTTCACCTTTTCAGGGACTTGATCATCGTTTGATTCAGCAGTAAGAGCCTTCTGGATTTCGGATTGCGATTCACTTGCCATGGCTGAGATTAATTCTGAGAGGATACCCGGCTGATGAGATTAATTATTAAAAGGAGGTGGGGGTGGCTGGGTATGTTATTTATAACTTTTTATAAAACCCTAATTTCTTTCTAGACTCTATATATGGTTGATTGATTTTTATCTACCTTTTTGACCGTGTGATTAGATAAATATAAATAGTATAGTATAAACTGAATATAGGAGGCGGCAACCAGTCAGATTCGGGTTAGATCCTTCAAGATCCACTTGTGATCCACTAAATTTTTTGTGAGAATAGTCCCATATCGGGCGGATGATGCGAAAGGAGAGCGAGCCGCGGGTATAAATAAGAGAGGGGGACAGACGATGGGAAGCATCTTTGTGCTTGGGGCAACGATGCAGCTAATGAGGTAATAACCGAGCCGCGTCAATTGCTGGTTGAAAACTATTTCCAAAGCCCCTCCTCGGCACCGGGTTCTGTCTGTTGCCGTCGAGAATTTCTTGAAGGGCTCCCTCTAATCTAAGGTTAAGCCCTACAAATCCTAATTTAAAAATTTTTCTTTCACTGCACATGCTCTCAGAGTGTAAAAAAAGCAAATATAGAATTGGTTGTGAGTTGGATTCCTACAGTTTTGAGTGGGGAATAGAAATTACTGTTATAAGAGTCATGGCTTGCGCCGCACTCAGCACTGTGGTATGTATGTTGTTGGGTACAAATCACGATGAATGCACTGTGGTATGTATATTGTTGGGTACAAATCACAATGGTTCATGTCACGTACAGTTCTCTTTCGACACATCTTATTTCAAACAAACTTGGATTGATCAATCCTTTCCGTGCCCTTTGCAATGGTGCACAACTAAGGAGTTTGTGTGATAATGTGCTATTGGTGAAACAGAATACTCAATAATATAGCTATAGACAGAATACTATTTTTTTGCTTTAGCCTCTGGAGTTCAAAAGAAAATATAAACTATAATCAAAATTATGAAGTTGGAGAAATTAACCAGCTTGATTGTAACTACAGAACCATCACACCATCTACAATAAACCAAATACTAGAAGTACATGAGATGTGGCTCATATGGAAGGTCTTAACATACTACTTACTATAGAAGTTTTTAGTTACTAATGTATACTATGAGATTTATATCTAATATGTTAATAGAAATAAAAAAGGATAATATGGATCATAGATTTTTGTACCAAATCATATGAATCATGAATGAAGTCATGAACGGAAGAAGCTGCAGAGGAAGCTTGGTTGCTCTTCTCCCCAATCTTCGCCTTTTTATGGTTTCGTGATCATACAACGGAGAAAAGAAAAAAAAAACAATAACAGACAATTGTACTTCATTGCTTATCCATACATTTGTCTTTCTTTTCTCTTTTTACAGTGGTTTTTTTTCCTGCCTCCTCTTCTCCTTCCAACATCAAAACTCAAACAACTTAACATGCCCTGTTCCTCGACCATATATCAAACAATAGTGACTTGATTCATATTCATGACTGGGAAAATGACACAGATTGAATCTTCTTCAATCCAACTGCAACATTGTGAAGTAGACATCTTAGCAGACAGACCCAACTAAGTTACATAAGAACCAAAAACTCGCTCTCCTCATACTATAACGAACCAAACAAATCTGCCCAAAATTAAAATCAAAGGCCAGTACCGTGAAACATAAAAACAAAAGATCAAAACAATTAATGAATGTTTGGTAAATAACTGGCATGCATGCATGTTATTACATAAGCTACATTACTAGGAATCAAAGAATAAGATGCCAATACACCACTTTCACTGAAATTACTCAAATGATGGATCTATCGGAGATATCAAAAGGTAGTCTCCTTATTTAGAATATTGCATGCTGATATTCTATTTGTATAGCTCAGCACATTGATTTAAATTACCTTCTTATTTAGCTTAGTTTGCTCATTCCTTTGTATTTCCTAAGATTAGAATTACTTTCCAATTTAGCTTAGTTTACTTTTCCATTTAGCTTAGTTTCCCCATTCCTCTGTATTTCCTAAGATTAGAATTACTTTCCCATTTAGCTTAGTTTCCAAATTCTTTTGTAATCTATTTATTCTCTTTGTTGACAATGAAAACATATACCACTATTTTATCAATTCTAAACTGTTATCATATGGTATCGGAACAGTCGGTCCTTCTTCTTCTATAATATTCCGGCCTCCCCGTACAACACACCTCCTACCACACCTTATCATGGTTGATGACCAACCTCAACTTTCCCCCGCTGCCGACACTCATATTGTCACTCTTCCAAACTCCGGTCAGTCATCTCACCAACTCCAACTCATCAATATTGCTCACCACAATATTGTTAAACTTACTTCCACAAACTACTTGGCTTGGAAACTCCAAATGGAAGCCATTCTTGTCGGTTATGACATCTAAAAATTCATCGATGGTTCTCATCCGTGCCCTATCTCCAATACAAACACACCTAATCCAGATTACCTACCATGGGTTCGACAAGACAAACTACTATTTGGCGCACTTGTCGGCTCGCTCTCATCTTCCTTGATTCCACTTATCCAAAGTGCCACCACCTTTCGCGATGCCTAGCTTACAGTTGACAACACATATACTCGCCCGACCCGTGGACACATCAAACAACTCAAGGATCAAATCAAATGCTCAGTGAAAGGTTCTCAGACGATCTCCGAATATATGCAGTTCATCAAGTGCCGCTCTGATGAACTTGCTGCACTTGGCAAACCAATGGACCATGAGGATCTGATAGAGAAGATTCTTGATGGCCTCGATGATGACTATAAGGCTATTGTTGACGTTATTGAAGGCCGCGACACACCTATCTCGTTTGATGAACTTTATGAGAAACTCATCAATCGGGAACTATCTCTCAAGTAAAGTCAACCACTCCTATCTTCCACTCTGATCATGGCTAATGTTCTGTCTGCCCATCACAACGGCAGATCTCGGACCTCCGTCTCCCGTCCCTCATGGACACCAAACCAACCACCACCCGGCCCTTTCCCATCTACTACGGTCAGCCATGGGCCCTCGCAACGCCGCCCGCCCCGTCCGTATCTTGGTAAGTACCAAGGATGTCATGCTCAGGGTCATACCGTAGCCAACTGCCCTCTCTTTCAGCTGATTCCGACCAACAGTGCCTCCCGGTCTTTGGCCTCTACATTCGGCCGCTCTCCCCAGTGGCAACCACGGGCACACATGGCCACTGCTAATTCCACTGACAGCACCGCATGGCATCTTGATTCCGGGGCCTCTCACCACGTCACTGTAGATTTGAAAAATCTCTCGCTTCATACTCCATATGACGGCCCTGATGACATTGTTATTGGTGGTGGTACTGGGTTACCTATCTCTCACATCGGTTTTTTCTTTCTTACACTCCCTCTCATTCATTTAAACACGATGTTTTGTGTGTTCCAAATATGAAATGAAATTTGATTTCTATATCCCAATTTTCCCAAACAAATAAAACATCCATTGAATTCTTACCAACTTCTTTTTATGTGAAGGATTTAATGACCGGGGCAACACTGCTAGAGGGACGAACTAGAGATGGTGTGTATGAATGGCCGACATCATCCCTTCCCCCCAACACCAAATTCGCCTACTCCAGTGTCAAAGCCTCTCCCACTGATTGGCACCACCGTCTAGGTCATCCGTCCGAGTCCATTCTTCGACACATTGCGACCACCTTTTCTTTGGCATTTTCTTCATCTATTTCAAAAACTATTCATTGCAACGACTGTTATTGCAATAAAAGTCACAAGTTTCCTTTTTCTCAATCCAGCATTATATCTACTACTCCGCTTCAAGTTAGTTTCTCTGATGTGTGGACGTCTCCAATTCATTCCATTGATTGTTTCAAATACTATATCATTTTTGTTGACCACTATACTCATTACATCTGGTTATACCCCCTCACCCGTAAATCGGACGTCTCCAAAGTTTTTCCACGGTTCAAAGCCTTAGTTGAAAACTGTTTCAAAACCAAAATTGTCACACAGGGAGATATGAATGCATCTCATTACCTCATTTCTGGAATTAGTTTCAAGTAAGGATGGGTCCATAATGTCTAATACCTTTCCGTCGCTCCAATGCTCCCATACCTGCAATAAGGAGCGAACCCATGTAAATCAATTAATTGGAGTTAATATTACAATTGTGTAAAAAAAACCTTACAAGTTTATGCGATAGGTAAAAATCCGCACAATACAGAGATACACTATCTGAACGCACTTTTCGAAGAGCTAAATTGAAAAGAAATGATATGTTTTTCATCTTAAAAGTAATGTTCACAATTCTGATTTCTGAGTATACATGTTTGCGAAGGAGAATAACACGTGTACATGTGTCACATGTGGAAGCTGTCGCCACGTGTACAATATCAAAAAACTGCTTGAGATGACCTACTAATTAGTAAAGTCAATTTGGGCTTATATTTTACATGTGCACAGCTTATTAAGAAGCTTTGAGCATACTTACATGGCTTAAAATGCCTTGGATATGTTGAGAATCAAAAAAGCTGCTATTCTTTCTTCCGGTCACAATTTCTAAGGCAAGAACTCCAAAGCTATAAACATCAACCTTGGTCGAGATGTGGCCATGAAGTGCATACTCTGGTGACATATAACCACTACAAAAAAGATCCAACCAATAAATTTATAGGGAGATTTCACAAGCAAATTAGTCGAAAGGATTGAACTTACAATGTCCCAACTACTCTACTTGTCAGTCCTTGTGTTTCATCCCCACCAAACATCCTAGCCAAACCGAAGTCTGAAATTTTAGTGGTTCCTCATGCTAATGGTATTGTCTTGTCACAACGAAAGTATATCGCTGATCTTCTTGCGCGTTCCAAGATGACTGATGCTCGCCCGATTGCCACTCCTTTAGCCACGACACCTACTCTCACTCTCCACTCGGGAACTTCCTTATCAGATCCCACTGAGTTTCGCACAATTGTTGGCAGTGTACAATATCTCTTATTGACCCGACCGGACATTGCATATGTGGTCAACAAACTCTCTCAATTCATGCATCGTCCCACTACTGATCACTGAAATGCTGCCAAACATCTCCTCAGATATCTTTGTGAAACCATAATCAGGGTATTCTTCTCCATTGCCGCTCATCTCATGATCTTCATGCTTTTTCCGATGCTGACTGGGCTGGCAACAAAGATGATTTCACTTCCACTAGCGCATACATCGTTTATCTCGGGCGGAATCCCATTTCTTGGAACTCTGAGAAACAACGTACCGTTGCTCGGTCTTCGACTCAAGCTGAGTATCATTCAGTTGCTTCTACCGCTGCAGAACTGCGCTGGATCACCTCTCTCCTTAGTGAGCTTGGTTTCTTTTCATCTCAGAAACCGGTTATATACTGTGACAGCGTGGGCACCACCAACTTATGTTCCAATCTAGTGTTTCATTCTCGTTTGAAGCATGTTGCTCTTGATTACCATTTCATTTGTGAACAAGTTCAGCACGACACTCTTCGAGTGACACATGTCTCGTCCACGGATCAGTTAGCAGATGCACTCACCAAACCACTACCTCGCACACGCTTTCATCAGCTACTACTCAAGATTGGACTCTCTTCCCGGAGGTCCAACTTGCGGGGCATATTGGAGATATTAAAGGTTAGTCTCCTTATTTAGAATATTGCATGCTGATATTCATTTTGTATATCTCAGCACATTGATTTGAATTTTTTCTTATTTAGCTTAGTTTCCTCATTCCTTTGTATTTCCTAAGATTAGAATTACTTTTCCATTTAGCTTAGTTTACTTTTCCAGTTAGCTTAGTTTCCTCATTCCTTTGTATTTTCTAAGATTAGAATTACTTTCCCATTTAACTTAGTTTCCAAATTCTTTTGTAATCTATTTATTCTTTTCGTTGATAATGAAAACATATACCGTTATTTTATCAATTCTAAACTGTTATCATAGGATCAACCAATTAACCAAAAATGAGAGAACTTTTAATAAAGTGCTTTAAAAGAATCTGTATGGATTGACCTACCCACAAAATGTTTACAAAATGTTTGTAGCAACACTAACTTGCTGCATAAGCAAGTCAGTGGCTGCTGATTAAGAGCTAGGATGGGCTGAGTTCAGAATGCTAATAAATTAGTGTATGATTGGAAATTTTGAAAATTCATGTAGAACAGAACCCGGATTCATCGTTAACTATACTGATCTTGTAAGAAATTCTCTACACATGAAATCAAAATATTGTCTTTTTTTTATTGTAATCGGTGGGTCCCAAAACAACCCCCTGTGCTTCATTAAAAAGATTTTAATAAAACAAGCCGCCAAAAAGGTGTAATGATGCTCATGTATCCCACCACATGGGTCATGATACTCATTCCCCACCAAAAAGAACCCATTCCTTACAAGATAGTTCCCATCCCAAAATACAGAAAGTAAATTACATATATAGTAGCTGGATTCCGTGTAGCAGAACATCGAATCCTTCCCCAAAAAAGCCAACCCCTAAATCTGAAGTTAGGTGTCGCCTCCTCCCCCTGGCGTTCACTCCTCCTGACGGCTCCCCTCCTTTCCTCCGGTTGGGCATCAAATGCTGAGGTTGTCACATCTGCATATATTTCCTTTATCTTCTTCGCTGGCTCCACACCTGCTGTTTTGGACCAGAATATGATGTTAGCTATAATAATGAATAGAAGCTGTTGATGCATGATGTGTCTGTGTGTTGGCCTAAAGATTTTGTTGTTCCTTTCTAACCAAATTCTCCAGCATATAGTCGCTACCCCAGAAATCAATATATTGTCAATGCTATATTTACAGTTGCTGTCTTATTTGTAAGTCAGTATCCGCTGACTCGCCTATTTGGCATTTCAGAGACAACAACAACAAAACATTTTTCTCACCTAGTTGGGATCGGCTACTTGGCATTTCAGATATCGACCACAAATATTGCAGGTAGGTCTCCGTACAATTTTCTATTACAAGGAAAAACCAAAGAATAAAGAAGCAGAAGAATTTCTCTTTCTTCATGTAAAAGACGGAGCCTGCCTACGTGAAGGTCCAGTAACTGTCAAAATATATAAATAGAAAGGCCTTCTTAAGCCAAGAGTTTGAATTCCTTAAAAGCATGTCTAAGAAACCCATCAGTATAAACCCGAGGTATTATATACTAACTTTTCAAAAAAAGAAAAGTATTACATACTACTATACTAGTAATCTACTTATGCAATCAATTTTTTTTGTGTGTAGAGATACATACTTGAACAATTTAAAGCAATTGTTAGAAGTAGATGTAAATATACATAGTTTGAGATACTTTCATGCAGAGCATCTTCACCTATTCAAATTTGTTTATATTTCTTTTCTAAAAGAAGGGTGGGGTTGAATATCAAATGTATTTGTTGTAGAGACTTGTGCAAATATGCTAAAAGGTAGAGAAATTGAATAGCATGTACACGGCGTTGAGTTAATCTATTAATGTATATGTAAAACATCCAAATTGTGCACAATCAATCCTATCCCAATCACACATTTTTCGAAGTCATATCAAAATTTAACATTACAATCAAAACTCAACAACATATTTAGATTTTTTTATCAATATTTAACAGTACAATTAAATCACAACCACATATTTAAAATTTAGAGTGTACTTGAAAAATAAACTTACCAAGTAAAATACTTAGCAAGTAAATTCTTGAATTAAGAATTGAAATATACTTTTTTTTATATATTTAAAAGAGAGGATCTCGTGTCATCGCTTCATTAATGATAGATTAACGAACCAAAGTAGAACATATTACAATATTATTACTCGAAATCCAAACATAATTCAAGATGACAAATACATACTACTACATCAACTACCCAAATGAAGATACAGATAAATCATTATCATCAATTCAAAACTCGCTCCCTCCTTTCCTGATCTTATTTCTCCATACGCAGTGTCTTCTTTACTCCTGCCTAACCCCCCAAGCTTGAATTGAAGAAAAAAATTATGCATCATAATAGGAAATCTATTATTAATATTATGAAAACACAAATTGGTTACGATATAGCCACAAGCCCCACATCATGGTAGCAAAAGAAATATCCCAATACTTGCTCTCACTCTCGAGTGACCCCAAATTGAAATATATGCTTACTCTCACTCTCCAATAACCCCAAATTGAAATATACTTACAAGGTATATACTTCACAAGCAAATTCTTGCATTAAGAATTGAAAGGGGTCGCGCATGCGCGTTTCCCCACAACAACAAATTATGACATCCACTCTCCCACTTGGGGAGATGGTAAGCCAGCACACCCACTATGTGCAATGTGGACCACTGGCCTAGGCCTGAGAATTCTTGATCACCCAAAGACCCCATCCAGGTAAGTAAGGAACATTGCTAACCCACCTGTTTATTTTAAACACATCCCAACCTCTTTATCTTTCTCAAGAAACGACATGGGACTAATTTACACAAGGGTGAATTATATTATATGTGTTGTCCCCTTTACCGATAACCATTCACGCTCTTTCTAAACCCCTCAATCTTAATTAATCATACCACAAAAGAACAACAGTTTGTCCATCGCCCCACAGAACATTTATGCTAGCATCCATATATATTTTAGAACAACAGATATGCCCTTCTCATATAATAAGGGGGAAAAAGTTTACGAATAGAAATTAAAATTTGTATACGCATAGGCATTATAAACCATTTTTCTCTGTACGCTCAAATTCCTAACTGCTAAAAAACCGCAGCTCTCAATCTGTAATCATGCTTTGCTAACAGATGATAAATCAATAGGCAGGCATTGCACAGGTATCTACTAAAAAAAAAGCTTTTTTGGGAATGTTGTATTTCTATCGTATTCTTTGATTGAAACGTACTCGAATATGTGGGTTTGTTATAGAGTTGTGAGAAGTTGTTAGGAGAGTTGGGTAGGAGAGACAATGCATCTTGGAGTGTTATAAATTTCGGGTGAGTCCCGTGTGAATTTTTGACAAGGCCGTAGCAATGTTTGCCAAGATGTCAGAAGATGGAGTCGCACCAAATTTTGGTGACAATCTTGAGCGTAACTCCAGCGTGTTCATTGATAAGTAGTGAGCTGAGAAATTTTTGTTGGGTTCCTTTCTAGGTAATGAAATGGGGGTTGGGAGCATAGTTTTTGTTATTATTATTTTTTATATTATAATAAATAGTCATCGCTCAATTAATGAAAGATTAATGAAACAACCTATAACACTTACAACCTATGGGGTTTGGGAGCGTAGTTATAAATTCCCATATGGAGAATGGGCTAAATTAATTAATGAAGGTTTGATTATGTGATTCAGTCCTGTTCTTTAGTGGAGGTGGGTTTTAAAATAGGATGTAAGGGCTCTATTTCTTCATGGTTTCACTAATTCGGGATCCTTTATCTTGGAAATTAACTGCATGCGATATTAATCAAGTACCATTTTTAGAGAACTCCCTCTCATGGATACGCATGACATGAATTAGCATGTTGCTACTGCAAACTCGATTTTCGATTCAAAAAAAATGGCAGTCAGAAATAATATCTTGGAACACAACGAATTCATGTTTCCCAAAGAATTCCTTTGCATTTGAAGCCTTAAAACACCTCATTGAACTCCACGGCAATAGTGGAAATGATCTGTCCCCTGATTTCCTTTAGAGATAGTCCTCAATTTATGCTTGTTCTGAAATTGCTGGATTCAATCAGGTCAAGCTTCAAACAGAACATTTTCATACAGGTTCAACTATCTAGGAAAGCACGAAAACCCTAAACCGTATGAGATAAATTTTTGTTAATGTTATCTTAGCTCGTAGCCATTCAGGATTGACAAAGGAGGGGTATGAATTCTTCATGTTACTTCATTAATCTTTTTTTTTATTATCATAAAAGGTTGGTCGAAGCCTCCCCGTGTTTCATTAAAAAGTTTTTAACAAAACAGATAAACAAGCCCCGGGCAATGATGTTCATGTCTCCCACAGGCGGGCCATGATACTTATTCCCCATCCAAAAAATAGCCCCCCTCCCATACATGATAAAAACCAGACTTGAACATAAAGAAAATACAACAAAATACAATATTCCTCAGTCCCTCTAGGCACTGAAGAAGGCCAAAAGTAACACTTCGTGCTCCTCACACATCTTCGCCCGCCAATCACTCCTCCTCAGATGTTCCTTCCCTTTCCTGTGTGAACTGTGTCATGTCAGGTCCTTGATTTTCTTCGCTTGTTCATCTCCTGCCGTTTAAGACCAGAAAATGATGTTAGCAATAATCTTGAAAAGCAATTGTTGAAGCATGATGTACTTGTGTGTTGTTCTAAAAATCCCCCCCCCCCCCCCCCCCCCCCCCCCCCCCCCCCCCCCCCCCCCCCAAGCGTCTTGTATCGTTTGAGGTCCCGCCCCATCGCACCCCACTCTGCGCATTAAGTCCTCCCAAATTGGTTTTGCAAAGTTACAAGATACTAGTAGGTGGTCAACTGTTTCGTTCTCCCTATTACACATAACACAGTGGACCGGCCCCTGCCACATGCGCCTTGCCAGGTTATCTCGTGTGAGAATGGCATTTCTGCATGCCAACCAGTTGAAAGTCCTCACCTTAAGTGTTACTTTAACCTTCCAGACTGGATCGGAAACCTTTACTCCCCCATCGTTAAGCCTTTTATAAGCCGATTTAACCAAGAATACTCCACTCTTTTCCACCTCCCATTTAACTTTGTCCTCATGGTTTTATCCTGTTGGTTTCAAATCTTGTAAGAAGCAGATAAGCTCTTGTTTTTGTCTTTTAGCCTCTCCGCTAAGCCCCGCTCTGAGTCTTGGTCTCCATTCGTGATTTCTCCATTGTCTGGCAATCTAATCATTTTTATGTGTAGCAAAGTCATGCTTCAGGGAATCTTCTCTTCAAGTTGATAGGGCCGCACCATTTGTCCTTCCAGAAGCTTTTCGTAGCCCCGTTTCCAATAGAAAAGGTCACCTCCGAGATGAAGATGTCTCTAGTATCTGTTACCCCTCACCAAAACCCAGACATCAACCCCTTATTTTTTCCTTATGCATACAACCATTCTTTGTGTAAGCCGCTTTTATAAGTCTGCCCCATTTAGCTAGGATGGGCTGTGTTCAGAATGCTGATAAATTATTGTAAAATTGGAAATTTTGAAAATTCATGTAGACCAGAACCCGGATTCATCGTTAACTATGTTGAAAATAGATTTGGGGAAAAGTAATTGTTATTCTCCTGTCGTTTATTCTTTACAGTATACATCTATATATAGGGATTACATTCTTGGAGGAGAAGAAAGGGGATTGAGAGAAGATTGAAGGGTGAGAGATTTGGAAAATCTGTTTCCTATAGATTAGAAACAGAATATACATATTAGTCCTTACTACATTTCAACACTCCCCCTCAAGTTGGTGCATAGATATTGAACATGTCCAACTTATCAACAAATTTCAAGAACAGCCGACTCGAAACTGCCCAGGTCAGGATATCTGTGAGCTGATCTTCTGACATCACTTTAGATATCTCAATGACTTTCTCATCCAATTTCTCCTTGATGAACAATATATCTACCTCTACATGTTTCGTCCCATCATGTTGAACTGGATTGGCAGGCAATATCACATGCTGCTTGACTATCACAATACACATTTATAGATTCATTCGGACCACAGCCTAAGTCCTACAACAAGAGTTTCAGCCATAAAGCTTCTGCTATACATAGAGCTACTCCGCGATACTCAGCCTCTGCACTAGAGCGTGAAACAACATTCTGCTTCTTGCTTCTCCATGTAACTATATTTTCCTCCAACAAAGGTGAAGTATCCTGAAGTGGAGCGCATATCAATTATAGATCCTGCCCAATCAGCATCAGTATATGCCTCAACCTTCAAGTGACCATGTTTCGCAAATAGGACCTATTTTCCTAGAGCAGACTTAATATATCTTAGAATTTTCATCACTGTATCCATGTAATGTTCCTGAGGTGCATGCATAAACTGACTTACCACACTTAATGCATATGATAAATCTGGCCGTGTATGCACAAGATACATCAGTCGGCCAACTAATCTCTGATATTTTTTCCTTATCACAAGGCACATGATCAGATTTGTTGTAGAATTTCAGTCCTTCTTCTAATGGTGTACCAATAAGCTGACATGCAGACACTCCAGTTTCCTTCAATAAATTGAGAGCATAGTTTTTTTGAGACAGAAATATACCATTTCTCGAGCGAGAAACTTCAATACCAAGAAAATATCTCAAAAAGCCAAGATCCTTCATTTCGAACTCTTGTGACAAGTAGCTCTTCAATGCCATTCTCTCATCAGGATCATTCCCAGTTACTATCATGTCATCCACATATATAATGAGAGCAGTAATCTTACCTTCCTTTCTTTTCAGGAATAAGGTATGATCTGAATTACTCTGACAATATCCGAATGTCCACATTGCTATAGTAAACCTCCCGAACCAAGCTCTTGGCGACTTGTAACCCCCATTCTCGTAAATACGTATTTTCTGAATATTTTCTGTATTTCGATATTTATAAATTTATTATTTGTTAAAATCGTTTTAAAGTGTTTTTCTATCGATAATTATATTTATTTCGAATAATTGTGTAATTTAATCTACTTCTATGATTTATTGATTGAATATTTATAATTGAGCTCGAAAATAAATATATTATTATTATTGGATTATTTTAATAAAGTTGTTAAACCTCGATACTATTTTGTTATGTAATTTTATTATTTTTATGAGTATGATTAGTAATTTTTATTTCTTGATTATTTAATTAAAATTCATTTATCGAATTATTTTTATTTCGTACTTGATCTGATTTTATTGGCGAATTCCAAATTTATTTTCAAGCCCTAATTTATATTTTAATGCATTTGTATTATTTATTTATTTATTTGGATTTAAATTTTTGTTCATGAAATTTTTTTGTTCTTTTTGATCGAGCAATTCTTATTGATCATATTGCTCTCTTATTTATTATGGGTATTTTTATTTGAACCCGATTGATTTGGACCACCTCTTATTGAACCCTAAAACCCAATTTCATTTGTTCTTGACCCAAATCCACTTTATTGGACCCTAATCCTCTAACCCAGTACCCTAATTGTATCTTATAAATACAACTCTATTGCAAATCCTAGAATTGCACATCTTCGAAATCCTAGCCGTCTAATCTCTCTCATCTCTCCTCCTTCTCTCTCCTCTGTGTTTCTCTCTCCCTGTTTCCCTCCAAAACCCCTAACCCATCTTCTGTTTTCCATCTCCGGTGCCAATTCCGGCGACCCCCCCTGCTCCATCCCCCGTCGATGACTCTTATGAGAGCCGTCGACCTCCTGTCGCAACCCCCCAGCACCCTCGACCCTCCTTGTAGTACCCCGTATTTTTAAATGCTATTTTTGAGATTAGAAAATGAATTAAAATGATTTTCTGGAGATTTAATAAATATTTTTCTGAAGATTTATCTTTTTACACGTGCAAAACACGTGCAAATATTTTTGGTGTAAATATAAAATTTTATATTTTTAATAAATTCTCCTACTTATAAGGGAGTATATTATAAATTTTGGGATTTTTCTGAGTAAAGAAACTATTTTTATAAATACCTCGAAAGAGAGAGGCTTTTATGTAAAAAGCCGTTGGATCTCAAATAAATTATGAAAATTTGTTTTTACTGATTTTTGGGCTTTCCATGGTCATCATTGAAATTAAAATATATTTAAATTTTATTTAGATTTGATTTGGTAAAGATTTAAACAAATATGGTGTTTTTACAAATATGAAATTTATGTTGGATCTTTTGCAAATATTTTTCTAGAAAGTAAAAGTCAGATATTTTAATTGGAAAATATAATATGTATTATTAGATATTATTTCTGAATTTTCTGAATTTTTACAACTATTTTATGATGTATTTGCAAATATTACAAAAAAAGAAGGGTTTTGCTTATTCGATTGGATTTCTTCATTTGAGGTGAGTGATATAATTGTTTTGTTGTTTTGTTTTATGTATGTGAGTGACTTGTTTGTTTTTCTTTTTGTTTTGTGTATGATGTATGCGAGTAATATAAATGTTTTGATTGTTCTTGGATGTTGAATTTGATCTACTAGACAACATGTTACGGTTTGGTAAGAATATGTATGTTGGGATGGATGAAAAATTGGATCTTTGAGAAGAACTAATTATTTGTGAGTAGAATTTCATGTGGATGATTTTAGATGGGTGGAAAACCTAATATAAATTGTGAGTAGACTTTTTCTTTTGGATTATTGATTTGATTGAGTATGATGGATGTTATGCATTAATTAATTAAAGATGAGATTTTTGGGACTATTGGTGAGTTGGATGAAAACAACTTGGCCATGTTGATGATAAATTGGTTTTGTTTATGAATCAACTATTGAGAGTAGTCGAGATTGAGTTTGAGAAATTTTGAGAATGAATAATGGTTTAGAGGACCATGTTTTGAGGTTTGAGTTATGATGACTAAAATTTGAGATTTAGTTGAATTTGAGGAAATATATCCAAATTGGGATTTTCTTTTGAGATTTGGTTTTGATGTGGTTTGGATCTGAATACGAAGCAATTTCAACGAACAATTAATTTTAGAAACTCTATTTTGATTATATGCACAATTTATGTTTTATTGGAAAGAGATTTACAAATCTCTATTTTTATAAACTCAAGTAGTTTTGGTTTAGTTTTATGGGTTATTACAAATCCTACAAGTTGTATTTGAACATATAAGAAATATGCTTTTTGAAGAAATCGTTTTCATAAAGTAAAACTACGTATCGGCTGAATTGTGTACAACCAAAAGTATACAGTCTGTAGGTCAACAGTCGACTGGTATGACTCCTCAGTCGACCGATACGACCCGGCTGCTATGTTCCTTAGTTTTTCTTGAAATTTCGTCTGGACAATCGACTGAGGACCTTAACAGTCGACTGGTACCACTTAGAATTATTTTCTCGAAGTTATTGTATTTTTCACTCTGGATAGTCGACCTATACCCTTTTCAGTCAACTGCTATACTTAGAATTATTTCTTAAATATTATTGAATATTCTCTCTGGACAGTCGACCGATAGCTTTTGTAGTCGACTGATACTGATGTATCTTTATATTTTTGAATGTTCTTTCAAATGATTTATTCTCTAAATGTTTTGATCTATAACGTACTATTCTAAATATTATTGTTTCTACAGAACATATGTTTTTAAGATATTTCATTGCTGAATTTGGATTATGGAAATTTATAAAGATTTGGATTTTGGTTAATTAGAGAGGTTTCTCCCTTTGATTGTTTTGACGATGGATTAGTGAGTTTTGGTCTTATTGAGATCTCTAGAGGGTTGAGTGGGAGTCCTGTGAACCGGCAGTTGAGACTGTTGAGTTAGACCTGGGGGTCTTGGTTTAGTTGTTGTTGAGTATTTAAGTCCGGCAGGATACACTAACTCTAGAGATGGAGATTTTGTATTTTAATAATAACCAACTTAAGGACAGGCACTAGTGGAGATGTGATGGAATTTGGGAAACGTAAGCATAGGCTCATGGTTTTATTAGTCCAACGGATGCGTTCCAGGACTGTTTGTTGTTCTGTCTCGAAAGGACATTTGTGTGTTCGCGTGTCGAGGGTCTGCAGGCCTATTCACGGAGCATGCAGGGTGCATTCGCGTGTCGAGGGTTGGCAAGCCTATTCACGGAATGTACCTGGTGTATCTGCACGTCGAGGGCCTTGCAAGCCTATTCGTGGGGTACACGGGTTTAGGAGATGCTTCTCCGGTTGTTTTTGAGCTATCTTACATGATGCTTGCACGTCGAGGGCTGTGGTGCCTATTCGCGGAGTATTCTGGATCTTGCTTTCCATCACCGTAGTAAGATTAGTTGTATAATGAGGGGTTATCCCTATAAAGTGGAGATCGTTAAGGGCTTGCACCGGACCTATGTACTATGGAATGCATAGAATCCGACAAGTACGCATTAGAGAGTCAGCATATAGAGCTTGTGTTTTCTTAACTTGGTTTTATGCTTGTGTTTTCCTGTTTTTTCTCCACTTGACACTTAGTCTAGAATCACTTGACGTTTTCATGAATTACTATTACTATCTTATATTCCCTGATGTTTTCATGCCTTACTTATTTGTTATTTCTCATTTCATTTATTCTTGTTGCTAATACATGTTGTTAATGACTCAGTGTTTTATGATTTAATTATGTTGTTTGTTTTTATGTCACTCACACCTTTATGGCTGATCCCTTTAGTTTTGGGGGTTAGGGATCATCTCTAGCCTTATATTTTACAGGTTGTTGTTGCCTAGAGCTTGGGGTTTGGATGCTTGAGATAATTTGATGCAATGGGGCCCTTTGTGTAAATTTTGTAAGATAAGTGTTGTAGAAAGAAAGTTTGTAATTCAAGGTGTTTGTATTTCCGCTGTGTTTTGTAAAAGATTGTTGTAATAAAAGTTGAAATAAAAATTATCTGTGTTTTGGGCCATGTGTACTATTACATTGAAGTTGATGCTGGAAATTGTGCCACATATTTTTTAAGATATCATATTAGAAATTCGGGGCGCTACACTCCTTCCCTGCCACCATTAACAGAGCTCCAAACGCCCAAATCCAGATCACCCCCTTCCTCCCCATTCCTGTTCCTCGACGTCGATCACCGGACCCCCTCGTCCACCGCTAGCACAACCCCCCCGATCTACCCTCTCCTCTTCCACTCTCATCGACAGCATCAAATGCCAAAACCCGACCCTCACCTCTGCTCCCTATTTCGATCGCCGGCTACGCCCCAGCGCCGCCCTACCCCCTCGTGCCTTGCCGTCGTGCCACTGTCGGAGACGCGAGTGCCGCCCTTGGCTTGGCCATTGTTGCTGCTGTAACGCCCCTGCCCCTAGCTCAGACAATTTATACAATTTATAAGACAAATTAGATACTATGTAGTACAACTACCCACCACAGGCTGCCTCTCAAAAGGTGGTTAACTGGATTGGTGACTCTTTGATGAACACAATATTATTCACATTTAGAAGCAATAATCTTATTATAAATGCACATTTAAAAGTTCTATATGTGGTATTTAACTCTTATTTTCTCTTTTCCATAGGAAACAGTCTATAACAGCAAAACGAAGCAAATTCAGGATTGTAAGGATGAAACACAGGAAACTGAAGAGATCAGTCGACTGATCATGCTTACAGGCGACTGGACAGAGGGAATCAAGTTTACACAACAGTCGACTGGGCTGATGAATCATGAAAATACTGAAGCCTTGACACAGCCGACTTACATTCAGAGGCAGTCGACTGATAGGCGGCGGAGTAAACAGATAAGATATTCGAAGATTCATCCAAATCTAATTTCAAATCTATCTGAATCCAGATTTATGCAAATCAAATCTAGAGACTGGGGATTTCCAAGAGCACGTGGTTAACAGATAAGGAAGGAAAGAAGAAAAGAGAAAGAAATAAATCATCAAATAAAACAAAGAAGGATTTTCCTGAAAAAGTGCAAAACCCTAATTCTCAGCCGTGTTCTATAAATATCAGAAAAGAAGCATTATCAAGGGCTCTCTGGGTTGGCTCTCTTCCACGTTCAAAAACCACCGAATCACAAGAGTTCTGAGCGTTCAAGTCATCAACAGGGGTATTATTCTACCAGCATCGAGGAAGGAGAGAGGAGATCCAGTATTCGAAGGCAGTCGACTGTGTGACAGCCAGTCGACCTCATTGCCGGACTTCATTAGTTTATTTCTTCTCCTTCTATTCTTTTATGTTGATCATGTATTCAAACTTGTTGATTAATAAAAGTATTATTATGTGGAACTAATTTCATAGTTGGGTAGATTGAAGCAGTAGTTATGTAGTGCTATATTCTTCTGAGCTCTTCTATTTTACTTATTGATTGAATCCGTTTGTATTGATATAGATTGATGGTAACCAAACTAGTTCTTGAAGTCTGAGAGCAGTCGACTGAGGTGAGAGCCAGTCGACTGACGTACAGAGCTTGAGAAATCCAAGTTTGTATTACCATCTATCTGAATCTGTTATATGAGCATATTGAGACGACCCGTATCTCGTGCTCATAATTGTAACAAAGGAATCTTTAGGGGTTCCTGGTTCAATCAACTTAAGGGATCTAGATCTGATACCAATTTCTAGAACCTTGAGTGTTTGTTCGTTTCCACTGATCTTATGTTTTCTTTAAGCACAACTTAGTAGATACCATGCTAAACACTTAATGAAAGAAACGAATTAGAGTAGATACCATGCCTAATTCTTGGCCTAGGGAAACAATACTTTAAGGAGTAGATACCATGCCCTTGAAGTGAACAAACATGAGTAATAAGAAGAAGTTCAGAAGGTGACTTAGCATTACTGACTATTGGTGGAGATCTAAACCCAACTACTTCATAAATATCTGTGATTCAACATTTCTTAATTTAGTTTAAATCTTTTTATTTCTTTTAGGTTTTTAAACCAACCCTTTATGATTTTTAGTCTTTTTATTGATTAGTAAGTTAAAGTCTACAATCTCTGTGGGATCGACCCTTGCTATTGCTACGCTTTGTCAAACGATTCGTGCACTTGCGAGGTTTATAATTTGTGTCTAGTTTTATCTATATATTTAGGTATCTAGAAACCAACAACAAGTTTTTGGCGCCGTTGCCGGGGATTGTTTAGTATTTTAACTTACAAATCAGTAAAATCTTTTTCTTCTTATTTTATTTTATTTCTTCTTCTTCTTTTATAACATTTTCTTTCAGGTTACATTCTGCACAGGCAGACCAGTCGACTGTCCCAAGGATCAGTCGACTGTCCAGAGGATTTTTCCAAAGAGCAACAATGGGTGAAATTTTTTTAAACCGAGTACCAATGCAAGACAAATTCATTCCTAAGAATATTGAGAACCCTTCTTGCATAGCTTTTCAACCCAAAGTCACAGGGAATATGCATCTATCACCTCAATTACTCAGCATGGTGCCCCACTTCTTTGGTAGAACAGACGAAGATCCGCATCTACATTTACAAGACTTATTTGATCTTTGCAGGACACAAAGCATCCAAGGGCTTACCTCTGAACAAATCAGGTTAATCTTGTTTCCTTTTTCTCTAAAACTTAATGCTAAGTTATGGTATAATTCTTTGGAACCAGGATCAATTAATTCATGGGAGCAATTGGCAACAAAATTCTTGAAAGAGTTCTTTCCAGCCCAGAAAACCAGACAACTAAAAAGGGAGATTCTACTTTTCCAACAAAAAGATGGCGATTTGTTTTTCGAGGCGTGGAAGGACTTCAAAAACAAGCTTTTCAAGTGTCCTTTGCACAACATACCTAAGGATGATCAGGTACAATCATTTTATGAGGGTTTAAATTACACTAACAAAGCAATTGTTGATTCAGCATGCAATGGAATGTTGATGAGGAAGAGTGCTGAGGAGGCCATAGAGCTATTTGAAGAACTCAGCGAGAACTCACAACAATTCTCAACAAGGAGGAACATCTCAAGAAAACAGGGAGTACACGAAATTTCTCATAATAATAACATGCAATTAGAAATGGAAACCATGAACAAAAAGATTGATATGCTTGTAAATTCAACGTTGGGTGGCGTAAAAAACCAACCAAAAGAAATTTGTGCAAATTGTTTTCAATCTAACCATACAACTAATTCATGTCCCATGTTTTCTTTCGCAGATCAGGAGCACACAAACTACGAAGAACAGGGAATGTACCCGCCCCAGAACAATTTTTTTTCAAACACGTATGACCCAGGGTGGCAAAACCATCAAGACAATCAATTCGCACCAGGGCATACACAGCAGTTCCAAGGTGGGAATGGGTATGATAAGCCAGCACAAGAACAGACGAAGTTGGATTTCGAATCCACCATTCTTCAATTACTCCAACAGCAACAGCAAACAAGCAATCAACAAGGACAGGCCATTCAAAAATTGGAAATTCAAATTGGGCAAATTGCTACGGAGTTAAGTGGAAGAAAGGCAGGAGAATTCCCATCACAAACCATACCTAACCCTGGAGGACAAGAACAGCTCCAATCAAGGACAACACTAGAGGAAGAGATTGAATTTACAATGTTTGATGCACCACAATTTCCACACGATGATCATGAATGTTATAATATTGATGTGGTTCAGGAAAGTTGTGACCAAACATTTCAGGAACATAGTGTTGATCCATTACCAGCAACAATTGCACACCCTCCACTACTATCGCAAGTTGAAATGGAATACGATGACTGGATGATTGCAGAGACAGTACATCACCTTGAACCTCCAACATCACATTCAGGTAAGCTTGCACCTGCATTTAAAAATGTTGTGTCTGATAACATTTGTGTTTTCCCAGACCAGCCGACTGATGAACAGGATAAGTCGACTGGTGAACATAACAAGTCGACTGGTGAATGGAATAAGTCGACTGCTACAAGGTCACCAGATGTGGAGCTGAAGCCATTACATGAATATTTGGGGAACAACCAGACAGTACCTGTGACAGTTGCTGCAAAATTCAAGATGAACGAAGAAGCAAGGCTGCAGGGAGTCTTGCAAAATCACAATGGTGCATTAAGATGGACCATTGCTGATAAACTGATGTCAAGATGGTACGGTCCATAACATGTTACAAAGGTTTCCCCCACATAGAGCATTGACGAAAAAATCAAACGTTCTAGGTGAATGGGCAGAGGGGGGAAACCTTATAATAAGATGAGTTGTGAGCCGCGAGTCATTCAATACATGGCACAACTCATCAAGTCTAGCTGAAGACAGAAAACACAGCGCTTGTTGGGAGGCAACCCAATTTTTCAGGGGAGTATTTACACTTTCCCTTTATTTTCTTTCAGTTATTCATTATTCCTTTTCTTTTAGTTAATTTTATTTTTAGTTTCTCCTTACTAGATGGTGACACATGCCTATTTTTAAATTTTCTTTCGAACATTGAGGACAATGTTCCATCTAAGTTTGGGGGTATTAGGGGTATTAGAGTCTTTGAATTTTTTTTTAGGATAAACAATTTCTTATAAAGTAAGAAGAAGGATACCTATTTACTTTAGGATTGTTGAGTTTCATAACTTCCCTACAAAATTATATGAGTCATGCAATTATACATAATAAACAAATGTGATGCCTTTTCTGTTGATTATTCCCTTTAGATCTAGTCCTAAATTGAGTTTAAGTAAATAGAGTGATAAAAAAAAATATATAAATATATATATTCAAATAAAGTCAATCTACTCCAATGTTTTGAGTGCTTAGTAACTAGGGGTATTCATCACCAATGTTTACCTTTACGTCAAACGGCAACTTGAAATATGAGAATGCAAAGCACTTTAGAGTTTGTGACTTGCTGAGTAACCGGGTGGATTCATCACAAATGTTTTGCATTCGCGTAAAAAGGCAAGTGACAACTTTAGAGAAGCGACTTAAAAAAAAAAAAAAAAAAAAAAAAAAAACTCTAGTTTGCTACTCGGTTTGTAGTAGAGAAAAGGGGATAATCACAGATTGAGTAATTACATACTATAACTATAATTAATTGCGTGACAAGTGAGGTTGAGTTTGGAGTTATGAATAAACAATTGCACTAAAGAAAGTGGGTATGTTTAATTTTACTTTATCTGAAATTGTTTATACTTTTCTATGTTGATGTCCACATAATAAGAACTCTTGGTGGTTAAGGCTGTCATTATTATTTTTCCCCTTGTTCATAATTCTAGTTTGCTTGAGGACAAGCAAAAATCTAAGTTTGGGGGTATTTGATGAACACAATATTATTCACATTTAGAAGCAATAATCTTATTATAAATGCACATTTAAAAGTTCTATATGTGGTATTTAACTCTTATTTTCTCTTTTCCATAGGAAACAGTCTATAACAGCAAAACGAAGCAAATTCAGGATTGTAAGGATGAAACACAGGAAACTGAAGAGATCAGTCGACTGATCATGCTTACAGGCGACTGGACAGAGGGAATCAAGTTTACACAACAGTCGACTGGGCTGATGAATCATGAAAATACTGAAGCCTTGACACAGCCGACTTACATTCAGAGGCAGTCGACTGATAGGCGGCGGAGTAAACAGATAAGATATTCGAAGATTCATCCAAATCTAATTTCAAATCTATCTGAATCCAGATTTATGCAAATCAAATCTAGAGACTGGGGATTTCCAAGAGCACGTGGTTAACAGATAAGGAAGGAAAGAAGAAAAGAGAAAGAAATAAATCATCAAATAAAACAAAGAAGGATTTTCCTGAAAAAGTGCAAAACCCTAATTCTCAGCCGTGTTCTATAAATATCAGAAAAGAAGCATTATCAAGGGCTCTCTGGGTTGGCTCTCTTCCACGTTCAAAAACCACCGAATCACAAGAGTTCTGAGCGTTCAAGTCATCAACAGGGGTATTATTCTACCAGCATCGAGGAAGGAGAGAGGAGATCCAGTATTCGAAGGCAGTCGACTGTGTGACAGCCAGTCGACCTCATTGCCGGACTTCATTAGTTTATTTCTTCTCCTTCTATTCTTTTATGTTGATCATGTATTCAAACTTGTTGATTAATAAAAGTATTATTATGTGGAACTAATTTCATAGTTGGGTAGATTGAAGCAGTAGTTATGTAGTGCTATATTCTTCTGAGCTCTTCTATTTTACTTATTGATTGAATCCGTTTGTATTGATATAGATTGATGGTAACCAAACTAGTTCTTGAAGTCTGAGAGCAGTCGACTGAGGTGAGAGCCAGTCGACTGACGTACAGAGCTTGAGAAATCCAAGTTTGTATTACCATCTATCTGAATCTGTTATATGAGCATATTGAGACGACCCGTATCTCGTGCCCGTAATTGTAACAAAGGAATCTTTAGGGGTTCCTGGTTCAATCAACTTAAGGGATCTAGATCTGATACCAATTTCTAGAACCTTGAGTGTTTGTTCGTTTCCACTGATCTTATGTTTTCTTTAAGCACAACTTAGTAGATACCATGCTAAACACTTAATGAAAGAAACGAATTAGAGTAGATACCATGCCTAATTCTTGGCCTAGGGAAACAATACTTTAAGGAGTAGATACCATGCCCTTGAAGTGAACAAACATGAGTAATAAGAAGAAGTTCAGAAGGTGACTTAGCATTACTGACTATTGGTGGAGATCTAAACCCAACTACTTCATAAATATCTGTGATTCAACATTTCTTAATTTAGTTTAAATCTTTTTATTTCTTTTAGGTTTTTAAACCAACCCTTTATGATTTTTAGTCTTTTTATTGATTAGTAAGTTAAAGTCTACAATCTCTGTGGGATCGACCCTTGCTATTGCTACGCTTTGTCAAACGATTCGTGCACTTGCGAGGTTTTATAATTTGTGTCTAGTTTTATCTATATATTTAGGTATCTAGAAACCAACAACAAGTTTTTG
This sequence comes from Hemerocallis citrina, assembly GCA_017893485.1. NCBI lineage: Eukaryota > Viridiplantae > Streptophyta > Magnoliopsida > Asparagales > Asphodelaceae > Hemerocallis > Hemerocallis citrina. The sequence continues at coordinate 199,988,076 of CM030366.1, read as the reverse complement.
GCGCCGTTGCCGGGGATTGTTTAGTATTTTAACTTACAAATCAGTAAAATCTTTTTCTTTTTATTTTATTTTATTTTCTTCTTCTTCTTTTATAACATTTTCTTTCAGGTTACATTCTGCACAGGCAGACCAGTCGACTGTCCCAAGGATCAGTCGACTGTCCAGAGGATTTTTCCAAAAGAGCAACAATGGGTGAAATTTTTTTTAACCGAGTACCAATGCAAGACAAATTCATTCCTAAGAATATTGAGAACCCTTCTTGCATAGCTTTTCAACCCAAAGTCACAGGGAATATGCATCTATCACCTCAATTACTCAGCATGGTGCCCCACTTCTTTGGTAGAACAGACGAAGATCCGCATCTACATTTACAAGACTTATTTGATCTTTGCAGGACACAAAGCATCCAAGGGCTTACCTCTGAACAAATCAGGTTAATCTTGTTTCCTTTTTCTCTAAAACTTAATGCTAAGTTATGGTATAATTCTTTGGAACCAGGATCAATTAATTCATGGGAGCAATTGGCGACAAAATTCTTGAAAGAGTTCTTTCCAGCCCAGAAAACCAGACAACTAAAAAGGGAGATTCTACTCTTCCAACAAAAGGATGGCGATTTGTTTTTCGAGGCATGGAAGGACTTCAAAAACAAGCTTCTCAAGTGTCCTATGCACAACATACCTAAGGATGATCAGGTACAATCATTTTATGAGGGTTTAAATTACACTAACAAAGCAATTGTTGATTCAGCATGCAATGGAATGTTGATGAGGAAGAGTGCTGAGGAGGCCATAGAGCTATTTGAAGAACTCAGCGAGAACTCACAACAATTCTCAACAAGGAGGAACATCTCAAGAAAACAGGGAGTACACGAAATTTCTCATAATAATAACATGCAATTAGAAATGGAAACCATGAACAAAAAGATTGATATGCTTGTGAATTCAACGTTGGGTGGCGTAAAAAACCAACCAATAGAAATTTGTGCAAATTGTTTTCAATCTAACCATACAACTAATTCATGTCCCATGTTTTCTTTCGCAGATCAGGAGCACACAAACTACGAAGAACAGGGAATGTACCCGCCCCAGAACAATTTTTTTTCAAACACGTATGACCCAGGGTGGCAAAACCATCAAGACAATCAATTCGCACCAGGGCATACGCAGCAGTTCCAAGGTGGGAATGGGTATGATAAGCCAGCACAAGAACAGACGAAGTTGGATTTCGAATCCACCATTCTTCAATTACTCCAACAGCAACAGCAAACAAATAATCAACAAGGACAGGCCATTCAAAAATTGGAAATTCAAATTGGGCAAATTGCTATGGAGTTAAGTGGAAGAAAGGCAGGAGAATTCCCATCACAAACCATACCTAACCCTAGAGGACAAGAACAGCTCCAATCAAGGACAACACTAGAGGAAGAGATTGAATTTACAATGTTTGATGCACCACAATTTCCACACGATGATCATGAATGTTATAATATTGATGTGGTTCAGGAAAGTTGTGACCAAACATTTCAGGAACATAGTGTTGATCCATTACCAGCAACAATTGCACACCCTCCACTACTATCGCAAGTTGAAATGGAATACGATGACTGGATGATTGCAGAGACAGTACATCACCTTGAACCGCCAACATCATATTCAGGTAAGCTTGCACCTGCATTTAAAAATTTTGTGTCTGATAACATTTGTGTTTTCCCAGACCAGCCGACTGATGAACAGGATAAGTCGACTGGTGAACATAACAAGTCGACTGGTGAATGGAATAAGTCGACTGCTACAAGGTCACCAGATGTGGAGCTGAAGCCATTACATGAATATTTGGGGAACAACCAGACAGTACCTGTGACAGTTGCTGCAAAATTCAAGATGAACGAAGAAGCAAGGCTGCAGGGAGTCTTGCAAAACCACAATGGTGCATTAAGATGGACCATTGCTGATAAACTGATGTCAAGATGGTACGGTCCATAACATGTTACAAAGGTTTCCCCCACATAGAGCATTGACGAAAAAATCAAACGTTCTAGGTGAATGGGCAGAGGGGGGAAACCTTATAATAAGATGAGTTGTGAGCCGCGAGTCATTCAATACATGGCACAACTCATCAAGTCTAGCTGAAGACAGAAAACACAGCGCTTGTTGGGAGGCAACCCAATTTTTCAGGGGAGTATTTACACTTTCCCTTTATTTTCTTTCAGTTAATCATTATTCTTTTCCTTTAGTTAATTTATTTTAGTTCTCCTTACTAGATGGTGACACATGCCTATTTTTTAAATTTTCTTTGCGAACATTGAGGACAATGTTCCATCTAAGTTTAGGGGTATTAGGGGTATTAGATTAGAGTCTTTGAATTTTTTTTAGGATAAACAATTTCTTATAAAGTAAGAGAAGGATACCTATTTACTTTAGGATTGTTGAGTTTCATAACTTCCCTACAAGATTATATGAGTCATGCAATTATACATAATAAACAAATGTGATGCCTTTTTCTGGTAATTATTCCCTTGAGATCTAGTCCTAAATTGAGTTTAAGTAAATAGAGTGATACAATATGAATATAAATATATATATACGAATAAAAGTCAATCTACTCCAATGTTTTGAGTGCTTAGTAACTAGGGGTATTCATCACCAATGTTTACCTTTACGTCAAACGGCAACTTGAAATATGAGTATGCAAAGCACTTTAGAGTTTGTGACTTGCTGAGTAACCGGGTGGATTCATCACAAATGTTTCGCATTCGTGTCAAAAGGCAAGTGACAACTTTAGAGAAGCGACTTAAAAAAAAAAAAAAAAAAAAAAAAAAAAAAAAACTCTAGTTTGCTACTCGGTTTGTAGTAGAGAAAAGGAGATAATCACAGATTAAGTAACTACATACTATAACTATAATTAATTGCATGACAAGTATGGTTGAGTTTGGAGTTATGAATAAACAATTGCACTAGAGAAAGTGGGTATGTTTAATTTTACTTTATCTGAAATTGTTTATACTTTTCTATGTTGATGTCCACATAATAAGAACTCTTGGTGGTTAAGGCTGTCAGTATTATTTTTCCCCTTGTTCATAATTCTAGTTTGCTTGAGGACAAGCAAAAATCTAAGTTTGGGGGTATTTGATGAACACAATATTATTCACATTTAGAAGCAATAATCTTATTATAAATGCACATTTAAAAGTTCTATATGTGGTATTTAACTCTTATTTTCTCTTTTCCATAGGAAACAGTCTATAACAGCAAAACGAAGCAAATTCAGGATTGTAAGGATGAAACACAGGAAACTGAAGAGATCAGTCGACTGATCATGCTTACAGGCGACTGGACAGAGGGAATCAAGTTTACACAACAGTCGACTGGGCTGATGAATCATGAAAATACTGAAGCCTTGACACAGCCGACTTACATTCAGAGGCAGTCGACTGATAGGCGGCGGAGTAAACAGATAAGATATTCGAAGATTCATCCAAATCTAATTTCAAATCTATCTGAATCCAGATTTGTGCAAATCAAATCTAGAGACTGGGGATTTCCAAGAGCACATGGTTAACAGATAAGGAAGGAAAGAAGAAAAGAGAAAGAAATAAATCATCAAATCAAACAAAGAAGGAGTTTTCTGAAAAAGTGCAAAACCCTAATTCTCAGCCGTGTTCTATAAATATCAGAAAAGAATCATCAACAGGGCTCTCTCTCGGTTGGCACTCTTCGACATTCCAAAACCACCGAATCACAAGGGTTCTGAGCGTTCAAGTCATCAACAGGGGCATTATTCTATCAGCATCGAGGAAGGAGAGAGGAGATCCAGTATTCGAAGGCAGCCGACTGTGTGACAGCCAGTCGACCTTATTGCCGGACTTCATTAGTTTATTTCTTCTCCTTCTATTCTTTTATGTTGATCATGTATTCGAACTTGTTGATTAATAAAAGTGTTATTATGTGGAACTAATTTCATAGTTGGGTAGATTGAAGCAGTAGTTATGTAGTGCTATATTCTTCTGAGCTCTTCTATTTTACTTATTGATTGAATCCGTTTGTATTGGTATAGATTGATAGTAACCAAACTAGTTCTCGAAGCTCTGAGAGCAGTCGACTGAGGTGAGAGCCAGTCGACTGACGTACAGAGCTTGAGAAATCCAAGTTTGCATTACCATCTATCTGAATCTGTTATATGAGCATATTGAGACGACCCGTATCTCGTGCCCGTAACTTGTAACAAGGAATCTTTAGGGGTTCCTGGTTCAATCAACTTAAGGGATCTAGATCTGATACCAATTTCTAGAACCTTGAGTGTTTGTTCGTTTCCACTGATCTTATGTTTTCTTTAAGTGCAACTTAGTAGATACCATGCTAAACACTTAATGAAAGAAACGAATTAGAGTAGATACCATGCCTAATTCTTGGCCTAGGGAAACAGTACTTTAAGGAGTAGATACCATGCCCTTGAAGTGAACAAACATGAGTAATAAGAAGAAGTTCAGAAGGTGACTTAGCATTACTGACTATTGGTGGAGATCTAAACCCAACTACTTCATAATATCTGTGATTCAACATTTCTTAATTTAGTTTAAATCTTTTTATTTCTTTTAGGTTTTTAAACCAACCCTTTATGATTTTTAGTCTTTTTATTGATTAGTAAGTTAAAGTCTACAATCTCTGTGGGATCGACCCTTGCTATTGCTACGCTTTGTCAAACGATTCGTGCACTTGCGAGGTTTATAATTTGTGTCTAGTTTTATCTATATATTTAGGTATCTAGAAACCAACAACACTCTTGATCATAGGCTATTATATTTATATATTATTTAATTAGGTTTTCTTACCGATATGAGATCAATTTCATATACACTTTACCTCTTCCTGATGAAGTACAGTCGAAGTGTTCATCCGGGTGGGCCCATGTGGAATTGCCACCTCACCCTAGGTGACGTTACTCATAGGAAGCACAACAGCACTAATGCTGTTCTTGCTTCTTCATCACGTGGGCCCCCCATCCTCCCATTCACATTATTTCCAAACATTACATTTATATAATAATTCCTTTACCAAACCAAACAGCCACAGGCTGCCTCTCAAAAGGTGGTTAACTAGATTGGTGACTCTTGATCATAGGCTATTATATTTATATATTATTTAATTAGGTTTTCTTACCGATATGAGATCAATTTCCTATACACTTTACCTTTTCCTGATGAAGTACACAGTCGAAGTGTTCATCCGGGTGGGCCCCATGTGGAATTGCCACCTCACCCTAGGTGACGTTACTCATAGGAAGCACAACAGCACTAATGCTGTTCTTGCTTCTTCATTACGTGGGCCCCCCATCCTCCTATTCACATTATTTTCCAAACATTACATTTATATAATAATTCCTTTACCAAACCAAACAGCCATATTTACCTTTATATATCACAATCTGCCACTTTACTATTCAATATATATTATATATATATTTTTATATACTTTGAAAACTACGGGGTGTTACACACACACCCCCTTCAGAAATTAGCGTCCTCGCTGAGCACGGGCATGCACAATCTAGTGCAGGATCTCCTATCTAGCCGATGTGGAGTGGAGTACCCTGATTCTGCTAGTTGTATAGTTCCCTACCTGGGCGACCTGTTCCAAACATTACATTTATATAATAATTCCTTTACCAAACCAAACAGCCATATTTACCTTTATATATCACAATCTGCCACTTTACTATTCAATATATATTTTATATATATTTTATATACTTTGAAAACTACGGGGTGTTACACACACACCCCCTTCAGAAATTAGCAGGATCTCCTTTCTAGCCGATGTGGAGTGGAGTACCCTGATTCTGCTAGTTGTATAGTCCCCTACCTGGGCACCCTGTTCCAACCTCGCTCCCTCTCAGGCATACCCATACATCTGCTAGCTCCATCTCAGGCATACATCTCGCCCACTCTTACCGACACTCAGTGTCGAAAGTCGGCTCTGATACCATTTGTAACGCCCCTACCCCTAGCTCAGAAAATTTATACAATTTATAAAACAAATTAGATACTATGTAGTACAACTGCCCACCACAGGCTGTCTCTCAAAAGGTGGTTAACCGGATTGGTGACTCTTGATCATAGGCTGTTATATTTATATATTATTTAATTAGGTTTTCTTACCGATATGGGATCAATTTCCTATACACTTTATGTCTTCCTGATGAAGTACACAGCCGAAGTGTTCATCGGGTGGTCCCCATGTGGAATTGCCACCTCACACTAGGTGACGTTACTCCTTGGAAGCACAACAACACTAAACCTTTACCTAACCAAACAGCCATATTTACCTTTATATATCACAATCTGCCACTTTACTATTCAATATATATTATATATATATTTTTATATACTTTGAAAACTACGGGGTGTTACACACACACCTCCTTCAGAAATCAGCGTCCTCGCTGAGCACGGGCATGCACAATCTAGTGCAGGATCTCCTTTCTAGCCGATGTGGAGTGGAGATGGGCATGCACAATCTCCGATGTGGAGTGGAGTACCTTGATTCCGCTAGCTGCATCGTACCCTGATTCTGCTAGTTGTACAGTTCCCTACCTGAGCGACCTGGCCCAACCTCGCTCCCTCTCAGGCATACCCGTACTGCCCCTATCTTAGACAATTTATACAATTTATAAGACAAATTAAATACTATGTAGTACAACTGCCCATCACAGGGTACCTCTCAAAAGGTGATTAACCGGATTGGTGACTTTTGATCATAGGCTATTACATTTATATATTATTTAATTAGGTTTTCTTACCGATATGGGATCAATTTCCTATACACTTTACCTCTTCCTAATGAAGTACACAGTCAAAGTGTTCATCCAGGTGGGCCCCATGTGGAATTGCCACCTCACCCTAGGTGACGTTACTCCTAGGAAGCACAACAGCACTAATGTTGTTCTTGCTTCTTCATCACGTGGGCCCCCCATCCTCCCATTCACATTATTTTCCAAACATTACATTTATATAATAATTCATTTACCAAACCAAATAGCCATATTTACCTTTACATATCACAATCTGCCACTTTACTATTCAATATATATTATATATATATTTTTATATACTTTGAAAACTACGGGGTGATACAGCTATTGTCTCTTTGCTGGTATTGTTGCAGTCTCTTTGTGTGTTGGGTTCTTTGAGTGCACGTTTATTGTGCGTGTTAAGTTGTTGGTTCGTGGGTTCGTTGCTTCGGGATTCTCTTCCCGTTATTCTTGGTATTCGTATTCACCGTTTATAAGGCAAGTAACTTGTATTAAATTTATTTGCATATACAAGTACAAAATATCGCTTGTAGTGTAGTTGGGTTCTAGAGACAATTCGTGTGTGAAATCCCTTGTTGATATTGTCTCTATAGTGTTGATTTGACGATAGTTGTCTCACGACATATATAACATGAATTAACCTAGAATTGACCATGTATATGTTCATGCTATCTTGAGATATCTGTGTTTGATGTGTTATTCGTGTTATACTTGTCGAATACTTGTAAAATACCCTATACCATGTTGCTTGGACATCTAGTACACCCTATTCTATGCTATCACTCTATTGTTTTCCGATTGATACTATTGCTCATTTCATGTCTTTAGGTTGCATATTGTATTGTTGCATTAATAAAATAATTAACAAGCCGGGGTTTAAGGGAATGACTTGAGTAGTGAATAATATAGTGACTGTGTCGGCTAGTTTTTACCGATTGATTGTTGAGCGCTGACTATGGCACCCCTATCTTTCGTGTCTTGAACTCGTGAACTTGTGAATCAGTGAATCAGTGTATCATTATAATGAATTGTGCAACATTATTGTATCGTATCAGTGATTACCGTACCGACACATGATCTATAGAATTCGCCACTCAGTCTAAAACAAAATTGATTGTATGCATCGAACCTGTGGTACGGAACACATGGGACACAGTAGTGCATGCATTAGTTAGGATTAAAATGAATAATAGACTTAAGGATTAACACAACATCGACATAGCATATTGTTCATCATTGTTCCTATTGATATCGAATATTACATGATACTTGTTCACTCGACACTTATTACATGCTACTTACACTTGTTTATCTTATCATGCTAGTTGTTATATTTTGTTATCATGCCTATTCCATGTTATTAGTTATCATTTTTTTCATGTACTTGTGCCTGCACTACTAGCGGCCCGTAACTTGCATTGACGAGCGTTTTGTTTTCTTTTTCCTCTTCTGTAATCTATTAAATTGCAGATTTTGGTGAACAGTTGCCTGCTGGAATTGGAGAATAAATATTCTGAAAACTACTGCTTTCTAATTGCTTATTGCTTTAATAAACTTAATGTATTGAGACTTATTATTATTTGGATTTGATTTATTATTATATTGGACTTATGTCCCGAATATTGTTATTTGTTTCCAGATGTTAGATTATTATTGTATTTGGATATTTTTATTGCTTAATTCCAAGTACTATTGTTCATGAGGTTACTATATTGTCTGCACATTTGTTCTGTATTGATTATATTGTTGAGTTAATCGGATAAACAGCTTATGGGTGACGTTAGTCATTCGCTGGGACAATGTCATGTACTCGTATTCCGTATTTTTGGGAAGCGGGGCGTGATAAGATTTTTAGTGGTACCAGAGCCTAGGTTTGGATAATACATCAATCAAACGTGACTAACGAAAGGAAGTTTGGCTTTGATTGATATATTAATCAGATTTGGGTTTATCGGTTTGACTCAACAGTATGTGCAATACAGTGATCGCATGAATAATTGATAACCAACGATCTAGAAACTAGTCTCTGTTGATTCCTCTTTGATCCCTTCACATTATGTTCTTTCGTTCTTGTTGTCTTTTGTCCCTTCCATTCCTTGATTCCTTGTTAGGTATAATTTTATTCTTCTGTACTCATATTCTTTTGATTCCGGTGCTATCTTTTCTTTTCTTCCTGCTTGCTTTGTCGATCGGCATTGCTTGTTCTGCTACATGTCTACAGTTTGGAGCTTCACCATCAGAGTAGCGCAGCGGAAGCATGGTGGGCCCATAACCCACAAGTCCCAGGATTCTCCTGCTGCTTCTCTTTCTTTGCATTGTTTGCTTCCTTATTCATTCATTTGCATTGCCATCATTCATTGAATCTTTACTCACATCATTCTTGATCACTTCATTCTTATCCATGTCCTCTCTTTTCTGTTGTTGCCACCATTTTGTCTTTCCTTTTGAATTCCCTGTTTTATTACCCACAATTTTGTCTTTTTTTTTTCTCTATTCTCTGTTTTGTTATTTCACAAGTTTGCTTTTGCTTTGTCCTACGTACCGCCTGAGTAAATTTCGAGGAAAAAATTTTGTTGTAAGATGGGTAGGATTGTAACCCCCATTCCCGTAAATATGTATTTTCTGAATATTTTCTGTATTTCGATATTTATAAATTTATTATTTGTTAAAATCGTTTTGGATTTTATATTAAAGTTTTTTTTCTATCGATAACTATATTTATTTCGAATAATTGTGTAATTTAATCTACTTCTATGATTTATTGATCGACTATTTATAATTGAGCTCGAAAAAATATATATTATTATTATTGGATTATTTTAATAAAGTTGTTAAACTTGGATACTATTTTGTTATGTAATTTTATTATTTTTATGAGTATGATTAGTAATTTTTATTTCTTGATTATTTAATTAAAATTTATTTATCGAATTATTTTTATTTCGTACTTGATCTGATTTTATTGGCTAATTCCAAATTTATTTTCAAGCTCTAATTTATATTTTAATGCATTTGTATTATTTATTTATTTATTTGGATTTAAATTTTTGTTCGTGAAATTTCTTCGTTCTTTTTGATCGAGCAATTCTTATTGATCATATTGCTCTCTTATTTATTGTGGGTATTTTTATTTAAACCCGATTGATTTGGATCTACCTCTTATTGAACCCTAAAACCCAATTTCATTTGTTCTTGACCCAAATCCACTTTTATTGGACCCTAATCCTCTAACCCAGCACTCTAATTGTATCCTATAAATATAACTCTACTGCAAACCCTAGAATTTCACATCTTCAAAACCCTAGCCGTCTAATCTCTCTCATCTCTCCTTATTCTCTCTCCTCTGTGTTTCTCTCTCCCTGTTTCCCGCCAAAACCCCTAACCCATCTACTGTTCTCCATCTCCGGCGCCAACTCCGGCGACCCCCCTGCTCCATCCACCGTCGACGACTCCTATGAGAGCCGCCGACCTCCAGTCACAACCCCCCAGCACTCCCGACCCTCCTCCTTCCATGCCCCCGTTAACAAAACTCCAAACCCCCAAATCCATATCACCCCCTTCCTCCCCGTTCCTGTTCCTCGACGTCAATCACTGGACCCCCTCGCCCACCGCCAACACAACCCCCCAATCTACCCTCTCCTCTTCCACTCTCGTCGACAGCATCAAACCCCAAAACCCGACCCCCACCTCTGCTCCCTGTTTCGATCGCCGATGACGCCCCAGCACCGCGCTGCCCCCTCGCACCTTCTCGTTGTGCCACCGTCGGAGACGCGAGCGCCGCCCTTGGCCTGGCCATTGTTGTTGATGTCTCTTTGCTGGTATTGTTGCAGTCTCTTTGTGTGTTGGGTTCTTTGAGTGCACGTTTATTGTGCATGTTAAGTTGTTGGTTCGTGGGTTCGTTGCTTCGAGATTCTCTTCCCGTTATTCTTGGTATTCGTATTCACCGTTTATAAGGCAAGTAACTTGTATTAAATTTCTTTGCATATACAAATACAAAATACTGCTTATAGTGTAGTTGGGTTCTAGAGAAAATTCGTGTGTGAAACCCCTTGTTGATATTGTCTCTATAGTGTTGATTTGACCATAGTTGCCTCGCGACATATATGACATGAATTAACCTAGGATTGACCACTTTTAATGTATATGTTCATGCTATCTTGAGATATTTGTGTTTGATGTGTTATCCGTGTTATACTTGTCGAATACTTGTAAAATACCCTATACCATGTTGCTTGGACATCTAGTACACCCTATTCCATGCTATCACCTTATTGTTTCCCGAATGATATTATTGCTCATTTCGTATCTCTAGGTTGCATATTGTATTGTTGTATTAATAAAATAGTTAACAAGCAGGGATTTAAGGGAATGACTTGAGTAGTGAATAATATAGTGACTGTGTCGGCCAGTGTTTACCGATTGATTGTAAAGTGCTGACTATGGCACCCCTATCTTTCGTGTCTTGAACTCGTGAACTCGTGAACTCGTGAACTTGTGAATCAGTGAATCAGTGTATCATTATAATGAATTGCGCAACATTATTGTATCGTATCAGTGATTACCGTACCGACACATGATCTATAGAATTTGCCACTCAGTCTAAAACGAAATTGATTGTATGCATCGAACCTGTGGTACGGAACACATGGGACACAGTAGTGCATGCATTAGTTAGGATTAAAATGAATAATAGACTTAAGGATTAACACAACATCGACATTGCATATTGTTCATCATTGTTCCTATTGATATCGAATATTAAATGACACTTGTTCACTCGACACTTATTACATGCTACTTACACTTGTTTATCTTGCCATGCTAGCTGTTATATTTTGTTATCATGCCTATTCCATGTTATTAGTTATCCCTTTTTCCATGTACTTGTGCCTGCACTACAAGCGGCCTGTAACTTGCATTGACGGATGTTTTGTTTTCTTTTTGCTCTTCCTGCAATCTATTAAATTGCAGTTTTTGGAGAAAAGCCTGCTGAAATTGGAGAACAAACATTCTGAAGACTATTGCTTTCTAATTGCTTATTGTTTTAATAAACTTAATGTATTGAGACTGATTTATTATTGTATTGGACTTATGTCTCGAATATTGTTATTTATTTCCAGACGTTGGATTATTATTGTATTTGGATATTTTTATTGCTTAATACCAAGTACTATTGTTCATGAGGTTATTATATTACCTGCGCATTTGTTCTGTATTGATTATATTGTTGAGTTAATCGGATAAACAACTTATGGGTGACGTTAGTCATTCGCTGGGCCAATGCCATGTACTCATATTCCGTATTTTTGGGAATCAGGGCGTGACACGACTACTTAAGTCCATACAATGCTTTCTTCAAACGACATACTTAATTGCTGTGTTAGACTGGTCTGTTCGACCCTGGTGGAAGATCCATATAAACCTCTTTTGTTAATTCCCCATGTAAAAATGCATTCTTCACATCAAATTGCTCCAACGACCATCAAGATTTACAGCAAGTTACAGTAGGACTCGAACAGTATTGAATTTTGCCATAGGTGCGAATGTATCTTCATAATCAATTCCATACGTTTGAGTGTATCCTTTGGCAACCAGCCTTGCTTTGTATTGCTCTATTGAACTATCGGATTTATACTTTACCATATAAATCCATATGCATCCTACTGGCTTCTTCCCTGCTGGCATCTCGACTATCTCCCAAGTCTCATTCTTTTTCAAGGACTTCATCTCCTCTTCCATAGCTGCTTTCCACCTTTGATCAGTAAGGGCATCCTGCACATTGTTAGGAATAGATACAGTAGATAATTGATTTACAAATAACTTATTTGATTTCGATAAGCGGTGAGTGGATACATAATTACTCATGGGATATTTGATGTTACTAGTAGGATCAGGTTTATAAGTGGATTTTGGAATATCTCTATTAGTACGGTGCGGGAGTTCTCTTCTAGGAGCTTCGGACAACGATGACGATTGGTTTTGGGGTTCTGATGGTTCACTCTCACTGAGATTTGGTACTGGTTGCAATTCTTCAAGAGGGGGCTTCTTCCCTTGGTTGCACTTCTTCGTGAGGGTCTTCCTCCCTTGCTAGGTCTTCGTTCAAGTGTTCGCCATTATTTGTATCCACTTGTTCGTTTTGACTGGTAATTACTTTATCATACCCAAGAGTCTGAACTTCACTAACCCCTTCATCATACCCAAGAGTCTGAACTTCACTTCGGTACTCCCCCCAAAGTTCAGTCGTAGAAGAAGAAAAATACATCTCATCTTCATGGAACACAACATCCATAGTCACAAACATCATTTGAGTTGGTGAGTGATAGCACCGGTACCCTTTCTTATCCTATGCATATCCCAAGAAAACACAGCGGACAGTTCTAGGAGTTAACTTATGTGTTTATGTTGATGAAGATGAACAAATGCAACACACCCAAACACACGAGGTGGCAAGTTGATGACTTTTGGTGCATTCACAGCTTCAGTTAATGCTTGAAATGGTGTGAGGAAGTATAGGATACTAGAGGAAACTCGGTTGATTAAGTATGCGGCAGAAGCAAGGGCTTTCCCCCAATAAATGAGTGGTATATTTCCATGGATAAGAGAAGCACGGACCACCTCGAGCAAGTGTCTATTTTTTCTTTCTGCAATCCCCTTCTGTTGAGGTGTTTCTGAGCATGTAGTCTGGTGAACAATGCCGTGTTCCACCAAATATTGTTGCAGATTCGAATTCAGGTACTCTCCACCATTATGACTCCTAAGAACTAAAATCTGTGATTTATACTGAATCATATCATGCATGTGAAATTTTTGAAACAAGCCACTAACTTTACTTTTTGACTTCATCAAAACAAATCCAGGTCATACGAGTACAGTCATCAATAAATGTCACAAATCATTTGGCACGTCCAAATGTTGTGGTTTTGGATGGACCCCAAACATCAGAATGGATAATCATAAATGGAAGAGAGCTTCTACTTGGACTTGGAGGAAAAGAGACACGGTGACTTTTTGCGAGTTCACACACATCACACCGAAAGAAAGAAATATCCAACTTCAAAAATAAACTTGGAAATAATTTCTTTAAATAACCAAAAGAAGCATGTCCTAGATGTCAATGCCATAGCCAAATATCTGATTTCTTCTTCTCACCTTCGGATTCTTCCACCCTTAGAGCTTGAGTCAACTTGCTTGAACTTTCAGATTCTAAATCCAAGTAATAGAGCTTCCGTGTCTAACCTCATAACCAGTCGTCTTGCGAGTCTGAATATGCTTAAACACACAATGTGAAGGCCAAAAGACTAGAATACAATGTAAGACAGTAATTATTTGAGCAACAGATAATAGGTTAAAATTCAAAAATGACACAACTAGGGCAGTATCTAAGGTTAGGTTGTTTGTGAGATGTATGGTACCCTCGCCAGTAACAGTGGCAGGATCACCTTTGGCAGTGGACACAGTTGATTTGGTGGAAGGTTGAAAATTTTGAACTTGTCTAGAATCAAAAGTCATATGGTCGGTAGCACCCGAATCAATTATCCATGCATTATTCATAACAGAGCCAGAAATATTAAAAACTTTACCATCATTACCTGCAGCAGCACGATCAGCAACTCCACATGCGACAGTGGGTTGATTGCAAGTGTTCTCCCGAATATCCCTGCTATGATCCCAGATCTCCGGATAGCCGATAACCTTATAACAACGAGCTTTCGTATGGCCGATCTTGCCACAATAAGTACACTTCCTTGACTCATACGAATATTGTCCCATAGCAACACAACAAACAGCACAGCAAGCAGAACCAAGGATCCAAATACCAAAAAGCAGATGGGATCAAAAACAGCAAACAGCACTCAAAGAGACTGCAGCAACAGCAGCCAGAGAACACCACAACAGCAAGGAGCGGCGTCGCTGGCGACCAGAGGCGGCGAGGTCGACGATGGGGCGCAACAGTGGCGGCACTAGTGGTTCTAGTCAGTGGTCGAACAGAGGAGGACAGGGGCTTAGGGTTTTCTGCTCTGGCATCGGCTAATGTCGAGGAGAATGAAGAAGGGAGGCCGGAGGTGGGGTTCTGTGGTGGCTGGGCATTGAGGAGGAGGTGGGTGGCACTGCAGGGAGGTCGTCGGCGCTCAACGGGGGGTGGCGACGGGGGTCGCCGGAGAAGACGACGAAGTGGGTTGAGGTTTGGCTGAAGTTGAAGAACAGGAAGGGGTTGAACGGGATTAGGCTGTTGAGCTGCTTGGATCGCTGACGGAGGAGGAAAGGGATGCTCAGGAGGTCGACGGGGTGAGGTGGTTCGACGGGGATCGCCAGAGATGGCGCCGGAATTTGGTCGGGGAAGGGTTTGGGTTCAAGATCGGATCGGGATGGAGGTGTCAGATCCAATCACCTCCTTCTCTTCTTCTTCTTCAACTAGCCTAGATCTGGTTAGTCTCTGATACCATGTTGAAAACAGATTTGGGGGAAAATAATTGTTATTCTTCTTGTCGTTTATTCTTTACAGTATACATCTATATATAGGGATTACATTCTTGGAAAAGAGAAGAAAGGAGATTGGGAGAAAATTGACGGGTGAGAGATTTGGGGAATCTGTTTCCTATTGATTAGAAAACATAATATACATATTAGTCCTTAATACATTTCAACAAACCATACTATTCTTGTAAGAAATTCTCTACACATGAAATCAATATATTGTCAATACTATATTTACAGCTGCTATCTTAGTTGGTTAGTCAGTAACCGCTGACTCGCCTACTTGGCATTTCAGATACAATTAACAACAACAAAAAAGTCTTTTTCTAACTAGTTGGGGTCGGCTACTTGGCATTTTAGGTATCGACCACAAATATTGTGGGTAGGTCTCCGTACAATTTTCTATTACAAGTAAAAACCAAAGAATAAAGAAGAAGCAGAAGAAATTCTCTTAAGTAAAAGACGGAGCCTGCCTACGTGAAGGTCCAGTAACTGTCAAAATATATAAATAGAAAGGCCTTCTTAAGCCTAGAGTTTGAATTCCTTAAAAGCATGTCTAAGAAACCTGTCAGTATAAACCCGAGGTATTATGTACTAACTTTTCAAAAAAAGAAAAGTATTACATACTACTATACTAGTAATCTACATATGCAGTCAATATTTTGTGTGTGTAGAGATACATACTTGAACAATTTAAAGCAATTGTTAGATGTAGATGTAAATATACATAGTTTGAGATACTTTTTTTTGTTGATAAAGTGGATAGAGTCAACCGACTCCAGCCAAGCATATATATAAATAAAAAGTAAAGAACAAAAGTCAGCCCAATTTTACACGGAGTAAAATTAGAAAAAAAAAAAGAAAAAACAATCACAACAACATATTTACAATGCAATGAATAGAATTGCACAAAACAACCTCAACACGCACAGTAAAACTGCCAACCACAATCAAGCAATCAGCAAGCAGAAGCCGACGATCCAAGTGCATCAGACCGCTCCCCACCCCCCGACGATGGGGAATTCGCGGCTGTAGGAACGGGGACCCGCGCGATGGATCTACCAAGCACCGCAGTAGACCAAAAGAGAAGTCGCTACGAAGCCAACGAGAATAGGTTGCTAGGGCACAGTGAAACAAAACCCTGAGAAAGAGAAGACAGCAAATCCAAAGACCCACACCAAAGGACTCACTACCCATGATCATACAAAAACCCAACACAAATGAAGTCGCTCAGAGGGCCAGGACGGAGGTAAGCCTCGGCGAGAAAATAGGAACATCCGCTGAGCATAAACTAAAGCTCAGCGCAACAGCCAACCAACACAATCACCGAATAAGCAGCAAAGAAAAGAAGAGAAGAGAAATGAAATACAGCAACAGACTCGCAAAAACTGAATTACAAGCAGATTAGCCAGGAAATGAACACCCCGACGATAAAAGGGGTGAAAAAGCTGAACCCGGAGCAAATCAAAATAGCCACAAAATAAGAAGCTACCGCACTGACAAGAAAGAGTGCAGCAAAGAGGCAGCAACAGAAAATGAATAGTAGCAATACAAAATACCACTTAAAACCAGGAATGACCTGGAATGAAGAGAACACAACATCTTAACACAGGGGGAAAAATCCACAATAACTGAGAGGAGGAAATCAGGGTCAGACTCTGAACCCAGACCCAAACCATAATGGTCGGAACCTCCAAAGAGAGCTAAAATATCAACCAAGCTAAGCAGTGACTCCCTAAGGAGCACTCCACCAATATACACGCTAGAAAAGTATAACAAGCCCAGAATTAAAGCATAGATACAAAAGACCCAAGGTAGCCTGACCCGAGCGATAACAGAAAACACAACAACATCCGTTAAAACAGAAAACACAGAGCCAACAACAAAACCCCAGAGCAAACAAAGTTCAGCCAAAAACCCACCACCAAAAGGAAGAAACTGAGCATAGGGTCCGAGAGTGTCCCATCAGTGAAGAGCCGGAGTGTCCCAAAGCTAAAGACCACACCAAAAAAACCACCCAACCAAAATACCAAAAGTGGCTAGAGCAAAGAAAAACGTCCGCATATTAGAGCTGCACACGGAAGACAAAAGAACAGGAAATCAGAAATTAAAAAGCAGCAAGGTAGGAAAACCTAGAAGAGTGAATAAAAAGTAATCGCCTCATCCAGACGATATAAGTGTAAAGCTTCCACCTTATCAGGAGATAAAGTGGCAGGCCAAAATTTAGTAAAGAAAGGAAAATCATCAATAATGCTCTCTATCGATAAAACGGAATTTGAAAAAATACAATTGTTCCGGGCCGACCAAATAACCCAAATGATCGCAATCATGGATAGAATCCAAGAGTTGTAAAATTCTTTTCTGAGGTGTTGTTGTTGCCAACAGGATGAGAAGTTGGTAGGAATAGCCGGCGCTAGCCAAGCTCTGGCGACGATACTCCATAAAGGACGAATAAAGGGACACTTAAGGAACAGATGATCGGCGTCCTCATGGTGAATGGAGCATAACACACATAACTGATCCAATGCAAGGTTTCTCTTATTGAGAACCTTGACAGTCAGGAGCTTGTTGTTAAGTGCTAGCTAGGGTAAAATTTTGGATTTTAAGGGAGTACAACTACTCCAAAGGGATTTGGCCATCGGAGAGGTGATCCCACCGAAGTTAAGGAAATTGTAGAAAGATTTAACCGAGAAAATACCCAAAGCGGTCCACCTCCATTTGAAATTATCAGATGGAAACCAGGAATAATGATTAATATCGTCGAATAGGTTTTCGAGCTGCAACGATAACTACGGCGACAGCACGCAAGCGAACTGGATCGACCAGAACTTTTGAGAATTGATGACCATAACATAATTTTCCACTAAGGCCGATGGGTTCGACGCTAACTAGAAGAGGGAAGGAAAAGCAGAAGCGAGCTTTATATTGACAAACCAAAGATCAATCCAGAATTTGGTCTTGGAACCGACCGCGCACCTGTGGATTAAGCCACAACGGAAAGGTTCGGCTACTTTCCAGACCCCTTTCCAAAAAGAAGAAGCTTTACTGGGGAGAGAGGTAGGGAAGTCCCACATGGAAAGACGGGAATAATAATTATGGGATATAATTTGGGCCCAGTGCAGGTGATCCGATTTAAGGAATCTCCATAACTATTTCCCCAACAAGGCTAAGTTTTGGTGCCTGAGATTCAAAACCCCCAACCCACCAGCTGCCTTGGAAGTGCAGATAACCTTCCAATTACAGGGGTGGGAGCCTGGTTTAAACAAATCTGCACCTAACCAGAAGAAATTCCTTCTGATCCGATCAACTCTCTTAATCATCCATGAAGGAAGATAAAAGAAGGACATCATGTATAAAGGGATCGAAGAAAGGACGGAGTTAACAAGAATAAGTCTGCCCCCACGCGACAAATGCTTACCAGACCAACGGTTGAGTCTAGACTCAACTTTTTCAATCATCGGCATCCAATCCGATCGGTGAAGCTTTCCCCATTTCAAGGGAATGCCTAGGTAATAAATGGGAAAAGAGGAAGGACTACAGTTAAAGAACTGCGCAACTTCCGCTTGACGGTTAAGAGACCCACCAAGCCAAATAACGGAGGATTTTTGAAAGTTAATAGCTAAACCTGAAGTGCTTTCAAACACATAAAGAAGTAGCTTAAGGTTACGAAAGGTCTCTCCGTTAGGTTTCGCAAAGATAATAGTATTATCCGCATATTGGAGGTTCAACACTCCTCGGAAACTATTAGATTCCCAAGGCCTTCAATTACATTAGCCTCCCAGGCTTTGTGAAGTAGCTTACTGAAGACATCAGCAACTAGGGAGAATAAGAGAGAGGAAATCGGGTCACCCTGACGAAGGCCACACTTACACTTGAATTTGTGGCCTTCCGTGTCGTTGACCCAAATAGAAGAGGTTCCAGCGAAGAGATTAGATTTAATCCATTTAATCCACTTTGGACCAAATCCACAATGAATAAGTATTTTGAAAAGGAAATCCCAACTGACATTATCGTAAGCTTCTCGAAAATCCAGTTTTAAAAGAATCCCCTCCGAATTGGTTCTATGGCAATGGGAGATGATTTCTTGGGCTGACGCCACGCTGTCAAGGATGAAACGATCTTTAATGAATCCAGATTGCGGAGAATCGATCAGAGGAGAAATCAAAGAACTGAGGCGAGAAGAAAGCACTTTCATGATGATCTTGAAAGTGGAATTGAGGAGGCTAATAGGCCTGAAGTTCGCAACCGAATTGGCTCCAAAAATTTGGGAATGAGGACGATATGCGCATAATTAATCCTATCGAAGGATAAATTCCCCCGATGGAGATCAGCGAACATTTGGAGAAAGTCGTCTTTGAGATAATTCCAAAAACATTGGAAAAAGAAGGTGGGGAAACCGTCAGGGCCCGGAGCGGAGTCAATATTTAAAGAGAACACCACGGACTTAATCTCTTCTAAAGAGAAGGGGACTTCCAGACCAGACAGATCATGCGTGGGCTGACCATATAAATGTAACCAGTCAAGATGCAACGAGTGTTGTTTTTGAGAGCCCAGCAGATCTTTAAAGAAACAAAGGAAGGAAGAATGAATATCCGAATCCGAAGTAACTTCGGATCCATTGGAAAAGAACGCGGAGATACGGTTGCACCGTTGGCGATGCGAAGCAAAGTTGTGAAAGAAAGCGGTGCTGCTGTCACCCTCTTTAAGCCAGCGAAGCTTGGCCCTTTGAGCCCATTTAATGTGCTCATTATGAAGAAAGTCTGCGTAATCTCTTTTACAAGAGGCCCGTTCAGAATGGAGGGAATCAAAGATCGGGCCCCATTCCTCCAATAAATCAATTGATTCAGTAGACAGGAAGACATTCTGAAGAAAACAATCGTTGGTTGCTCTCTCTTTATGCCAGATTTTACTGCCGAATTTGATAGCATGAAGTAAAATAAGAATATGCCCTATCCCGGAGGAGCCTGTAATGGCGGAAAGGCATTCAGTGATGAGATTGACGAAGGTTTGGTCTTGCAACCAAAATTTTTCAAAACGAAATTTGTAAGTTTTGGAAAAATTGAAGTTGGAGGACAATGCAATAGGCACATGGTCCGAAGAGGGATTGGGCAACGCTGACACGAAGGAGTTGTGGAAGAAGTTAATCCAATCCGAGGATACCAAAAAATGGTCGAGTTTAGCCATAAACGGTGACGATCTCATGTTGGACCAAGTGAATGATTTACCACTTAGAGGTAGATCAGTTAAATGGAGCGAACGGATGCAGTCATTAAAAAGAAAGGAGTCCGATGAATAGATCGAGTTACCCGATCTTTCATGAGAGAATCTGGTGACATTGAAATCACCACAAAAGAGCCAAAATCTGTGAATGTTGTTTTGGAAAGAATTCAACTCGTTCCAAAACACATCACGACGATCCGCAGTGGATGGACCATACACGGATACAACGGTAAGGTCACAGTTAAATTCAATCCAGCTAAGATGGACCACAAGGAAAAAGGTGAAACGATTAATTGAAATGAGGGAGAATTTGGACTCTTTAAACCCAAATAGGACACCTCCTCTAGTACCAGCGGCTTTAAGAGAGATCCAATTAGAGACGAGAGTTCCTCCAATTGATCGAAGGATGGGGGATGAAGGGGACTGGAGTTTCGACTCTTGAATAGAGATTAAGTCACAGTGGGAAGAAGATATCAGCTGAGATACCGCAAGCATCTTCGACCTACTACCCAACCCACGAATATTCCAAGAGATGCTAATCATTGGAGGAACTAGTCTCAAACGCTCGAGATACCACACGGCAATGGATAGAGTCAAAGTCAACGAAGCTATTCTGATCCACTAGGAATCCCATTTTCCTAGTAAGGGAAAGCATGTATAGATTAGAAAAAGAGTCAAAATGCACATGGTATAGGGAACCCAATTGGGTCTTCCCATTAGGGGAGATAGGAGGCGGAGATAAATCCAATTTACGGACCTGAGCAGCCAGGGACGCTCGATTGGTCCGAATGCGAGTGCTAGAACGAATCACCGAGAACGGTACTTCTTTTTCTTTTTTTTTTAATTTTGTTTTTTTAATAACTTGAATATTTGTTTCCTTAGAGAAGGAAAAAAAGAGAGTTGGCTATAAGAAGGGGAGTGCTCTGCCAGAAAGTCAGCCTCCGCTACAACGCAGCCCGACTCAATCCGATACGGAGAGAGCTGAGGGGAGGGACTCAACGCATTGTGCAAAGGCAAAGGGTCGGGGGGAGAATTGTGGCTCTTGCGATACGGCAACTTAATGCCAGCCAGAAATGAGGTCGAAAACTCGAACCGAAAATGCAAATGACAGAAAGAGGAAAGGCAGTAATCGAGGTTAAATCTAACCAACAAAGGAGAATAATTGCTCAAGAATGATAAGCACATGACTAGGGAAACACGGCAATTAGAAAAAAATAATTGGAATTCCAAAGATAACGGTGAAGAGCGTACCAGCTTGTGCGAGAGGGAGGGATCCAACTCGGCCAGTTCTTCTTCCAAGAGGTTATCTTTGTCAATCCAAGCATCTAATTTCTGGGAAGGGACAGAAGAAGTTTTGCCAGACTTAGAGAGTAGAGGGGGACCCGAAACAGAGGTGCCGTGAGCCGCAAAAAGGAACTTATCCCAGTCAGAAGCGAAAGAGGGATTCACCTCCCACTTGGGCCATTGCTTCGACTTCATACTCAGATTCGATTGATCAGCAGCTGTCACCTAGATGAAGTCTCACATAAAGCCAGAGGAGCAGTGGCAGGAGGATGCGGGGGAAGCTTGGGTTGGCGATCAACACGATCAACTTGTGACGGGGGGAGAGATTTAGTCGAAGCAAAGTTTGGATTGATCCAGACCAAGTTATGAGCCTTAGAAGGAGAGGTGAAAGATTTAGATGGAGTAGCAGCCCCAGAGCAAAGAGACAGAGTGTTTTTTCTAGGGGTCGCTTTGAGGGCCAACCTCCATTTAGAAGTAGGGGTTGTCGACTGAGACGATGTGCCAACGGCGAAGGTGCTAGGGAGGGGTAGAGGTTGCACCTTGGGCTTGGAACCCTCCTGATGCAGGAAAACAGAAGAAGTCCCACCAAGAGAGCAGTCAAGATAGATGACCAAAATCGCAAAAATAGCTTTGTGGTCTCTAATAGAGTAGGCCTCGATTCTATTATTCACCGTAGGGCAACTAAACACCGCATCCACCTGAAGACACCCTGACGCTAACTTAGCCGAGGAAGATATGTGCTTCAATTCACCCACACACTTGGACAAATCCACCACCACCCGGTGTGAGTCACAAAAAGGTGGTAGTCCTAGTAGTGTGACTTTAACATCAAAGGGGATAAGGGGAGGAGGGGAAGGAAAGAGATACCTCCATTTGCGAACCGATATTTTGATCGTACCAATAGAGAGGGAGGAAATGGACGTCAGAGCTTCTAGGTTTCTAATCGAAGGGCAATTAATGACCACTTCACCATTTGAACAACGTCTACCGCCCATACCCAATCTTGCACATTACAGAAGTTGCTAAGGAAAGCATCTAAAGTAGAGTTAGGAACAGACCCACCAGAGAAAGAGACTGTGCCATAGTGCTCGAACCTGCTCATCTTATCGGAGAGTTCGACAGCAGGTAGGAACAAAACAGTCACTGGGGCCTTGGCCAAAGGTGCAGGGGCTGGAGCAGGCCTAGAAGGAGGGGGATGAATCGCCTAATTTAAGCGCAACGAAACGGGGGGCGTAGGGAGAAGAGGAGAAGATGACGAAACTTTAGCCCTCTTAGCCCTACGCGCAACCTGGTCAGCCAACTTTGATTGCAGCCAGGGGAAATCGAGAGCTGCAATGACCTGGTCGGAGATGGGCCACCCCTCGGCAACCCCAAGATTTGTTGTAAAGCATAGCATCGATGACGAGCATGACCCGACTTCAAGCAGAAAAGACACTTCATCTTTTCGGTGCAAAAAAGCCCTAATATGCCCCGCTTGGAGACAGCGGAAGCAGATAGGAGAATGGGAGGAAGGAGGGGTAGAGGAAAAGTTAGATTGAGAATGGAAGGGAGAGCGGAATGGGCGGAAAATAGCCGCAGGGGAGCTACTAGGAAGCTTCTGGTTAATGGGTCGGGTCAATTCCTCCACTAACACAGAAGGAAAAACCTCGTGGGGGCCCAAAACCGATGGCCTCATAGGATCTGAGACAGAGGACAGCATATTTTTTTATTTGTAAATTTTTTTTTATTTGTAAAATTTTTTATTTTTGTTTTTTTTACAACTTCCACCCAAGAGGATCCCATAGAAGTCCAAGCCCACTACCAACACAGACACAGAGAAGAGAAGAAGGAACAGTAATGGAGCCCGTGAATACCGCCGACCACGTAGTGGCAACAAACACCGGCTGTAATACAGCGAGAAAATAAGACCGCAACTCAAACAAGGGAGCTGTCCGAGCACGAACACCCAAAAGAAAGCCAACGGCTAACGCGCTATCTCTTATCTCAAAAGAGTAAGAAGAAAGCAACGCCAAAATCACCGTAATCAACCACAGGAACGGAGGGAGAAAAACCTCTCCCCAAAACCTCTCTTCTAAATGAGAATCAAAGAGGTGGCCGAGCAGTCAAGCCAGATCGCCAGGAGAGAGAAAACGGCGGCACTCCAAAAGAAAGAATAGTCCAAGCGCCGAAAGAAGAGCGCAAACAATGTTGAAAAAAAACCTAATAAGTTGAGAAAAAATAACCACAGAGGTAGGCAGGACGGGAGCAACGCAGGGAGGCGGAGAACAAACCCAAGCAAACTATAAAACCCACTGTTGCTGAGGCGACCCAAAAGCACAGAAAACTCACCGCCGGAGCAGCAAGGAGGACTCGGCGATGAAAGCGTCGCAACCAAAGAGGAAAAGGCGGCCTTCCAAACGGCCGAGAGAAAACAGAAGGGGCAGGACCACAGCGAGACAACCTTCAAAAAGGCACAAAGGATAGGGGGGAATGCTCCGATATACGGGAGACAGAAATCTGAGGATGTGGGCCAGAAGGGCTTTTGAAGATGAGCAAGATTAACGAAGAGAGGGGGTGGGAAAAATGGAAGGAGAATACGGATCTGGAGGAGGAAGATCTGAGGTTTGGGGATTTGATCATAGTTTGAGATACTTGCATGCAGAACATCTTCACCTATTCAAATTTGTTTATATTTTTTCTCTAAAAGAAGGGTGGGGTTGAATATCAAATGTATTTGTTGTGGAGACTTGTGCAAATATGCTAAAAGGTAGAGAAATTGATTAGCATGTACGCGTCATTGAGTTAATGTAAATGTAAAACATCCAAATTGTGGACAATCAATCCCATCCTAATCACACATTTTCGAAGCCATATCAATATTTAACATTACAATTAAAACTCAACAACATATTTAGGTTTTTTTATCAATATTTAACAGTACAGTTAAATCACAACCACATATTTAAAATTTAGAGTGTACTTGAAAAATAAACTTACCAAGTTAAATACTTAACAAGTAAATTCTTGAATTAAGAATTGAAATATACTTCGGTTTTTTTTTTTGACAAAAAAAAAGAGGATCTCGTGTCATCGCTTCATTAATGATAGATTAACGAAACAAAGTAGAACATATTACAATATTATTACTCAAAATCCAAACATAATTCAAGATGACAAATACATACTAATACATCAACTACTCAAATGAAGATACAGATAACGGATTATCATCCATCCAAAACTCACTCCCTCCTTTCCTGATCTTATTTCTCCATACGATCTTATTTCTCCATACGCAGTCTCTTCTTCACTCACCCCGGAGATGAAGATGTCTCTCGTATGCGTTACCCCTCGCCAAAACCCAGACATCGACCCCTTATTTTTTTTCCTTTCTGATGCATACAACCATTCTTTGTGTAAGCCGCCTTTATAAGTCTGCCCCATTTAGTCTTAGTTTTTACTTTTAGTTTCCACCACCACTTGCATAGTAAGGCTTGGTTCATTTGCCGAATGTTGACTACTCTTAATCCACCAAGTTCTTTTCGTCTGCAGACTATACCCCATTTAATTAGTGGGTACCCCTTCCCCTCCCCCGACCCGTGCCAAGGGAACCTTCTTCTTAATCGATCAATTTTCTTGGAGACCCAAATCGGCATTTTGTAGAATGACAGAAAGTATAGCAGTATTGAGCTAATAACCGTGTAAAACAGAATCAGGCGTCCCCCGATTGAGAGCATTTTGCCTTTCCATCCGTCCAGTCTGCTAGCTATTTTCTCGATTAGGCCATTTCAGTCAACCCGCCTAATATTTTCGGTGCCAATCGGCAATCCCAGGTATTTAATCAGTAGTTTCTGAATTTGACAATTAAGAATATCGGCTATTGTGTTACCCGCTTCCCCCGTTTCTCCTAAGAGTGTAAGAGCATCCACAATCGTTTGCTTATTTGCCATTTTTTTCATTTTTTTTACTGTAGCTCACACAGTCGTCTGCTATTTTGCCATTTTTTGGCAAAATCGCTACAGTAGAAAGGGGAGAATAGCATTCCATATAGCAAAATGCATATTATAGCAGACGAAACATCATGTTTCGTCTGGATTATTTAATTATTATTTTAATTGATCGGACGAAACATGATGTTTCGTCCGAAGTAAAAAAAAACCCAAATAAAATAACCGTTAAATGAATTTAAGCGTGGGAATGAACATGATGTTTCGTCCCATGTGAGACGAAACATCATGTTTCGTCCCAATCCAAATTTGTTTTAAAAAATTAATTTTGTAAATTTTAAATTTTTTTGCAATTATATAAATTGATTTTGCAAATTTTTAAATTGTTTTTGCAAAAAAAAATTACAATTTCTTTTTTTAATTGTTTTTGCAATTTTTTTTTGCAAAAAAAACTTCCACCAAATCCGGACGACACATGATGTGTCGTCTGGTTTGTTGGAACTTTTGGCACATTTTGTAAAATTTTAAGTTGTTTTTGCAAATTTTTAAATTTAGTTTGCAAATTTTTTAATTGTTTTTGCAATTATTATTTACAAAATATTTTTAAAAATTGTTTTTGCAATTTTTTTTTTGCAAAAAAAAACTTCCGATTTTTTTCCCTTTTTGGGACGAAACATCATATTTCGTCCCGTATTTTTTATTAATATTTTCTCAGTCTAAATTATTTTTTTAATTACAGACGAAACATCATGTTTCGTCTATTTCTTTTTTAACGACTTTATGCATTTTTTTTTGCCATTCGACGACTGTGGATGCTCATCGAATTGGATGGGAAAAATATGCATTTTTCCATTTTTTACATCGAACGACTGTGGATGCTCTAATGGAGCTTTTATGGAAGTTAACCTTTAGCCCTGACCACTCCTCAAATAGGTATAAACCCCATTTCAAGAATGTTGCCTGCGCCATGTCGCACTCACCAAAAATAAGAGTGTCATCCGCATATTGGACATTCATAACTGCGGAAATACCCCTCCTCATTCCCAGCCCATTGATAAGACAATTTTCTCTATATGCATAGCATTCTGTGCAGCCCGTCTGCCACCAAAGTGAATAGTAGCGGTGATAGTGGGTCTTCCTATCTTAGTCCCCGCCTCCATCTGATTTCCTTGCCAGGTTCCATGTTGACTAACACGTTGACCTTGGCGGTCTTTATCCAGCCGATCCACCTATTCCCGAGGCCTCGTCTTTCCAGAATCTCCAATAAGCAATTTCACTCCACCTTGTCATAGGCCTTCTCGAAGTCTAATTTGAGCATGATCCCAGCCTTCTTGCATCTTTTGGTGTCTTGAATTACTTTCTGGACCAGTGCAACCCCCTTAAGAATATCCCTCCCAGTAATAAATTCAGTTTGATAGTCCTAAACAATGTCCCAAATTATCCTTTCCAGTCTCTTAGCGAGCACTTTTGTGATGATTTTAACTTAACAATTAATCAAACTGATAGGTCTTAAGTCTCCCACCTCCCTAGCGCTTTGTTTTTTAGGTATTAGACAAACATGTGAGTAATTTATTCTCTCCAAATTAAGGCTGCCATCAAAGATTGCATTCATAACGTCCATAATATGAAATTTTACAATCTCCCAGAATTGCTTATAGAAAAATATTGGGAACCCATCAGGTCCTGGTGCCTTGTCCTGCCCCATCCCCCACATTGCCTCCTTAACCCCGTCCATTGTGAACGGTTGTTGTAGAGCCTCAACCCTTTCTCGGTATTCCTCCTGCAACTCGTCCCATAGGTTTTTATTGGACTCGCATTGCCCTACCCTATTTTGCCCAAATAGTTCCTTGAAGTGGGCATGAACATGCAGAGCAATCTGTCTCCCTCTTCTGAAACCGTGGTTCCGTCGATATCCAAGGAGTGTATGTAGTTGTTACTGTGTCGTATGCTAGCAGTCATGTGGAAATACTTAGTATTAGCGTCCCCTTCTGCTAGCCATTTTACTCTCGACCACTGCCTCCACATGATTTTCTCTTTCATGTATGTGTCTTGAATCTCTTGCATGCACGCCGTTAATCTTTGGAACTGGTCCTCATCTAGTCCGTCTACTTCATTAATCTTTTGTGAATTGTATTACATGTCCAAGTGCAAAACAACAACCGAAGTCATCACTTCCATTGTGTGAGCATTCTATATCAATTTATATTTAACGTTCATATTTTTTGGATATGTTTAGCACTTTCCAACTGCAGTCTTATTGGTATTTTCCAGCACCAACAGTACTTATTTTAGCATCAGACAAGGCCAACTTAATTTTTTTTTTATCGTTAACGGTGGGTTGAAGGTCCCCATCGTTCCATTAAATTTTTTTTAATAAAACATACAACCAAAAAAATAGAATTATGAAGTTCATGAAACTTAACAGATAGGCCAACTTATTAACATGCCAACGCTGGCTAAATGCCGGAAATGAAATAAAGGATAGCAGAATTTATGTACACTTTTGTTTATTACATACTCTCACAACACAGTACTCCATCTTCCTTTCCGTCACTAATGAATCATCCAACAAAAGCTAGCCTGAAGTGATATATATACAGATAGTATGCCGAAAAACCTAAATTTTGTTTATGGAAAAGTCGTGTTTTGGTCGAGTCTCATAATAGCATCCTCTAATAAACAATGCTCTTATTCCATTTTTGTGGCTTTGGTAGTCATGCTCCTACAGTCCTACTCCACATAATTAAACTTTTTTATTAAAAACTAACTAAAGATGCAGTACATATCAAGCTAAGTATTAGTAAATTTTGTTTTTTAATAAAAAATAAAGGTAATAAGTAATATATGTGTGTGAGTAAAGACTAGCTACAGTCATGTGTATATAAAACCTCATTAAGCATCTCCTTCCCAACCCTACTAAAATTGTTTCGTGTTTCATTTGATTAAACGATGGTACTGCTAACTGGTACACTCCACAACCCTTTCTATTGCTTCATCTTGATCTCGCCACTTTAATTCCACCTTCTGTATTTATATTTACTACAATTTTTAGCATGTGCAGTGCACAAAATCATGTGGTCTTTTTCGTTCCGTTACGTATTTTCTGTTCCTTGCAAGTGCCATATAATTTGATAATTGATCTATTTTCTGCATTAACAATTTAGTTTTGGGAAAATTCCCATTGTTGGTAATATGAGAAAATTTGAACTGTGGACATGTATGCGTGAACCAGTAAATACTAAGTGTCATATTGCTTTTTTGACACAACAAAACTATTTCTAATTTAATCTTCAAAGCAATGACTACCGTTGGATAATTTAATCATATGAGGTCGAAATTCACTCCTAATTATAAATTCTTGTACTTGCCATCTTATCTGTCAGCTTAGCCTTCTTGATAAATATGTAAGCTTTTTGGTTGAATTATACCGCTAACTGTAGCGTGTTCATCAAGCAACAGCAATGATATAATTCCATCTTGGATTGTTTAAGCGACTAAAAAATGGAATCGATTTAATAATTTTTCAACCCATGCAACTGGAATTTGTGTGAAGTTCTCTCGCAACCAACAAAATACCCCCTTGTCTCGACACACACCCTATTTCAAACAAATTTGGTTCCATTATGTGCCCTTTAATTACATTGCACAACTATGGAGATTGTATTATAATGTGCAAACCATACAGACTACTCATACTTTAATATCTGGAATCTCAAAAATAAAAACTATAATAAAAATCATGCAGTTTAAGAAATTAACCAGCTAGATTGAAACTACAAAACAATCAAACCATCCAGAATTAAGAAGCTGCAGTGCTTTATAATAAAACAAATACTAAGCAACATGAGAAGTAAAAGGTCTTAACATATAGTTAGTTTAGAAGATTTGTGAGTAACTTGTATATAATATGAGATTACTATCTTCTATGTTAAGAAAAATGGAAAAGGAATATGTGGAACATATATTTTGCTCATCCCTAGTCTTCTCTATTTGGGGGGTTTAATGCTCATCAGACAAAAAACAACAGAAGAACATATATTGTACTTCGATGCTAGCTAGCTCATCCATATATTAATTTGTCTATCTTATATATTTTTCGTGGTTTTTCTGCCCCCTTTTCCTAACTTGTCCGTCACCTTAGATTCAAAAATTACATGCCTCTTCGGCTCTTCCTACTAGACAGATCAATCAAACAACGACAATTATCAAACTCTTATTGGATAGTTTCCTGGATTCGAAATCACACAAGTTGAATCTTATCAGACGCACCCTATATAACTTGAACAATTTGTCTCCTTCGTCTCCTCCACATTGTACAACTAATTAGGAATTTGTATGGGAACTAAAAACTTACTATGGTCATACACTCTCCTCATACTATAATACTAGCTAGCTAGATACATTAATTCACTTCCAATTTCCATCTATATATTCTCCTCCCAATTTACTATTCCACGATCCTGGGTCTCCCAAGGCTTCGAATTTTCAGGATCAAGCCAAGGGTGTAGGAAGAGGATGCTCCATTTCCCATCTGTTCATTTGCAAACACATACGTACAGCTTGACAAATTATCCAAATAAAAGGAAACTATTAAACATGAGGAACAAACCCCCCCACCCAAAAAAAATATAAATAAATAAATAAATAAATAAATAAATAAATAAATAAAAACTATAAAGTTCGGTAATTAAATAACTGATATCTAATATGAGATACATTACTAGGACTCCAAGATGATGCGCCAATGCAAGCCTACTAAAAAAAAAATTCGAACTTCTATCTAATTTGTCATGAAGAATAAGATCATCTTTGTTTTTTGCCATCTTAACTGCCCAGATTAATAAAGCCTTAGAACACCTCATTGAACTCCACGGCAATAGTGGAAATGATCTGTCCCCTAATTTCTTTTAGAGATAGTCCTCAATTTAAGCTTGTTCTGAAATTGCTAGATTCAATCAGGTCAGGCTTCAAACAGAACAATTTCATACTGGTTCAACGATTTAGGAAAAGCACGAAAACCCTAAACCATAAGAGATAGCTTTTTGTTAATGTTATCTTAGCTTGTAATTCAGGATTGACAAAGGAGGGGGATGAATTCTTCATGTTACTTCATTAATCTTTTGTGAATTGTATTACATGTCCAAGTGCAGAACAACAACCGAAATCATCACTTCCCTTATCAATTTATATTTAACGTTCATATTTTTCAGATATGTTTAGCACTTTCCAACTGCAGTATTATTGGTATTTTCCAACACTAACAGTACCTATTTTAGCATCAGACAAGGCCAACTTTTTTTTTTAATCATTAGCAGTGGATTGAAGGTCCCCCACGTTCCATTAATTTTTTTTAATAATACATACAACCAAAAGATAGAATTATAAAGTTCATGAAACCCAACAGACAAGGCCAACTAATTAACATGCCAGCACTGGCTAAATGCCGGAAATGAAATTAAGGAAAGCAGAATTTATGTACACTTTTGTTTATTACATACTCTCACAACACAGTACTCCATCTTCCTTTCCGTCACTAATGAATCATCCAGCAAAAGCTAGCTGATGCTGTTTGTTTTTGGGGTGTGGGGGCAACAGGTGTGAGTTCTTGTAATTTGTGAAGTGGAGGCTGTAGTACCAGCGTCAGACCGATCGTGGGGAGCGGGACCGGCTCGGGTGTAGGTGTCGAGAGGTAGAGGCTGGGGGCTCGGCTCGAATGCTCGCAGCTCGGATGCTCGGACTCTCATGTACCTGCACACAGCCTAGAAACACCGGGAGCAATCCTGGCGATAGGCCCTCCAACGATCTAATCAGCCACTAAGAAAGAGACTGGGCAGCTAGGGTTCAAGTGAGGAGAGTTATTATTACCTGCAGAAGAGTGGAGGGGGTCTGTTATTTATAGGCAGAGGTAAACGGGTCTGGGACCCGGATGGGCCGAGTCGGACCCGTTTGCGTTGCTTGTGGGCCTGAGGCGGTAGGGCCCGTTGGACTTCTGTTGACATGATGATCACGGGAGAGCGGGAATTGAGGGGATCTGACAGCCCATGGGGTGCCACGTCATCTAACCCATATTAGGAGCCCCCCACTTCTGGATGGCTGGGTAATCAAGCCGTGGAGGAGTGACTTGTCTCTGTAGGGAGAGCGGAGCGGTGTGTACGGCGAAGGGGATTTGAAATTCCCTAGAGAGGCCAACATGGCAGGATGATGGGGATCCCCTAGAGATATAGGTGGCATCGGGAGTCGAAAATGCAAAAGGGGTCGGAGGCCGAGCGTCGAGCTCCGAAGCTCGTAGTGAGCTGGGGGTGGCTCGCAGTCACCGCTGAGCGTCGAGCATCGATGAGCTCAGACGCCGAAGCTTGGCACCGATTGCCGTACCCAGAAGTTCGTAGCGAGCTAGGGGTGGCTCGAGGGTACCGCCGAGCGTCGAGCACTGATGAGCTCGGAAATTCTGCCGACCGTCGAGCACAAATCTCGCTGGAGAAAGCTGGGAGTGGCTCGAGGTCACTGCCGAGCGTCGAGCCCCCTACTTATTGGAAAAGCAATGGGGGTCGGCTCGAAAATGCCACCGACCGTCGAGCCCCGAGCTCGCTGAATAAAGCTGGGGGTGGCTCGAGGTCACTGCCGAGCGTCGAGCCTCCCAACTTGTTGGAAAAGCAATGGGGGTTGGCTCGGAAATGCCACCGACCGTCGAGCCCCGAGCTCGCTGAATAAAGCTGGGGGTGGCTCGAGGTCACTGCCGAGCGTGGGGCCCTTTTACTTGTTGGAAAAGCAATGGGGGGCGGCACGGAAATGCCACCAACCGTCGAGCCCCCCAGTTCACCGAATAAAGCTGGGGGTGGCTCGAGGTCACTGCCGAGCGTCGAGCCCCCTACTTGTTGGAAAAGCAATGGGGGGCGGTTCGGAAATGCCACCGACCGTCAAGCCCCGAGCTCGCTGAATAAAGCTGGGGGTGGCACGAGGTCACTGCCGAGCGTCGAGCCCCCATACTTGTTGGAAAAGCAATGGGAGGTGGCTCAGAAATGCCATCGACCGTCGAGCCCCCTAGCTTGCGGAATAAAGCTGGGGGTGGCTCGAGGTCACTGTCGAGCGTCGATCCCCCTACTTGTTGGAAAAGCAGGGGGGTCGGAAACACCACCGACCGTTGAGCCCCCCAGCTTGCTGGATAAAGCTGGTGGTGGCTCGAGGTTACTGCCGAGCGTCAAGCCCCCTTATTTGTTGGAAAAGCAATGAGGGCAGCTTGGAAATGCCACCGACCATCGAGCCCCGAGCTCGCTGAATAAAGTTGGGGGTGGCTCGAGGTCACTGCCGCGTGTCGAGCCCCCCTACTTGTTGGAAAAGAAATTTGGGGGGGGGGGGGGGGGGCTCGAAAAAGCCTCCAAGCATCGAGCCCCCAAGCTTGCTGAATAAAGCTGGGGGTGGATCGAGGTCACTGTCGAGCGTCGAGCCCCCGTACTTGTTGGAAAGGCAAAGGGGGGCGGCTCGGAAATGCCACCCACTACAACATATAGGGCTTTCTACAGCAGATTAATTATAGCATGTAAGTGTTAATGCTGTTGAAAGTGATCAATAATAGCATTTCTAAAGAAAATGCTATCTTTGATTTATATATAAATTTACTCTGAGCTATGACAGCGTTTTTAAAATGCTCTACTTTTTACAGCATTTTAGAAACGCTATTATATCCGTAAATAATCTGAATAGATAGGGTACAAAAGAAAATTCAACTCTTCAACTCCTTCCCCATTCCAAATAAAAAAACCCTCCCCCGTTTTATTCCACAAACCCTATTCCAGTTTCCTCATTCCTTATCGCCCACCTCTCCTTCCCGCCCCCCGAAGCCCCACCCTGCTATCACGCAACGCCCTCTTCTCCTCCTCCCCCCCCCCCCCCCCCCCCGAAGCTCCACCCCACCGTCGTGCAACGCCCTCTTCTCCACCTCACCCCCTAAATCTCCTCCTCGCCCCCCGAAGCTGCCACCCCACCGTCGCGCAACGCCCTCTTCTCCTCCCCGCCCCCCCGAAGCCGCACCCCCCCTCGTGCTAGATTCCGGAATGCCATCTTCTTCTCCCCATGCTAGCCATTGCAGTGCTCCTTTCCTTTGCTGAACCAGGAATATCCGACTCCGGGAAATTTCCCTTTGTATTTTCTAGGGCTGTGAATTATTAGATTGAATTTGGTCAATACTACTGGACCAACATCTAAATATTAGATCGATGTTAGGGTTCTTTTTTTTAGGGATTAGATTCATATTGTGTGATTGTGTCTTAGTATATAGATGTCGACTTCGATCAACATAGAATCCTCATTTTGTAACAATTTCCCGGTATCAAATATTTGTAACTATTTAGGGTACTTGTTTCTTGAGTTGATAGAGAGCGCGGATTAATTAGGATTGAATCATTGAATGAGTTTTCAGCAGGGGTATGCATTTATATATTAGTGGATTGGATTATTGATTTGGACATTATTTTTTGTACTAATCAGTGCCTGTTAATTTTCCATTTAACCCTTTAACCGTGCAAAAAAAATTTGTTAAATTTGACATTGGGAAAAAAAATAATTTTAAAGAAATACTCGTAGAAAAATAGTTTATGTTAAGAAAATAGAACATCTTGAAAGAAACGGGCGCATTTTTTTAATAAAATGATTGAGTCAAATTAAAGACTTTAGCCCAGATTTAACATATATAAGGGTAAAAAGTTAACCAAAAAAAAGGACAGACATTCAATAGGTGTTTTTTGTGTTTTGTTGATTAATGGTTGAATTATGTATAATGAGATGCAATAGAGATGCATTCATGGTGGTTGTTAATAATAGATTGCTTGTTGAATAGTGAGCTGGTAGTAGAGTTTATCTAGCAAAGACCTATTGATTATTTAATTGATTTTAGTCATATATCATTTTAAAAACTCAATGTTGATCTAGAGGACATGTCAGCATTTTTAGAACAAGGTAGTATGCTTAATAGTAAGCAAATGTAAATGAGAGAAATATCTTGATTATTAATCTACTATTTAAATATTAGAATTATAACAATACTAGTAAACGCATGCAACTACAGATTTATAAGCAGATACAGTCGTAGTATAGGTGTAGCGTGTAAGATGTATCTACAAATTGAAAACATATGAAACAATTGAGAAAATTTGACACTGCATAAATACTGTGATGAAAACATGGTGTGTGGTCGTAGAACTGTAGTAGTTAATATGAAATGCTTTCAAGAATAAGTGCATTATTGCTTCTAAGAATTAATATAAATGAGACTGAAATGGATGCGAAAGCAATATTGTGAAGAATAAGATTTGTTGACATCCAGCTCTAGAAATTAATATGATATTAAACAGTTATAACGATACTGAGGAAAATAATGTGTAAATATAAAATTTAAGCAGAATTAGACTGCTAAAGAAGAGTGATTTAGTTGCTCGGATAATAACAAAAAAAGATTTAACTGCTTAGGACGACGCTATAAAGCAGTTAAAGATTCTAGAAAAATACTAGCGATAGAAGTTCACAGATGCACATGTTAAGTGAGAAAAAAAGATAATAGTAATTAGTACTAAGTGAACAGTCGAATACTGAAGTACATTGAGTGGAATGCATAAGCTAAGTGAATGTTGGACTGTAATGAAACAAGAAGATATCTTCAAGTGTCATGATTGGCGCAACAGTTGTCCGGGTGCTTTCTGAAGTGCTTTCTAACCATTGTATGGTTTGCACTAGTTATTGGAATGCTTGGTCAGTATGTTTGGTCTTATGCATCAAGAATTTTATACATGTGTGTTAATTGGTTTATTTTCAAAATTTCAGAATAAACGGAATAACTTAAGTTTTTTTTCTTCTTTCCAGTACATCTATTTCCGAAGCTCGTAGGCTTGTTGTGCCTGATGATCTGTTTGTAAATATTGCTATTACCATCAGTCCATCGGTGCCCAGATCAATCAATTTTTGGAATTCATTCAGGATGTTGCGAGTGGGAGGAACTTGAAGCGGTTTGTTATAGTAACCTCTAGTTATAGCTATCCTGTTTCATTAAATTACTTACCACTCTATCCAAATAAAATTATTTTTATGTTCCCATGGTATATGGTAGGATATTTTATTGTTTGACATCTCACACTATTTGTTCCTTCTTGAACTGAAATAACACTATATATATATTTTTGCTTTCTTTTAAATTTATATTTAGATATAGTACACACAATGTAGCAAAATGTTGGCATATATTATTCTTGTAGTCTTGTGGATATATTGTCTCCTTTCTCTCTTTCACCCAAATTTCATCTATCTCCATCTCCTTGATTTTTTGCTCCTTCCTTTCATTTCATCTCACAAGATGTCCTCTTTCACTTTCTTTCAACAAAAATTATTGAACTTAGCAAGATTTCCCCAGAGCACCTCCAAACTTCCAAATCTCTCTTGTTGTTTCTTCTCCAAGTTTTATGTCGAGCAAATGTTTCAGATATGTCAATAGCTTTCTGTTTCTTTTTAGAGAAAATGGTGAACCGGTAGCCCCCATCCCCTTTCCCCTGTTTGCTGCATTAAAAGATTTAATGAATAGTACAATTTATACAATAAATTGTAATTACGTTGTTTCTTCTCCTTTTCCTTGTAGAACACAACCATATGTAGGAATTATAATAATAGTACATCCCTAGTTCTGTTTAGAAATTGTTGTATTGACGTATTGTAAAGTATAATTTTCTTGCGAAGCTTGTATATTACATTTTTTCTATCCCATTTTGTATACAAAATAGAATAAAAATTACCATCAGGAACAGCTTGGAGACTTGAGTAGTTCCTGTAAGTCTTCTTATTATACTGAACAGTTGGAAGACTTGAGTAGGTTTGAGTAGGTCTTTCTATAATAGTTTTAGGTTGGAGTCTTGTTTTCATCGGACATAGTTCTTATGTTAATATTCAGACAAACATGCATTAAAAAATTTTGTTCAAAAGATTTGTTAATGAAACTAATAGCTTGATATAATTTTTTAAGTAGTGATTCCATTGTATATGAGTACAGACATCCAGTTGTCATTCCATTGTATATTTGTATAGTCATTCAGTGCCTAATATGGCTCGATGGGATCTGTTCATTCTTTATTTGATTTATTTGTCAACTATGTTATCAGTTTTTTCTATATATTTCCTAAATTCTGTGTCTTTACATAATGTTTTCATTAGCATACTGCACTACCGGATCTTGACGACGCCACTTCATTTTTTGGTGTTTTTGATGGCCATGGAGGTGAGTTCGGAATCTGTCTTTTAGTCTTTCTGAACATTTGATATAGACTTTTTCAAATCCTTCCTAGTTTATCCTTCTCAATTTTTTTATAGAATGTTTATTGATTCCCAATTACTCTTAATTCATGATATTTTGATTTTATCATATTGTTCACCCAATGCCTTCAATAGTTACTTGTTGCCTCTTTCTTTTTGTGGTCATTCTACTCATGGTGATTTATGTGACAGACTGTCTGTAAGTAGGACTTGCCAATTCCAGACTGTGTATGGACATAGTCCAAGACATGAATATCATGCTTTTATTAGTGCAAGATGAGAATGTCAATGTACTAACAAAACATATCATAAAGTTTGGATCTCTTGGTTTAGTGTAATCTCATTTAGTAGGAATATGCCTAATAATTGTGTCCCTCTTTTTCAGAGAATATTGGACATAGAGAACCACAGAATCTCACTTCTTGAAAACAAGACACTTCAGAGAAGAAACAAATGATCAAATATCTAGAGAAACTAGATTTGGTACCATTAAACTGAAAAAGTGTAATTTTTTACTGTTGTTTCAGCTAATATAGTTTAGCTAATATAGTTTATCGTTATTAGTCCTGCTCTGACAATTCTCCTCTGACTGTTTTCTCTTTCTTTCCGAAAAGGCCTTTTATTAAAGCTTTTTCTTAAAAAAAAAGTTAACATAATGAAGAGGAGGAAAAATACTTGAGTGAATGCATAATGGTATCATCCTCATATAGTCAAATTTAGCTCATACATGTTAAGGTGAACTATGGGAGTTGTTAGACAATGACCTTAAAGACCAACTTCGGCATCCTAAACAAAAATAGGATACTTACATTCAAAGTAGCACGGAAAGAGAACAACAGGATAATTGTTGAATTTTTAAAATTGATTGTCTCTAATTTTTGATTCTATACTTTTAACATACTAATTTAGTTAGATTTTCTAGCTTACATTTTGCAGTTACTTTTGTGATAAAAGAAGGTACACAACAATGCCTTCAAACTAAGATTTAGGTTATTAAATCAAGATGTAGGTTATGGTTTCCATCCTAAACAACTGGATAGAAGAAGCTAGATGTAGGTTTACGCTTGATCTATATCTCCAGACATATTACCTCTTCTGCATCATTTTTTAGCAGTGTGTGTTCATCATCATCATCATCTCCAGACATATTACAACTTTAAAGCTTCTTAGATTGTACTCAGTAACTATTAGATCAACCTCCTTGAGTTAGGAGTTATGACTACATGAATCTTATGTTTGACATTTTTTCTTCTACATTTGCAGATTGGAGACGTGGTGGATGAAACGAAGAATGCG
Source organism: Hemerocallis citrina (assembly GCA_017893485.1). NCBI lineage: Eukaryota > Viridiplantae > Streptophyta > Magnoliopsida > Asparagales > Asphodelaceae > Hemerocallis > Hemerocallis citrina. Next base: position 199,949,785 of record CM030366.1, on the reverse strand, counting down.
AGTTGTGTTGATGTTAGGCACTCAAGAATTTTTTGTCGTCAGTTTTAAGTTTGCGAGTTGTGTTGATGTTAGGCACTCAAGAATTTTTTGTCGTCAGTTTTAAGTTTATTGGATGAACTTTTGTATCAGTTTATTGTGTAGATATTTCTATGTTGGTATGTTTTTATATATTTGTACACAAATTTGCGGAACTTTTATAGTTATAATGGTGTATTGACATTTTCAATAAATCGATTTTTATTTGTATCCGTAGATTTTTTTTTGTATACAGTTAAAACGAAATAGCGTTCCTAAAATGCTGTAAAAAACCACAAATATCAAAACGATAGCATTGTCGAAAAGCTATAAATTTTTTAGCGTTTTAACAAAACGCTATAGAAACTATAGCGTTTGCCGAACGCTATAGAAACCATAGCGTTTTACAAAACGCTATAGAATCTATAGCATTTCGGAAACGCTATAGAAACTATAGCGTTTCCAGAACGCTATAGATTCTATAGCATTGTGTAAAATGCTATAGTTTCTATAGCGTTTGGTCAAAACGCTATAGACTTATTATAGCAGGGGCTTTTGATAGCGTTTGTAAAACGCTATCGTAGGTCTACTATAGCATTTTATGAATGCTATCAAATGTCATATTTGTTGTAGTGACCGACCGTCGAACCCCAAGCTTGCTGGATAAAACAGGGGGTGACTCGAGGTCACTGCCGAGCGTCGAGCCTCCTACTTGTTGGAAAAGCACTGGGGGGCGGCCGAGGGAAGAGGTGTTGAAGGAGAGGTCGAGGGAGGAGGTGTTGAGGGAGAGGTCGAGGGAGGAGGTGTTAAGGGAGGAGGCGAAGCAGCAAGGGCTCTTCCCCCTCTTCCTCCCCTGTCGACCCCGTCTCCGCCGAGGAAGTCGCGCACCCACAGAAAAAAAGGAAATGGCGCATGCCGGATAGTTCGGGCTCTTTGGAAGAATTCGCACCAAAGCCCGGTTTCGACGTCCCCTTCTCCAAGACACCAGGGTCAATCAGGATGTACCCTGACGACGTGGAGGGCCTTGTCTAATTTCACGTGGACGTGCCTTCGACTACCCGGCCCAAGATCAAGATGGACAGCACCCAGTGTGTGCTGAAGGCCGACTTTCTACCGATAATAAGGGCGAGTTACTTCATCCCGAAGGAGTACGAGTGGATGATCCCGAGCCCGGGTATCCGCCCCACCACCAAGTTGGCCCCAGGGTTTTGCATGTTTCCCGAGGACGCCTTTCTCTCAGGGCTGAGGTTGCCACTGCACCCATTTATCAAGAGGGTGCGGAGGGGGGGGGGGCTGATCTGATCTACTGTGCACGATGCAGTATAGGCCCAACTCTTGGAAGCATCTGATCTGCTTCATTCTCAAGTGCCAAGAGAAGGTCCCCCTAAAGTTGAAATACTTCCGAGCTGTCTTGGGGGTAAGCTCACTCAGGGATATGGAGGGAATTTTCTACGTGTCGCCCTGCCCCTACAAGCGAGTGATGCACGGCCACCCGGAATCCATAAAGGGCTGGAAGGAGAAGTACTTCGTGGTCGGGAGTGCGGTGCCTTGGAAAATTCCCATGGCCTGGAATTTTTGTAGGCCAAACTTCAAGCCCCCGAGGCAGAGGGACTTGATGGAGGCAGAGTGGGTGGATGTGGATAAAATCGTGGAAGGGCACAGCATCGGTTGGCCTCGTGTGACTGAGATTCATCTTGTTCGAGCCGGACTGAGCCCAGCCGACCCCTTTATGTTTTTGTTTCATTTTTGTCTAACCCTTCACCTTCGTCTTGACATTCTTTCTTTTTGCTGTAGCAATGGAACCGGCAAAGCTCAATGCGAGGAAGGCCCTTTTGGCACTGGCCCAGAAGAGGAGGGCCGAGAAGGCGGCGGCAGCAGCGGGAACGAGGGGGGGCAAAGTAGTGGCGAAGGTATCTTCGGAGCCGCTCTCCAATAAGCTGAATAAGAAGCATTTGTCGTGAGAGGAGAAGGAGGCAGGGCCAAGTTCAAGTAGCCTGAAGATTACCGAGGTCCTAAAGTCGGGGACCCCCCACCTGTCCGCCCGATGCCGAGCAGATGGTGGGTAAGGGGGGCAAGGCCGTACGCCCCGGACTGGTCAGTGAAGGAGGGCGACTCGCTGGCCAAAGGCCCCATCTCCATAGAGGTGGCCGCCAAGCTGGCCACGATCCACGACCGGTCCATCTTGGCGATTGATACGATGGAGACGGCCGACATGAAGTGGGCCCAGGCTTCGGTGGTGGTAAGTGTGCTGGTACCGTGAATTTTTACTTTTTATGCTGATATCTACTGAGCTTTTTCCTTCTCGATCAGGCTCTGATGGAAGGGGACCAGATGAGGAGGTGCCTGGAGAAGGAGGTCCGCAACGAGAAGCAGAACGCCGATCGATACATTCGAGAGGCAAAGGATCTGAGGGCTGAGCTGTCGAGCACTCGGGCTAGTGCTCAGGCTCTCTAGGCCCAGCTCGACTCTGAGCAGGACGGGTACCTTCGTGAACTGGCCGCAGCCTGGGGGAAGGTGCAAGCTGACTATGATGAACTGGCGATAGCGGCCTCAGATGAGATGATCGTCACCCAAGATGAGGCGTATGATCGGGCGAAGGAGCACTTTTTGCCTCTTTACCCCGAGGCGAAGATTGACCACTTCAACTACGGGTGGCAGCCCCCGGTGCATCCACCGACACCTGGCGGTGATAAAGACAAGGCTCCGAAGGACCCTCTCGTGGAGCCGAAGGCAGGCAGCGTGGCAACTGATGAAGAGGTGCAAGACCCCCCCTCCGCAGTAGTTAGAATGTTTCTTTTTTGTATCTATATTTTTTGTATTGCCGAATGCAGACTGGCCACCGTTTTTTGTAATCAAATTTTGAATTAATACAATTGGATTTTTGGGCCGACCTTCTTAGACTTGTGATTTTTAGTGAGTTGTGGTTTTCCTTTCTTTTGACAGATGAACGAGGCCCCAGTTACCGACCTCGATTCTGCCAAGGTTAGGAGACTCCGAAATAGGCTGGAGTCCAAGGATGGTGTATTAATCCGCTACCGTAAGCAGGCCCGCGATCGGGAAGTCGCGGTGAGCTATTTCATGAGGTAGTCTAAGGAGCTCAGCTTGGAGGCGGCGCGCCTGAAGAAGGCAATTGTCGACCGTGACTGGGGGAGCACTGAAACGAACTGGGCATTGTTAGATGCCTCCCCTTGGCGACTGACCTCTGAGTCTGTTCTCCGTGAGGTCGTGGTTGAGAAGGAACTGGAGATTAAGAGGTTGAAGGTCCTGCTAGGCACGGGTCGGTCTCGGTTCGGCCATCCTGGGGGAGGAGGCCCCTCTGTTCTGGGTTCCATGCCGACCCTCTTTTTGGAGATGGCAAGGACCGCCGACGCGCAGAGCTCCGCTACCGGAGCGTCGACAACAGCCAAGCCTATAATGCCAGACGAGGTCGTTGGAGGAGGGACCCGTTCGGCGGGACTTGAGACGGCCCTTGTGTGTCCGAGGGGCCTTGCGAGAGAATCTTAGGCAGTAGGGAGAGTGCTGTAACATTTTCCAATTGTACCGTGCTTTGAATGAGTTTATGAATATGACTTAGCTCTTTTCTATCTGTCTGGACTTGCTTTTTGAGAACATGTTGGGGGTCTGAGGGAGGATCCTCGCTTTGTTCAGGAGCCGAACCGAGGTAGGCACGGTTGGTTCTGAAGCCGGGCTTCTCCAGCCTTTGAGAAAACCAGTGTTTCTACTTTCCGACGACAAGTCCTCGACAGTCAGGCCGAAGAAAGTGTCTGAGCGGGAGGGTGATGACGACGGTGAGGGATCCTGAGAGCCTAGTAATGGAGGAAGTTTCGTCTTCCAATGTCATCAATGGGGGACGTTTCATTTTCCGTCTCTTGGACTTCCTATGCCATAAATGCGGTCACCCTGTGGGCTATATAACCCTCACCTCTCCATCAGAATTTGTCCACCATGAGTCCACGTCGTCGGTGACTCTCCTGCTGTAATACCCCGTATTTATGGAAAAAGACAAGAATTATATATATATATATATATATATATATATATATATATATATATATAATATGTTGAAATGGACTGATGGCGTAATTGGTAAATATAGCTGAAATTGAATGGTGGTAGGGGGCCAACGGTAATGGAAATACAGCTTGGTGCTGTTGACTTTGTCAACCTTGGCTGACGTGGCTTGCAGCTGGGGCCCACCCGATTGGTGAAGGGGAGAAGACAGTTGCTGTCTTGGATTAGTGGTGACGTGGCAGGGGGCCCAACGGGGGGAGGTTTCCACTGTGCACTGGATTTGAGGGTAAGAGTTGTTTAAATTAATCCCATATCGGGAGTAGACAATGAATAATTCAATATAAATAAAATTGTCTATGATCAAGAGTCACCTAATTGGTTAACCACCTTTTGAGAGGCAGCCTGTGGTGGGTAGTTGTACTACATAGTATCTAATTTGTCTTCAAAAAAATGTCTAAGTATTGGGGCGGTGCATTACAAATAGTATCAGTGTCGACTTTCGACATCGAGTGTGGAAGATGGTCTCAATATGATCCGCGGTGTTGAGAGTCATTGATCTCCGGGATCGGGGTATGATCTGCGGATGTTGTGTAGCGCCCCGAATTTCTAATATGAAATCTTAGAAAATACGTGGCATAATTCACAGCATCAACTTCAATATAATATTAAATACAACTTAACACCAATAAAAAAATTTCAACTTTCTTTACAATAATCATTTACATAGCGCAGCGGAATACAATACACCTTAAATCACAAATTCTCTTTTCTTTACAACACCTTACAAATTACACAAGTCAATATATCAATTGAACTCAAGCATCCAAATCCGAGCCTTAAGAAATCACCTGTAAAATATGAGGCTAGAGATAACCCTAACCCCCAAAACGAAAGGGGTCAGCCATAAAGGTGTGAGTGACATAAAACAAACAACATAAGTAAAGCATGGATTTATCAACAACAGAAACTAAATAATGATACATAAAATATGTCATAGCAAGGAAACATGTAAACCTCAAGTGAAGCTAAACTAAGTGTCAAGTGTAGAAAATAAGAAAACACATGCATGAAACCAAGTCAAGAAACACAATTCTATATGCTGACTCTCTAATGCGTACTTGTCAGAGTCTATGCATCCCACTCTACATAGGTCCGGTGCAAGTCCTTAACGTCTCTACATTATAGGGTTTATGCAACTAATCCTAACACAATGACTACTACGAGATAAAGATAAAGTGTGAGTATTAGCCCAAGCCCCGATAATTCCGAAAGTCAATCTCTATCCACAGATAATTCCGGAGACTATTTCACTCACACCTGGGAATCTTCGAGAATACCCCACACCGCAAGCGATGGCACCTCATCACACGAATACCACATGTGCGTCGCCTCGACCCCGATAATTTCGGAGATCAATCCCACACCACAGGTAATTCCGGAGACTATTTTACTCACACCTGGATAATTCCGGAGATTATCTCACACCGCAAGCCATAATGAGGTCCATAACCCATGTTCTCGTTCATCAAATCACCACTAGTGCCTGTCCTTATCATTTAAGTTGTTTAATTACTTTACGAATCTTCTAGAGTTGGTATACCCTACCGGACTTAACTCAACAACGGATCAACTAAAATGCCTCAACAGGACCAAACATAAATATCTCATCTGCCGGTAAACTAGGATCACACACACCCTCTAGAGACTCACACTCAAATATCCAAACCAATCTTCCAATATAAATTGCTCAATCAAAACAGCTTGAAAACATATGTTCAGTAGGAGATAAAGTATAGAATAGTAAGTTATAGATTAAATCATTTAGAGAATAAATCAGTTGAAAGAACATTCAAAAATATAAAGATACATCAGTATCAGTCGACTAACAACAAGCGTAAGTCGACTGTCCAGACAGAGAATTTCATGGTTTTAAGAAAATAATCTAAGTGTTGTAAGTCGACTATCTAGGGTCATAGGTCGACTGTCCAGAACGAAAGAATACAATAACTTGGGAAAATAATTCTAAGTAATATCAGTCGACTAAAAAGGTTATAGGTCGACTGTCCAGAGAGAAATTACAATAACTTCGAGAAAATAATTCTAAGTGGTACCAGTCGACTGTAAAAGTCCTAAGTCGACTGTCCAGAACGAATTTCCAAGAAAATCTAGAGAACATAGCAACCGGGTCGTGTCGGTCGACTGAGAAGTCATGCCAGTCGACTGTCGACCTACAGACTGCATACTTTTGTTTGTGCACATTTCAACCGATACGTAGTTTTACTTTATAAAAATAATTTCTACGGAAAACTTATTTCTTATATACAACTTATAGGACATATAATGGTCCACAAAACTAAATCAAAACTACTTGAATGTATCAAAATAGAGATTTTGTTGATTTCTTTCGATTAAAACATGGATTGTGTATATAGTCAAAAAATAGAGTTTCTTAAAAAAATTATTGATCACTGAATTAGTTTCGTATTCAGATCCAAACCATATAAATATCCAAATCTCAAAGAAAATCCCCAATTTGGGTGTATTTCCTCAACTCAACTAAATTTCCAAATTTCGATTTTCATGTCATGATCTCTTGATTCATACTTTTCCTTTCAAATTTCTCAAAACTGGATTACCATCACAACTCACAACCATAATCAATTTTATAACATCACCACATCAAGTTTCATTCAACCAATACTCAAAAGTAATAAAGGTCTCATCTTTATTAGGTTTATGTATAAAATCTACCATATCCAATCAATCCAACATTGATCCAAAAGAGATGGACTACCCACATACAAATTTTATTTACAAACAACTAGAGTTTCATAAGATCCAATTTTCATCCATCCATCCAATTCATAATGCGCATATTTCTATTCAACCCTAAACATGCTTTCTAGCAATTAAAATTCAATATCCAAGATCCATTAAAACATTCATAGATCAAACAACCAAATTATACCACTCACATACATAAAACAAAACAACAAAATCACTCACATGCAAAATACACAAAGAAAAACAAACAAGTCACTCACCTCAAATGAAGAAATCTTGATAAGAAAGCCTTTCTTTCGCGAAATCCAAGATCCTCTTCTTAATCGTCCAAAAAAATAATAAAACCCTTGTGTTGTGCAGCGAAAGACGGCTGTACTTCTTTTAAATGGGCCGGAATTGAAGATTAGGATTTTTAAACACATTTGCAAGATAACCTCTTGAAAATATAACTTTACATAAATAGATTCCTATACTTGGAAACTTGATAAAATCAATTAAATTGAGATTTAAAAGTAAAATTGACACCTTATTTCCAGCCGGCACTATTTGAAAAGTCCAGAAAAATAGTTTTGCATTTTCACCCCTCAAAATGACAATTTTGCAAAAAGGTCCTTCTTTTTCTTAATATTTGCAAATATATCCAATAAATATCAGAAAAATATGGAAAAATTACAATTAAATCCCAAATAATAAATGATGATTTTCCATGAAGAAATTTTGGCTTTTGAACTTCTCGAGAAAATATTTGCACGTGTTTTGCACGTGTAAAAAGATAAATCTTCAGAAAATATTTATCAATTCTCCAAAAATTCATTTGAATTCATTTATAAACCTTTAAAAATAATATTTAAAAATGTGGGGTACTACATCACTCCCTCCTTAGAAGAGTTCTGTCCTCAGAACTACTGCTAATGGGGTCCGAACAAGAATAAACAAGGAAATTGAAATATCATAAATAAACCATAATTCAAACATTCACATAGAAGGACATAATCAAATAAAAGAAATACAACTCAGTCCAATAGTACAATCATCCAAAGAAATACCATCACATAAGCAAGATAAAATCATATAAAACGCTCAGGAAAATCCTTCTGCATGCGATCCTTTGGCTCCCAAGTAGCCTCCTCGAACTGCTGATTCTTCCATAGCACCTTGACCATAGTATCACTTTTCTCCTAAGAACTTTCTCCCTACGGTCAACGATCTCAACAGGTTGTTCCTTGTAACTCAAGTTCACCTGTAGACCTTCAGGAATCTCTACTAACTGATGATTCTGATCTGGCACATACTTCCTCAACAATGACACATGGAATACATCATGCACCTGTGCCAACTCCTCTGGAAGCTTCAACCTATATGTGGCCTTACCAATCCGCTCCACGATCCTGTATGGCCCAATATACCTAGGCGCCAACTTGCCTCCCTTACCAAACCTAATCACTCCTTTGGTCGGAGACACCTTGAGGAAAACTGCATCCCCAACCTCAAACTCCAAGTCCCTTCGTCGTGTATCAGCATAACTCTTGTGCCGACTCTGACCCTGAACCAACCTCTTGCGAATTAGTTCAATCTGCTCTGACGTCTGCTGTACGATCTCAGGACCAAACATCTGCCTCTCACCAACCTCGTACCAACAAACAGGTGTCCTGCACCTCCGTCCGTACAAAGCCTCATACGGTGCCATCCCGATACTCGCATGGTAACTGTTGTTATAAGAAAACTCAACCAATGCCAAGTATCTCTCCCAGCTACCACCGAAATCCATAACACAAGCCCTCAACATATCTTCCAGCACTCGATTCACCCTCTCGGTCTGACCATCAGTCTGTGGATGAAACGCGGTACTGAAATCAGTTCTGGTGTCCAAAGCTGCTTGTAGGCTCTTCCAAAACCTTGAGGTGAACCTCGCATCCCTGTCAGAAACAATCGATATAGGAACTCCATGAAGCCTCACAATCTCACCAATGTACAACTCAGCCAATTTCTCCAACGACCAAGTAATCTTCATGGCTAGAAAGTGAGCCGACTTAGTCAAACGGTCCACAATAACTCAAATCGAGTTATTGCCCTTCGAACTTCTTGGCAAACCTGTGATGAAATCCATACTGATGTTCTCCCATTTCCACTCCGGAATGGGCAACGGCTGTAACAAATCTCCAGGTCTCTGATTTTCTGCTTTGATCTGTTGACAAGTCAGACACCTTGCCACGAAATCTGCCACATCCCTCTTCATACCAGACCACCAAAAGTGTTGTATGATGTCCTTGTAAATCTTCGTGCCTCCAGGATGTACTGACAATACGGTACTGTGTGCTTCCTGCAAGATATTCTCTCTTAAATCTGCATTATCGAGAACACACAACCTCTCACCTATCCAAAGAATTCCATCTTGGACACGAAACTCTCATAGCTTGCCTTCTGAAACCTGTTGCAACATCTTCTGAATTTCTGAATTTGATCTCTGACCTTCCACAATCCTCTCTCTCTCAAGGAAGGCTGCAGCCTCAACTGAGCCAAAGACGCCCCCAAACTCTGCAGCACCACCTCGATACCTGCCTGATCAATCTCTGCTGCCAACTCGCTTCGAGTAGTAATCAAACTTGATAAACTACTCTTCCTGCTAAGTCCATCAGCTACCACATTCGCCTTGCCCGGATGATACTTGATCTCAGGACGAATGTCTTTCAATACTTCCAACCACCTTCTCTGTCGAAGATTTAGATCCTTCTGTTGATAAATGTACTTCAGGCTCTTATGGTCGGTGTACATATTGACCTTCTCACCATAAACATAATGCCTCCACTTCTTCAAGGCAAAGATAATAGCTGCTGGCTCCAAATCGTGCGTCGGATAATTCTTCTCATGCAGACGCAATTGCCTCGAACTGTAAGCAATAACCTTGCCTTCTTGCATCAAGACACAACCCAAACCTCTGAGAGATGCATCACTGAAGATATCATAATCCTTTCCCGCTTGTGGCAAAGCTAAGATAGGTGCAGTAGTCAACCTCTCCTTTAACTCAAGGAAACTCGCCTCACACTTATCAGTCCATGAAAATGCCACATTCTTCCGAGTCAAACCTGTCAAAGGAACTGCAATCTTAGAATAACCCCGGATGAATCTCCTGTAGTAACCAGCCAAACCCAAGAAACTCCTGACTTCTTTCATAGACGTTGGCCTGGGCCAATCCTTTACTGCTTCAACTTTTTGAGGATCAGTGGCCACTCCCAAGGAAAGCTACCTCAAACTTCCAAAACTCACACTTCGACAACTTGGTATACAAGCTATGCTCCTACAATTTCTGTAATACCGCTGTCAAGTGCATAGAATGCTCCTCCTCCGACTTCGTATACACCAAAATATCGTCCATGAAAACCACTACGAAGGAGTCAATAAATGGCCTCAAAACCCGATTCATCATATCCATGAACACTGCTGGCGCATTCATCAACCCGAATGGCATCACCAAAAACTCATAGAGCCCATAACGAGTCCTGAAAGCTGTCTTACTCATATATTCCTCCTTGACTCGTTGATGAGTCCCTGATCTCAAATCAATCTTTGAAAACACAGCTGCTCCTTGAAGCCTGTCAAACAAATCATCAATCCGCGGAAGTGGATACTTGTTCTGAATAGTCACTCTATTCAACTCCCGGTAGTCAATGCACATCCTCATTGACCCATCCTTTTTCTTGACCAACAACACTGGCGCACCCCACGGTGAGGAACTCGGCCTAACAAGCCCCTTGCTCAATAGCTCCTCAATCTGCTTCTTCACTTTGTCTTGCTCTACAGGTGCCATCCTGTACGGAGCCTTAGAAATTGGAGCACTCCCCGGTTGAACATTGATGCAAAACTCCACATCTCTCTGCGGCGGTAATCCTGGAAAATCTTCCAAGAACACCTTAGGAAAATCTCTGACAACCGGAATGCCTTGGACTTCATCTGGAATCACCATCTTGGATACCATTGCAGCCACCTTCGGAATCTTCTTCTTCCCTTGGAAAGTCATTGTGGGACCACCTGGTGCTTCCACTAACACCTCTTTCTGCTTGCATTCAATTATGGCATCATATATTGCCATCCAATCAATGCCTACGATCACATCCACTCCTAAGACTTGCAGCTCGATCAGATCAATGTCGAATGTTCTCCCGCCAATCTCGATATCAAAGCCCTCGTAATATCGATCAGCAATCAATTCTTCACTTGACGGCATTGTCACCGACAAAACCTTGCCTGGAAACAACTTAGGCTCCACACCTAAGACCTTTGCAAAATTCGGCGACACAAAAGTATGCGAAGAACCAGTATCAAATAAAACTTTTGCCTTAATTCCATCAATCAAAACGATCCTTGTTACATGAAGAATGATACCCAATCTCCAATTATTCTCAAATAAAAGTTTTACTTATTACATTGATTAAAAATAAAATCAAAACTCTTGCATACCCTGGATCACATCTTCCGATTTACCCGCATCCTCCTCGGTTAATGCGAACACTCGCCATTGTCTCTGGAATTTACTTCCACCTGGAACATCCTTCCTCAACTGTGGACAATGAGGCTTAGAATGTCCCGCCTACCCACACTGGAAACAAGTCTACTTCGCCAACTTAGGACACGCTGACCTGTAATGACCTACCGCCTTGCAGTAATAACAAGTCACTTCCAGAGTTGCAGGTGCCTTCTGCACTGAACCACTGAACTTGACTTGCTTCGCTGGGAATCCCTTCCCACTCTGACCTGATGCTGGCGTCTTGTTCCTATTCTAGGTCTCTTACTTCTTCTGGAACTGGTCCATATCTTCTCTGTCATAGCTACTCTCCTGACCAGCTTGTCAAACCTCTTCATGCCCAACGGAATCATTCTCGACCTCAAGTTTGGCCTCAAGCCCTGCTCAAACTTCTTGGCCTTTTTCGCCTCGTCAACTATCCGCTCCGGTGCATACCTCGACAGTTGAGCAAACTTGGTCTCATACTCTCGCACGGTCATGCTGCCCTGCTGCAGGTTCAACAATTTCTGTCGCCTTCTTCTCCTAAATATCCAGGGGAAAGAAACGATCCCTGAATTCTTCCAGAAAAGCCTTCCAAGTCATTTGCTGGTTCCCCAAAGTCCTCTTTACCGTTTGCCACCAAACACCAGTGTCCTTTTTCAATTGCATAGTTGCTAACTTCACCTTATTAGCTGTCGGAGTTTCTGAGACCTCGAAGATTGTCTCCATCCGTCTAATCCAATCATCAGCCTCGTTCGGATCAGATTGCCCCTCAAAAACTTGCGGCCTCATCCTCTTGAAGGACTCGATCTGCTTGATGGGATCGGCGTTAACCAATCCTGGTCCAGCTCTATGATTCTGATTTTGGTTCTGATTCTGAGCCAAATTAGCTGCCATTAGTGCATTCAACGTCTAATACACCCTGGCAAATTCGTCCTCGAGATCAATTCCAGTTCCTTGGGAACTTCCAGCTCCATCACCATTGTTACGAACCCTGGATCTGGGTCCAACCATTCTGAATACTACAAAATGAGGGAAAAGTTAGAGCACCACAACACCACTCATATTCACATCAATACCCCTTGGCAAAACCTCAACCGTACCCCAAACGTAAAAACATCATGTTTCAATTCTATGTGATACTCACTCTCTAATGTCCACACCTAGGTACTCACACTCTAGTGTCCACACCAAGGTCATTTTTATACCATATTTATTATTACTATTGAAGCATGCTCTGATACCAATCTCTGTAGCGCCCCGAATTTCTAATATGATATCTTAGAAAATACGTGGCACAATTCCCAGCATCAACTTCAATATTAAATACAACTTAATACCAATAAAAAAATTTCAACTTTCGTTACAATAATTATTTACATAGCGCAGCGGAATACAATACACCTTAAATCACAAATTCTCTTTTCTTTACAACACCTTACAAATTACATAAGTCACTATATCAATTGAACTCAAGTATCCAAATCCGAGCCTTAAGAAATCACCTGTAAAATATGAGACTAGAGATAACCCTAACTCCCAAAACCAAAGAGGTCAGCTATAAAGGTGTGAGTGACATAAAACAAACAACATAAGTAAAGTATGGATTTATCAACAACAGAAACTAAAAAATGATACATAAAATATGTCATAGCAAGGAAACATGTAAACCTCAAGTGAAGCTAAACTAAGTGTCAAGTGTAGAAAATAAGAAAACACATGTACAAAACCAAGACAAGAAACACAATTCTATATGCTGACTCTCTAATGCGTACTTGTCAGAGCCTATGCATCCCACTCTACATTGGTCCGCTGCAAGCCCTTAACATCTCCACATTATAGGGTTTAATCCCCCGCTATGCAACTAATCCTAACACAATGACTATACGAGATAAAGATAAAGTGTGAGTATTAGCCCATACTCCGATAATTCCGAAAGTCAATCTCTATCCACAGATAATTCCGGAGACTATTTCACTCACACCTGGAAATCTTCGAGAATACCCCACATCGTAAGCGATGGCACCTCATCACACGAATACCACATGTGCGTCGTCTCGATCCTGATAATTTCGGAGATCAATCCCACACCCAGGTAATTCCGGAGACTATTTCACTCACACCTAGATAATTCCGGGGATTATCTCACACCGCAAGCCATACTGAGGTCCATAACCCATGTTCTCGTTCATCATATCACCACTAGTGCCTATCCTTATCATTTAAGTTGTTTAATTACTTTACGAATCTCCTAGAGTTGGTGTACCCTACCGGACTTAACTCAACAACTGATCAACTAAAATGCCTCAACAGGCCCAAACATAAATATCTCAACTGCCGGTAAACTAGGATCACACACACCCTCTAGAGACTCTCACTCAAATATCCAAACTAATCTTCCAATATAAATTGCTCAGTCAAAATAGCTTGAAAACATATGTTCAGTAGGAGATAAAGTATAGAATAGTAAGTTATAGATTAAATCATTTAGAGAATAAATCAGTTGAAAGAACATTCTAAAATATAAAGATACATCGGTATCAGTCGACTATGAACAAGCGTAAGTCGACTGTCCAGACAGAGAATTTCATGGTTTTAAGAAAATAATCTAAGTGTTGTAAGTCGACTATCTAGGGTCATAGTTCGACTGTCCAGAACGAAAGAATACAATAACTTGGAAAAATAATTCTAAGTAATATCAGTCGACTAAAAGGGTTATAGGTCGACTGTCCAGAGAGAAAATTACAAGAACTTCGAGAAAATAATTCTAAGTGGCACCAGTCGACTGTAAAAGTCCTAAGTCGACTGTCCAGAACGAATTTTCAAGAAAATCTAGAGAACATAGCAGCCGGGTCGTGTCGGTTGACTGAGAAGTCATACCAGTCGACTGTCGACCTACAGACTGCATACTTTTGGTTGTGCACATTTTAACCGATACGTAGTTTTACTTTATGAAAATGATTTCTACGGAAAAACTTATTTCTTATATGATCAAATACAACTTATAGGACATATAATGGTCCACAAAACTAAATCAAAACTGCTTGAATGTATCAAAATAGAGATTTTGTTGATTTCTTTCGATTAAAACATGGATTGTGCATATAGTCAAAAAATAGAGTTTGTTAAAAAATTTTATTGATCACTGAATTAGTTTCGTATTCAGATCCCAACCATACAAATATCCAATTCTCAAAGAAAATCTCAAATTTGGGTATATTTCCTCAACTCAACTAAATTTCCAAATTTTGATTTTCATGTCATGATCTCTTGATTCATACTTTTCCTTTCAAATTTCTCAAAACTGGATTACCATCACAACTCACAACCATAATCAATTTTATAACATCACCACATCAAGTTTCATTCAACCAATACTCAAAAGTAATAAAGGTCTCATCTTTATTAGGTTTATGTATAAAATCTACCATATCCAATCAATCCAACATTGATCCAAAAGAGATGGACTACCCACATACAAATTTTATTTACAAACAACTAGGGTTTCATAAGATCCAATTTTCATCCATCCATCCAATTCATAATGCGCATATTTCTATTCAACCCTAAACATGCTTTCTAGCAATTAAAATTCAATATCCAAGATCCATTAAAACATTCATAGATCAAACAACCAAATTATACCACTCACATACATAAAACAAAACAACAAAATCACTCACATGCAAAATACACAAAGCAAAACAAACAAGGCACTCACCTCAAATGAAGAAATCTTGATAAGAAAGCCTTTCTTTTGTGAAATCCAAGATCCTCTTCTTAATCCTCAAAAAAATAATAAAACCCTTGTGTTGTAAAGCGAAAGACGGCTGCACTTCTTTTAAATGGACCGGAATTGAAGATTAGGGTTTTCAAACACATTTGCAAGATAACCTCTTGAAAATATAACTTTACATAAATAGATCCCTATACTTGGAAACTTGATAAAATCAATTAAATTAAGATTTAAAAGTAAAATAGACACCTTATTTCTAGCCGGCACTATTTGAAAAGTCCAGAAAAATAGTTTTGCATTTTCACCCCTCAAAATGATAATTTTGCAAAAAGGTCATTCTTTTTCTTAATATTTGCAAATAGATCCAATAAATATCAGAAAAATCTGGAAAAATTACAATTAAATACCAAATAATAAATGATGATTTTCCATGAAGAAATTTTGGCTTTTGAACTTCTTGAGAAAATATTTGCACGTGTTTTGCACGTGTAAAAAGATAAATCTTCAGAAAATATTTATCAATTCTCCAAAAATTCATTTGAATTCATTTATAAACCTTTAAAAATAATATTTAAAAATACGAGGTACTACATGTTGAGAGTGATTGATCTCTGGGATCGAGGACGACGCCACAACGACTAGAAAGGAGGATCCTGCTCTAGATGGCATGCCCTGTACTCAGTGAGGACGCTGATTTCTAAAGATGGGGTGTATGTAATACCCCGTATTTCTGGAAAAAAAAGTATAATATATATATATATATATATATATATATATATATATATATATATATATATATATATATATATATATATGGCCCTTCGGTTGAGAACTAATTTGGTGAAAACTCCGTGAGAACTCAAGGGGTATACCCCCCATGAAAAATCCAAACCGGCCATCTCGTTCTACACGCCTTAGATAGCATAACATAAAGAAATTACGTCATTTCAAGTTCATGTTTCCATGATTTACATCATCGCAAAATTGTATGGCTAAAAATTCTACTCCATTTGATGGATGAGCAAACGAACTTCAAATTATTTGAATTCTTTATGTTATGCTATCTAAAGCATGTAGAACGAGATGGTCGGTTTGGATTTTTCATGGGGGGTTTACTACGTGAGTTCTCACAGAGTTCTCATCAAAATTAGCTCTCAACCGAAGGGCTCCCTATATATATATATATATATATATATATATATATATATAT
This sequence comes from Hemerocallis citrina, assembly GCA_017893485.1. Lineage (NCBI taxonomy): Eukaryota > Viridiplantae > Streptophyta > Magnoliopsida > Asparagales > Asphodelaceae > Hemerocallis > Hemerocallis citrina. Next base: position 199,933,531 of record CM030366.1, on the reverse strand, counting down.
ATATATATATATATATATATATATGGAAAATGCTCCACTGAAAACGGATCTAGTTTTCACGGGTTGGAAAACAGCGATCTGAGCCGTTGGAAAGCTCATGATCATGATCAGCGGCTCAGATCGAGCCCCCCTATTACCCGGTTCAATTGATCAGCGGAGGGTTATTTTGGGAATTTTGTCCCAAATAACTCTTTGTCTAATTCGCTCTGAAAAATTGATAGAACCTAGGCCGTTGTTGGGAACAACGGCCTAGGTTATAAAAAATTAAATCATAGGCCGTTGTTTGGAACAACGGTCTTCATTCAATTTTTTATAACCTAGGACGTTGTTCCCAACAACGGTTATAAAATTTTATAGCCTAGGTTATTTGAAACAACGAAATTTTATAGCCTAGGCCGTTGTTGGGAACAACGGCCTAGGTTATAAAAAATTGAATGAAAACAACTGCCTTTGATTCAATTTTTTATAATCTCGGCCGTTGTTCCCAACAACGACCTAGGTTATATCATTTTTTTAGAGAAAATCAGGCAAAGAGTTATTTGGGAATAAATTCCCAAAATAATCCTCCGCAACTTAAGTGATAGTGGGTGATGGGCGGAGGCGATCTGAGCTGCTAATCACGATCAAAAGCGATCCAACGGCTCAGATCGCTGTTTTCCAACCCGTGAAAACAAACCCGTTTTCAATATATATATATATATATATATATAATGTTGAAATGGACTGATGGCGTAATGGTAAATATAGCTGAAATTGAATAGTGGTGGGGGCCATGATAATGAAAATACAGCTTGGTGCTGTTGACTTCGTCAGCCTTGGCTGATGTGGCTTGCAGCTGGGGCCCACCCAGTTGGTGAAGGGGAGAAGACAGTTGCTGTCGTGGATTAGTGGTGACGTGGCAGGGGGCCCCACGGGGGGAGGTTTCCACTGTGCACGGAATTTGAGGGGAAGAGTTGTATAAATTAATCCCATATAGGGAGTAGACAATGAACAATTTAATATAAATAAAATTGCCTATGATCAAGAGTCACCGATTTGGTTAACCTTTGGAAAGGCAGCCTGTGGTGGGCAATTGTACTACATAGTATCTAATTTGTCTTCTAAATAATAATAATAATAATTGTCTGAGTATTGGAGCGGGGCGTTACACCTGCCACCCTCTGACAATTGGGGGTAACGGCCTTGAGTGCTGCTTATCCCCAGTTTCCAGCGGGTGAAAGGAGGGCCGATCCCGGAGACGGGGCTCTGGGTGCCTGTCGAAGGCGGGCGCCCAAAATTAATGAAAATTTTTGGGTTGGGGGGTTAGCTGGGACCTGTTGCTCCGAGCCCTGAGGATGCGAGGGGTTAGCGAGCTTCCTTTGTTCGAGATTGCCTCGAGGTGTCGAGGCTAGGGGGTCGGCGCGGTGCGTCGACCTCCGTTGTCTTGGAAAATTTTGCCCCCTTAACAGTGGAGGGTTGTCGGGTTGTGGCTCAGTGGCGTTCCCGAGTGTAAGCCCCGAATTCCAAACAAGACCGAATTCGAGATTTCACAGGATCTTTACTTTACTTCGTACAATTTTACAAAGAAATTAAAACTTTTTCAACAACATCAGAGTTCATTACACTTTTGGTTACACAGTGGAAGAATAAAAAGAATACAACATTGAAAACAAAATACAACTTATACAACTTTATCAAAAAGTTATCAATTGCATCATAATATCTTTGTTCCTTCATGAATAGCCCATTACCTGCATATTAAGCTGTGGGCACGTCAGTCACTTACAACTGACGAAAATATTATACTCGGCTATCCTCTCTATGTCGTACATATAACGATCTCATTACTTTAACAAATCACAAGAGTTGAATGAAAAATAAAGTGTTAAATCGTAACTATGCTAAACATGTAAGTATATGCCATGCCTTAATGCCTAATGCACTATGGTTAATGTGTAATTATGTTCATGAGATGAATACGTATTTTAGCCCCCTTTTTAAATTGAAACAGGGATTAAACCTAAAAGTGATGAAACTTTTGAAGATTTTATTAGGTTATGTTAGTGGGGATGTTTACATGTAGTATCATGAAATGATCAGTCTGGATTTATATGAATGATTAGGTGTAGAAATGTTGTATGAGTTGATATTGATGTCAATTGATTATTGTAGAATAACAACATTGTTAATTCGCCATCTCCGCCCCTGCCTGTCGCTACCCCCGCCCATCTTGAATAACAAAGAAATTACCCGAGGAGATTTCATCAAAACATCGTCGCGGATCTCAAACATAACTTAAACCCTCGATTATTCAATCCCAATTTCTTGATGTTGAATTTTTAACGGTAAATTTATATTTATCTAAATTGGTTTATTAAATATGTAATATTAAATTAAAAGTATATATTATTGTTGAATAGGGAAGATCAGAGCTGAGCATCTTCTTTGCTTTCCGAAAATCGAAATTTCCATCAAGTCATTCAAGGTATATCCACATTTTGTTCTCTTTTAATATTTTTTTTTTTTTGAATTTGTTAAAAATTCATTCATATCAATGTTTACATTGAATGGGGTTCATCACTATCGATGGGTTCAGCTCAAAATCGTTAAGTGTAAGATGTAAAGTTTCTTCTAAGAATAATAAATTATGATAAACACCAAATTTCCCGAAACTCCACTCAAATTTTAATTCCAACCCAAATTTTCAACAGATCACAGAGAGGCTCCGCGATCCACGTGGTCTTTGCCACAACGGTAATGACTCCACCGTCCTGCCACGTAAGCGCGATGGCAGTACTATACCCGTAAGATTTTCAAATCCAAGATTCTGATTGCTTCCCAACTTTCAAGCAAATTTTGTGAATTAATTTTTTTTTGGTTGATTGGTAGGTTGAATTTAGGTGAGTGAGTTGGAGTATCCATGAGAATCGAAAAGAAGGTTGTCTTCAGCTGTGGTTAAAGTAAGTTTTCGGCATATTCATTTGAAAAAGTTTTGTTTTCAAATTAGAATGTTGATTGCTTTGTGATTACTATGGTTAATGTGTAATTATGTTCATGAAATGAATACGTATTTTAGCCCTCTTTTTTAAAATGAAAAAGGGATTAAACCTAAATGTGATGAAACTTTTGAAGATTTTATTGGGTTATGTTAGTGGGGATGTTTACATGTACTATCATGAAATGATCAGTCTGGATTTATATGAATGATTAGGTGTAAAAATGTTGTATGAGTTGATATTGATGTCAATTGATTATTGTAGAATAACAACATTGTTAATTTTTTGTGTAGGGGTGTTCAAGTATAAATAAATTGGTTGGTTATTCAGTTCATTACATGCATTTTTTAGCTTTAATTAGTAATATTCAATTGGAAAACATTATGGTTTGACAATGATTCTTTAAACCATCTACTTATGTGAAGATGATAATGAAGATTTCAGTAATTACGGTAGGGATATATTCATAAGTTTCTCTCAATTATTTCACACTTTTTTAAAAGTTCTATATAATTTTATGAGTCACTCAAAATTATTTTAGATTGTGCAATTTGCACAGGGTAACACTAGTATCTATTATTCTTAAAAAATATATGGATGCTAGCATAAATGTTATGTGGGGCGATGGACAAACTGTTGTTCTTTTGTGGTATGACTAATTAAGATCGAGGGGTGTAGAAAGAGCGTGAATGGTTATCGGTAGAGGGGCCAAAACATATAATATAATTCACCCTTGTGTAAATTAGTCGCATATCGTTTCTTAAGAAAGATAAAGAGGTTGGGATGTGTTTAAAATAAACAGGTGGGTTAGCAATGTTCCTTACTCCTGGGCGAGGTCTTTGGGTGATCAAGGATTCTCAGGCCTAGGCCAGTGGTCCACATTGCACATAGTGGGTGCGCTGGCTTACCATCTCCCCAAGTGGGAGAGTGGACGTCATAATTTGTTGCTGCGGGGGAACGTGCATGCGCGGCCCCTTTCAATTCTTAATGCAAGAATTTGCTTGTGAAGTATATTTCCATTTGGGGTTATTGGAGAGTGAGAGTAAGCGTATATTTCAATTTGGGGTCACTCGAGTGTGAGAGTAAGCATAGTCCCTTGGGATATTTTTGTTGCTGCCATGATGTGGGGCTTGCTGTGTGGGGCTTGTGGCTATATTGTAATCAGTTTGTGTTTTTATAATATTAATAATAGATTTTCTATTATGATGCATAAATTTTTTCCTTCAATTTAGGCTTGGGGAGGTCAGGCGGGAATAAAGAAGAGACTGCGTATGGAGAAATAAGATCAGGAAAGGAGGGAGTGAGTTTTGGATGGATGATAATCCTTTATCTGTATCTCCATTTGAGTAGTTGATGTATTAGTATGTATTTGTCATCTTGAATTATGTTTGGATTTTGAGTAATAATATTGTAATATGTTCTACTTTGTTTCGTTAATCTATCATTAATGAAGCGATGACACGAGATCCTCTTTTTTTTTGTAAAAAAAAAAAAACAAAGTATATTTCAATTCTTAATTCAAGAATTTACTTGTTAAGTATTTAACTTGATGTATTAATATGTATTTTTCATCTTGAATTATGTTTGGATTTCGAGTAATAATATTGTAATATGTTCTACTTTGTTTCGTTAATCTATCATTAATGAAGCGATGACACACGATCCTCTCTTTTTTTTGTTTAAAAAAAAAAGAAGTATATTTCAATTCTTAATTCAAGAATTTACTTGTTAAGTATTTAACTTGGTAAGTTTATTTTTCAAGTACACTCTAAATTTTAAATATGTGGTTGTGATTTAATTGTACTGTTACATATTGATAAAAAATCTAAATATGTTGTTGAGTTTTAATTGTAGTGTTAAATATTGATATGACTTCGAAAAATGTGTGATTGGGATGGGATTGATTGTCCACAATTTTGGATGTTTTACATTTACATTATTAACTCAACGACGTGTACATGCTAATCAATTTCTCTAGATTTTAGCATATTTGCACAAGTCTCTACAACAAATACATTTGATATTCAACCCCACCCTTCTTTTAGAGAAAAATATAAACAAATTTGAATAGGTGAAGATGTTTTGCATGCAAGTATCTCAAACTATGTATATTTACATCTACGTGTAACAATTGCTTTAAATTGTTCAAGTATGTATCTCTACACACAAAAAATATTAGTTGCATATGTAGATTACTAGTACAGTAGTATGTAATACTTTTCTTTTTTTGAAAAGTTAGTATATAATACCTCGGGTTTATACTGACGGGTTTCCTAGACATGCTTTTAAGGAATTCAAACTCTAGGCTTAAGAAGGCCTTTCTATTTATATATTTTGACAGTTACTGGACCTTCATGTAGGCAGGCACCGTCTTTTACTTGAGAGAATTCCTTCTGCTTCTTTATTCTTTGGTTTTCCTTGTAATAGAAAATTGTACGGAGACTTACCTGCAATATTTGTGGTCGATATCTGAAATGCCAAGTAGCCGACCCCAACTAGCTGAGAAAAAGGTTTTGTTGTTGTTGTATCTGAAATGCCAAGTAGGCGAGTCAGCGGTTACTGACTGACAAATAAGACAACAGCTGTAAATATAGCATTGACAATATATTGATTTCGGGGGCAGCGGCTATATGCTGGAGAATTTGGTTAGAAAGGAACAACAAAATCTTTAGGCCAACATACAGACACATCATGCATCAAGAGCTTCTATTCATTATTATAGCTAACATCATATTCTGGTCCAAAACAACAGGTGCGGAACCAGCGAAGAAGATAAAGAAAATAAACGCAGATGTGACAACCTCAGCATTTGATGCCCAACCGGAGGAAAGGAGGGGAAGCCATCAGGCAGAGTGAACGCTAGGGGGAGGAGGCGACACCTAACTTCAGATTTAGGGGTTGGTTTTTTAATGGAAGGATCTGATGTTCTGCTACACGGAATCCAGCTACTATATATGTAATTTACTTTTTGTATTTTGGGATGGGAACAATCTTGTAAGGGATGGGTTCTTTTTGGCGGGGAATGAGTATCATGGCCCATGTGGTGGGATACATGAGCATCATTACACCTTTTTGGCGGCTTGTTTTATTAAAATCTTTTTAATGAAGCACGGGGGGTTGTTTTGGGACCCACCGATTACAATAAAAAAAAAGGATAATATATTGATTTCATGTGTAGAGAATTTATTACAAGATTAGTATAGTTAACGATGAATCCGGGTTCTGGTCTACATGAATTTTCAAAATTTCCAATCTTACACTAATTTATTAGCATTCTGAACTCAGCCCATCCTAGCTCTTAATCAGCAGCCGCTGACTTGCTTATGCAGCAAGTTAGTGTTGCTACAAACATTTTGTAAACATTTTGTGGGTAGGTCAATCCATACAAATTCTTTTAAAGCACTTTATTAAAAGTTCTCTCGTTTTTGGTGAACTGGTTGATCCTATGATAACCGTTTAGAATTGATAAAATAACAGTATATGTTTTCATTATTAACGAAAAGAATAAATAGATTATAAAAGAATTTGGAAATTAAGCTAAATGGGAAAGTAATTCTAATCTTAGAAAATACAGAGAAATGAGGAAACTAAGCTAACTGGGAAAGTAAACTAAGCTAAATGGAAAAGTAATTCTAATCTTAGGAAATACAAAGGAATGAGGAAACTAAGCTAAATAAGAAGGTAATTTAAATCAATGTGCTGAGCTATACAAATTGAATATCAGCATGCAATATTCGAAATAAGGAGACTAACCTTTGATATCTCCAATATGCCCCCACAAGTTGGACCTCTGGGAAGAGAGTCCAATCTTGAGTAGTAGCTGATGAAAGCGTGTGCGAGGTAGTGGTTTGGTGAGTGCATCTGCTAACTGATCCGTGGACGAGACATGTGTCACTCGAAAAGTGTTGTGCTGAACTTGTTCACGAATGAAATGGTAATCAAGAGCAACATGCTTCATACGAGAATGAAACACCGGATTGGAACATAAGTTGGTGGTGCCCATGCTGTCACAGTATATAACCGGTTTCTGAGATGAAGAGAAACCAAGCTCACTAAGGAGAGAGGTGATCCAGTGCAGTTCTGCAGCGGTAGAAGCAACTGAATGATACTCAGCTTGAGTCGAAGACCGAGCAACGGTACATTATTTCTCAGAGCTCCAAGAAATGGGATTCCGCCCGAGATAAACGATGTATGCGCTAGTGGAAGTGAAATCATCTTTCTTGCTAGCCCAGTCAGCATCGGAAAAAGCATGAAGATCATGAGATGAGCAGCAATGGAGAAGAATACCCTAATTATGGTTTCACAAAGATATCTGAGGAGATGTTTGGAAGCATTTCAGTGATCAATAGTGGGATGATGCATGAATTGAGAGAGTTTGTTGACCACATATGCAATGTCCGGTCGGGTCAATAAGAGATATTGTAGACTGCCAACAATTGTGCAAAACTCAGCGGGATCTGATAAGGAAGTGCCTGAGTGGAGAGTGAGAGTAGGTGTCGTGGCTAAAGGAGTGGCAATCGGGCGAGCATCAGTCATCTTGGAACGCGCAAGAAGATCAGCGATATACTTTCGTTGTGACAGGACGATACCTTTAGCATGAGGAACCACTTCGACACCAAGAAAGTAGGCTAGAGGACCAAGATCCTTTAGTGAAAATTAATGGGCAAGGCAGGCAATAAAAGTTTGAACTGCAGTGGAATCATTTCCTGTGATAATAATGTCATCAACATAAACAAGTATATAGAGTAATACTTTGTTTTTGTTGAGTATAAATAGGGAGGCATCCGCAACGGAGTTGATGAAGCCCGAGGTGAGGAGAAATTACCTAAGTTCATTGTACCAAGCTCGGGGTGCTTGCTTGAGGCCATATATGGCTTTCCGGGAACTTGCAGACATACTGCGGATGGTCGGTATCAACAAAGCCTTGAGGTCGGGTCATGTACACATTTTCAGTGACAGTGCCCTGAAGAAAGGCTTTGTTGACGTCGAGTTGTCGGAGAGACCAGCCATGGCTGATTGCAATGGAAAGCACAAGACGAATAGTGGTGGGTTTGACAACAAGACTAAAGGTCTCATGATAGTCTATGCCGGGGCGCTGGTGAAAACCCTTTGTAACCAAACGAGCTTTATACCTGTCAACAGAACCATCAGGTAAACGTTTAATGTGAAAAATTCACTTGCAACCGACAATATTGTGAACTCCATTCGGAGGTACTAACTCCCAAGTACCATTGCGAAGCAGAGCATCAAACTCTGCAGACATGGCCTGAGTTACACAAGTGGGTTCTATCTCTTGGGCAAGGAGAGCAGAGAGGTTGAGTTTGGTGATAGGCTTAGAAACGCTGTTGCGGGAGCGGGTTATGATTGGGGAGGTCCGGGTGGGTTGTGAAGGTTTTGGATTGTGTTCGGGATTGTGAACATGTGGATTTTTTGGGTTGTCAGAGTTCCGCTGCGGCGAACTCGGAGTTTCTCTATGAGGAATGGGTGATGGCGTGCTTTGGTTGGGGTGAAGGTTAGGTGCGGTAATTTCTGTATTGGGCAAAGAGATTTGTTGCGGCAAAGTGGTGTGCTCGTCGTGGGATACCGACGAATTGGAGTGCGGAGCTGTGTGAGGATGCAAGAAGTTACCTGACAATGGCATGCTGCGAGGTAGAGCCGGAGGTGGTGTGTTAGAAGTCGGAGCAAGAAAAGGAATGGGGAGTCATGATGAGCAACTGGTACCAACCAGACGAGCTAGGTGAGGAGAGAAACTGGACATGGGAAACTCAGTTTCAACAAAGCAAATATGCCGGGAGGTGTATAATTTCTTGAAGTTGGGTTCGTAGCACAAATAGGCACTATGGGTGAGTGAGTATCCTAGGAAAACACAGGGAGTGGAGCGAGGTGCTAACTTGTGGGTCGAGTATAGACGTAACTATGGATATCAGAGACATCCAAAGACACGTAATTTGAGATAGTTTGGGTGGGAGGCAAAACGTTTGTGATAAGGAGATTGCATGTCTAAGGTGGGAGTGGGAAAACGGTTAATAAGGTAAGTAGCGGTGAGGAAGGCATACGACCAAAAGGGAAGAGGTAGGGACGCTCAGAATAACAAGGCGAGACCAGTTTCGACAATGTGACGATAATGACACTCAGAGAAGCCATTGTGTTCTGGTGTGTGTGGAGGGGTGGTAAGATGAGATATGCCAGAAGTGGATAAGAAGGATTTGAGACTTATGCATTCTCCCCCGTTATCGAAGTAGAGTGTGACAATTTTGGTTTTGAAACAGTTTTCAACTAAGGCTTTGAACCGTGGAAAAACTTTGGAGACGTCCGATTTACGGGTGAGGGGGTATAACCAGATGTAATGAGTATAGTGGTCAACAAAAATGATATAGTATTTGAAACAATCAATGGGATGAATTGGAGACGTCCACACATCAGAGAAACTAACTTGAAGCGGAGTAGTAGATATAATGCTGGATTGAGAAAAAGGAAACTTGTGACTTTTATTGCAATAACAGTCGTTGTAATGAATAGTTTTTGAAATAGATGAAGAAAATGCCAAAGAAAAGGTGGTCGCAATGTGTCGAAGAATGGACTCGGACGGATGACCTAGACGGTGGTGCCAATCAGTGGGAGAGGCTTTGACACTGGAGTAGGCGAATTTGGTGTTGGGGGGAAGGGATGATGTCGGCCATTCATACACACCATCTCTAGTTCGTCCCTCTAGCAGTGTTGCCCCGGTCATTAAATCCTTCACATAAAAAGAAGTTGGTAAGAATTCAATGGATGTTTTATTTGTTTGGAAAAATTGGGATATAGAAATCAAATTTTATTTCATATTTGGAACACACAAAACATCGTGTTTAAATGAATGAGAGGGAGTGTAAGAAAGAAAAAACCGATGTGAGAGATAGGTAACCCAGTACCATCACCAATAACAATGTCATCAGGGCCGTCATACGGAGTATGAAGCGAGAGATTTTTCAGATCTACAGTGACGTGGTGAGAGGCCCCGGAATCAAGAAGCCATGCGGTGCTGTCAGTGGAATTAGCAGTGGCCATGTGTGCCCGTGGTTGCCACTGGGGAGAGCGGCCGAATGTAGAGGCCGAAGACCGGGAGGCACTGTTGGTCGGAATCAGCTGAAAGAGAGGGCAATTGGTATCTCCGATAGATCCATCATTTGAGTAATTTCAGTGAAAGTGGTGCATTGGCATCTTATTCTTTGATTCCTAGTAATGTAGCTTATGTAATAACATGCATGCATGCCAGTTATTTACCAAACATTCATTAATTGTTTTGATCTTTTGTTTTTATGTTTCACGGTACTGGCCTTTGATTTTAATTTTGGGCAGATTTGTTTGGTTCATTATAGTATGAGGAGAGCGAGTTTTTGGTTCTTATGTAACTTAGTTGGGTCTGTCTGCTAAGATGTCTACTTCACAATGTTGCAGTTGGATTGAAGAAGATTCAATCTGTGTCATTTTCCCAGTCATGAATATGAATCAAGTCACTATTGTTTGATATATGGTCGAGGAACAGGGCATGTTAAGTTGTTTGAGTTTTGATGTTGGAAGGAGAAGAGGAGGCAGGAAAAAAAACCACAGTAAAAAGAGAAAAGAAAGACAAATGTATGGATAAGCAATGAAGTACAATTGTCTGTTATTGTTTTTTTTTCTTTTCTCCGTTGGATGATCACGAAACCATAAAAAGGCGAAGATTGGGGAGAAGAGCAACCAAGCTTCCTCTGCAGCTTCTTCCGTTCATGACTTCATTCATGATTCAAATGATTTGGTACAAAAATCTATGATCCATATTATCCTTTTTTATTTCTATTAACATATTAGATACAAATCTCATAGTATATATCAGTAACTAAAAACTTCTATAGTAAGTAGTATGTTAAGACCTTCCACATGAGCCACATCTCGTGTACTTCTAGTATTTGGTTTACTGTAGATGGTGTGATGGTTCTGTAGTTACAATCAAGCTGGTTAATTTCTCCAACTTCATAATTTTGATTATAGTTTATATTTTCTTTTGAACTCCAGAGGCTAAAGCAAAAAAATAGTATTCTATTTATAGCTATATTATTGAGTATTCTGTTCACCAATAGCACATTATCACACAAACTCCTTAGTTGTGCACCATTGCAAAGGGCACAGAAAGGATTGATCAATCTAAGTTTGTTTGAAATAAGGTGTGTCGAAAGAGAACTGTACGTGACATGAACCATTGTGATTTGTACCCAATAATATACATACCACAGTGCATTCATCATGATTTCTACCTAACAACATACATACCACAGTGCTGAGTGCGGCGCAAGCCATGACTCTTATAACAGTAATTTATATTCCCCACTCAAAACTGTAGGAATCCAACTCACAACCAATTCTATATTTGCCTTTTTTACATTCTGAGAGCATGTGCAGTGAAAGAAAAGTTTGAAAATTAGGATTTGTAGGGCTTAACCTTGGATTAGAGGGAGCCCTTCAAGAAATTCTCGACGGCAACAAACAGAACCCGGTGCCGAGGAGGGGCTTTGGAAATAGTTTTCAACCAGCAATTGACGCGCCTCGGTTATTACCTCATTAGCTGCGTCGTTGCCCCAAGCACAAAGATGCTTCCCATCGTCGATTTTTTTCCCAAAATGACCCTTTTTGCAAAAGTTTTGCCACAAACGATCCTTTTTTTTAAAATTCCACCCCACTCGCTTTTTGAAAAAGCGAGTGTGGTATAAACCCTCACGCTTTTTCAAAAAGCGAGTCTTAGGTTTCAGAAAATTGGAAACCTAAGACTCGCTTTTCGAAAAAGCGTGAGGGTTTATACCACACTCGCTTTTTCAAAAAGCGAGTCTTGGCCTTCTTTGCCCAGCAACACTCGCTTTTTAAAAAAGTGGGGGTAATTAAACCACACTCGCTTTTTCAAAAAGCGAGTGTCGTTTGGGACTTAAACCCCCCGCCCCCAAAACATCTCACTATTCTCCTTCTTTTTCCCAAGACTCGCTTTCGTAAACCCTAACCCATCGTCTTGAATCTTCGATTTCTGGCCTATTCCATCAAATTAGCCGTCGATTAACTCCTAAATTCTTCGCTATCTCATCCCACTCCAGTTGCCCACTTTGTGTTTGCTTGTTCTTTCGATTTTTTTGGTGATTGCGGTGGATTCAAGAAAAAGGGGTTGATTGCGGTGATTGCAAATTGGTGGTGGTTCTTTCGAGTTTGTGGTGATTGCGGTGGTGTTCCTTACAAAGGGGTTGAACGATTTGAGGGTGTATCTCGTGGTTCAATTCTTGCGTGAAGATTGAGGTATATTTCTCGAACTCTATATTTTCTAATGTTGTATATATATTGTGTGTAATTTGTGGTAGTGTGTGTAGAATTTGTGAACGATTTGCTGGTAATGTGTGTAGATCTCGGTGTTGAACGATTTGCTTGTAATGTGTGTAGAATTTGTGATTTGTGAGTAAAAGTATAATTGAACCAGTATAATGTAGAATTTGTATAATTTGTGAGTAAAATTAGGATATGACTATTAGTAATCAAAACTAGTATGTTGTATTTGCATTTCACATAATTTTGCTTCTGTGATTATTTAAATTGCTAAAATGGTTTGCAATATGTAACCAAACTTCATTACCTACTTATTGTGCTCAAATCTAGTAGTGGGTCTTTTTAAGAGTTTGAAACGAAAGGATATCCTTACTTCAAATTTATTTCTATATGAAGTAATATCCTAATTTTATTTGTTTGTGTAGCTCAACTCTCCCATTATAATAGTTATAGATGTTCGTATTTTTTCTATATTTCTTGGTTTTATATTTTGGTATTGTTAATAATGATTGCTCGCTCCTCATTGTAGGATACTCTTTTTTTTTTAAAAATGCCACGGAATAAGGGACGTGTGGAGGTTGGTTCTAGTAGTAGAGCCAATCGTGGTGATGGACCACGTACAGCTTTTGGCCCACCTCCACGCGGTGGACGTGGTGGTGGTCGTCGTGGTGGCAACGAACGGAGTAATGTAAGTTTATAATTTTCTGCATTCGATTTGTTTCATTATCATATAATTGAATGATATATTTATTTGCTGATGTAAATGTTGTTTTGCAGGTCCCAAGTAACCCAAACGTGGCTGGTACTTCGTTCCCGGCCCCTTCTTCATCTACTATTCCCATTGGTGGTCCAGGTCCCCTCGACCCCGCCCTCCTTACGCTTCAGTCGCACCATCGTTCTAGAGATGTGTGGGAGGGCGATTCGAAAGAGTGTACATTCCGTGGGGGTCATCCACTCCCTATGCACCCACAGATTCACCAAATCTTACGGGATTGCGGTCTATATGGTATAGCACTGATGAACGGCATCAAGTGCGATCGGCCACTACTTACAGCACTCCTCGAGAGATGGCGTCCTGAGACCCACAGCTTCCACCTGTCAGTTGGGGAGATGACTCTTACGTTGCAGGACGTTTCAGTAATCACAGGCCTTCCGGTAGATGGGCAGGCGGTGACTAGATCTATGGACTTCGACCCTCCGTACTTAGTAGAACAATATCTCGGTGTCGAAGTCGAGACTGGTGCAGTAGTTAGGAAACAGATTCAGTTGAAGTGGTTGAAGGAAAAATTCAAAGACCGATTGATAGATGATTCGACTGAAGAGGAGGTCCAGATGTACTGCAGGGCGTACATCCTGACTCTTTTTGGAGGTGTACTGTTCTCTAATTCCAGCGGCCATTCCGTCCCCCTCATGTACCTCCCACTTATTGCAGACCTTGGACGAGTCGGCCAGTACAGTTGGGGTAGTGCTGCCTTAGCATCCCTCTACAGGAGTTTGTGCCTGTGTGCTCTCGGGTCTGTGCAGATGAATGGCCCGATGATATTGCTTCAAGTGTGGAGCTGGGAGCGTATCCACGTTGGACGTCCTGTAGTTAGGAAACAATCACCCAGCTGGATCCATCTCCCTGAAGACCAGTACATGCTTCCTCCTCTTGGTGTGTACTGGTCCGGTAACCTTACCTGGACTGCCAACCCGAACAGATACCTGACCTACTACCGTGATGAGTTGGACAGGTTGGCAGATAACTGGGTAGTATGGATGCCCTACACGGAGGAGCGTCTAGCTCGACTACCGCCTAATTCCCTGTATAGGCGAGATCTTTGGCTGACAAAAGCACCACTCATCAACTTCAGCACTGTCGAGTTCTATTATGTGAACAGAGTACTACGACAGTTTGGTCTCCAGCAGGCGATTCCAGTAGCCGAGCCTTTCAATGCAAATATCCATAAAATTACTGGAATGGGTCGTACGCCAGGTCATAATTGGACGGAAAGTTTCTCCACATATGTCGAGAGATGGAACTTACAAAGGTTCGATGAAATCATCCACAACATACCTCCATTCGACTTAGCAAACCACGAGAACTATATGAATTGGTATGGGAGGATGACAAGGCGGTACATCTCTCCGACAGGGCAGACTCCAGCCGGCGTGGTGATGCCTATACGTCGACCGACAGAAGAACCGGTAGATGTACACTCAATGCATTTGCCTATGTTTCAACCAAAGGCATTGGCTATTCGCACGATTGTAAGTTTTTTAGAATTGTTAATTTTTTTACTTTTTTTGAACTGGAACTACAAAAAACAACTTATTATATTTTGTAGATGGCCCAGACTTGGAGTATGGGCAAGAAATGTGCAGCTGTGTTGAGTAGCAACGTAGCCGATGCAGTAAAGGACTTCGCACGCGAGATGCTGACGTCCTGTCGAGCACAGGCAGATGCTGTGGGAGAGGGGGCAACCCTGGATGCTATCTTACACACTCCCGCTCATCGGACCAATACATGCAAGAAACGAGTAAAGCAAGTCACCCGTAAACCACCGCGCCGTACCACAATTGAAGAAGAAGAGGAGGAGGAGCAAGTAGAGGCTGAGGACCAAGAAGAGGAAGGCGAGCCAATAGAGGTTATTACACAGATAACTCCATCACCCCGAGGGAAGAGGCAACGGCGACCGCCCGATATGTTCACCCCAGACCCGTGAAGTCTTGGTTGTGTAGTTGAATGATGTTAGATATTGTTTAGTCGAATCTTGTAATTAACTTTTGAAAAGTGCATTGAATGAAATTCAAAATTCGGTATGGGGTGTGTGCGTGTGGTGATCTTGATTGTTTAAATTTTCTGTTTTTTTTTTTTGGATTGTGCCGTTAACTTGGATTGAATGTGATGTTTTTTGGGATTGTGGTGATCTTGATTGGATTGAATGTTCAAGCTGGATTATATGTGTATTGTGGAGTTTGAGAAATGGCCATGGATGGTATGTGTATTGTGGAGTTTTTGGTATGAAGATGGAGATGGTGGAGATGTTAGTGGTGTAGTTGTCCCACCAAGAGTTGAAGTCTTGGTCTCTTCTGCATACAGAGCAAGACTCGCTTTTTGAAAAAGCGAGTCTAGGTATAATTACCCCGCTTTTTCAAAAAGCGAGTCTAGCACTCTGGAATTCCAGAGCTGTTGAAGCCTCTGGGAATCAAGCAGCATAAACAGTCGCTTTCCCAAACACCGCGATTATTAGAACTAACTCGCTTTCTGAGAAAGCGAGTCTTGGTTCTGTAATCTGCTTTGCTAGCAGATCCAAGCCTCGCTTTCTCAGAAAGCGAGTCTGGTAATTTGATCCACGCTTTCTGAGAAAGCTACTGTCAAACCAGTGAATTATTGTTCCCTGGTTATCTACAGATCCAAGACACGCTTTCCCAAACACCGCGATTATTAGGACTAGACTCGCTTTCTGAGAAAGCGAGTCTTGGTTCTGTAATCTGCTTTGCTAGCAGATCCAAGAAAGCGAGTCTTAGTCTTTTGATCCACGTTTTCTGAGAAAGCGACTGTCAAACCAGTGAATTATTGTTCTCTGGTTATCATCAGATCCAAGACTCGCTTTTCCAAACACCGCGATTATTTACACCAGACTCGCTTTCTCAGAAAGCGAGTCTTTGCTTGTTGAAAAAAATCTACAGGCAACAGACTCGCTTTTCGAGAAAGCGCGGTGGTTTGTATAAGACTCGGTTTTTGGAAAAGCGAGTCTTGCCTATGTTAATGAAATATTTATGTTAGATTACGATACTCATAACGCAACAAACAAACAAGGACATCAACAAAAAATACAAACGAATTTTCAAAATAAAACTTTCTCGTCTTTATCGACATAATCTAGTACAATTACAAAGTCCAAATTAAAAATTACAAGCATACAATAGTTAAGTGTTCTGAGTTCCACTATTAGTGCATCGTCGCTTATTGTGTCCTTGTAAACCACATTTTGAACATCTCATCCCCGTACCATGACTTGACCTATCTCTCACATCCATGTCATTGCGGAATCTGGTAGTTCTAGGCCTGCCCTTCCTTTTACGTCGCAAAGTGGCATCAGGTACTAGTTTTGGTCCATCAATAATAGGCCAATATGCTGGATCTAGTATAGGCTGAAACATTGGACCGTATGTTTGTGCTAATGACGTAACGGTGTAAAATTTATCAACGAGATGCTTGTGATCGATTGCACGATATGCACAAGCTACCAGTACATGAGAACATAGGATATGGTATAGATGGAATTTCATACATGTGCACGTTTTCGTTCCCAAATTCACAGTGTGCAAGTTCCCACCCTTCCTTTCTCCACCCGCCATGCTTATACCCGTTCTCACGAAAAAAACTCCCGGTTGATGATGGAACATTGTAACCTCATGTCCGTTAGCTCTCTCACGGCGACTATCGAGCAGTTCATGTACTCTTCGAGCAAAAATCATCCCTTTAGATAAAAGTTGACTTGCTTCTTGTCGACGAGTAGTAAAATAAGAGTTCAGACGTAAGAAGATCGTCTCAACAATCGCTGTTACTGGCAAACTACGGACTCCTTTCAAGACTGAATTGAACACTTCTGACAGGTTCGTAGTCATTATCCCGTATCTTCGACCTTCATCTGCATAAAGTGCCCATTTCTCAACCGGCTTCTCTTTTAACCAATTAGCCGCCTCCACATTTACGTTCTCAAGTTCAGCAAGTTTGGCCATGAACTTTTTGGGTTGGTTTTGACACGCTATAATTTTCGCCTTCTTACGCAATGCCTTGCTACCAAATTTAGTAAAGAAATTTGTAGCAAAATGGCGCATACAATAACGGTGATATCCATTAGGTTCGTTCCAAGCTCCATTTTGTAACTCCATAGCAGACATTATACCAGCGTGACGATCAGAGATAACACACAACTCAGTGCGATCGGTGACATAATATCGGATGCAAGTCATGAACCATGTCCACGTATTTATACTCTCTCCATCAACCAATGCAAATGCAAACGGAAATAAACAATCATTCGCATCTGGGAAAACAGCAATTAGCAAGCAACCCTTGTACTTACCGTACAAGTGAGTTCCGTCAACACTGATAACAGGTCTGCAGGACTTGAAACCTTCTATTGAAGGACCAAATGCCCAGAATACACCCTTGAATGTTTCCTCGCTAGGGCTAGACTCATACTTATCCCAGTGAACACCGGTTCCTGTATTTGCAGCTTGAATTGCTGTGAGTAGAGCAGGCAACTTTGTGTATGCTTCTTCGAAGGTACCATACAACCTCTCGATCGCCTTTTGTTTTGCTCGCCAAGCTTTCTTATAGGAAATCTGATAATTATATTGTATTTTAACAATCTCAATAATTGACCTCGGTGATAAAGCAGTATCCTTTTTCACCACATCAACAATCAGATTACAAACAATATTGTAATCAATTTTAAGGTGATCCTGATTCAACGTTGGATTCGTACAAGTGTGTGGCCCAACTATCTTCTTCACCACAAAATTCGTCCCGCCTTTTGGAACCGTTGCTCGTAATCTCCAAGGGCAGCCACCATCACTTACTCCGGGGGGGCCTTGCACGATCTCCTCAATGGTACGTTTTCTAGGTGCCATTTTGCATTTAACAGTGTACAGTGACGGTGTAGATTTCAAAGTTACGAATTCACAATGTTTTTTGATAGAATACAACTTCACTGCCTGTTGAATCGACTGTTTACTTATAAACTCCTGTCCAACGTACAATTCGTCTACATTGGACGAACCAGACGACTCTTGTGGAAATAGGTGTACTCTAGCACCTTCAGCCATCTCCTCGGTAACATGCGCGTCAACATTGCCGTAGCTATAAGTAGCTCTGACTTCATTAGAACTGTTGTTCGTATGATTTATATTTGTACCACTATCATCATCATCTTCGTCTACGTAATCAGTTTCACCACTATCAACATCTTCATCGTCTGTTTCTTCATCTTCTTCATCATCTTCATCATCTTCTAATAAGCTGTTGTTACAGACTGCATTTTGAAAGATTTCAAACATACTGTCATTTGGAACAGAGTCAGGAACCGGGCTAGGTTGGCGTGGCAGCTCAACATTTACAGAATCCGGAATTGTTGTATTTATGAAGGTGTTCTCTTGTGAGGATACCGGATTTGGTTGTGAAGATTGATCGAGGTTAGACCTCGACTGCTGTGTAGGTACTACCCTTATGAAGCTTGCACTAGAAATATCATGTGGCTGAGCATTCACAACTCGAATTTGCTAAATATATAACTCTAATACAGACCAAGCACAATTGGGATCAAATGTCCTAGCAATCAATGACTTCAGCGTATTATCAGTAGGTACGGGCACTGTCATAAAATACTGACCATCTCCTCTTCCTGCTGCGTATCGAGCTAAAATTTTCACATTCCATTCATTCCTATCCCAATTAGCAACTTCATAGATTTTCTCAACTAGTTCTTTAAATGTAATGGTACGGGGTACCCAAACTATTTCCGGTTCCAAATGACTATAACAACAACCAATCTTTGGATCACGAATTATTTCACCACCAAAGTATAACCATATAGGAATCTCCAAATCCATACCTACGTTAATTTATACCAATAAGCGAGTTATTAGCTACCCATAAAGAAAACCTAATTAAATTAACAAAATAATGGGGGAATAAACATCATACCTTCACAATAAAGTTGCTTTCCTCTTCAAGTATACCCAAATTCCAACAAATTAAACCTCTAACGGAAGATGGGTTTAAGTTGTCCAAAGCAAATTTGTGGGTTATTCAACAAATTACGAGGGTACTTTGACGAATTTGAGATGAGAGATGGGTTAGGGTTTCGCTAGCGAAGGGGAAGAGAAAGAAAAGAAGGGGAATAGTGAGATGTTTTGGGGGCGGGGGGTTTAAGTCCCAAACGACACTCGCTTTTTGAAAAAGCGAGTGTGGTTTAATTACCCCCGCTTTTTCAAAAAGCGAGTGTTGCTGGGCAAAGAAGGCCAAGACTCGCTTTTTGAAAAAGCGAGTGTGGATAAACCCTCACGCTTTTTCGAAAAGCGAGTCTTAGGTTTCCAATTTTCTGAAACCTAAGATTCGCTTTTTGAAAAAGCGTGAGTGTTTATACCACACTCACTTTTTCAAAAAGCGAGTAGGGCATTTATGGAATTAAAAAAAAAGGATCGTCTGTGGCAAAACTTTTGCAAAAAGGGTCATTTTGGGAAAAAATTCCCCATCGTCGGTCCCCCTCTCTTATTTATACCCGCGGCTCGCTCTCCTTTCGCATCATCCGCCCGATATGGGACTATTCTCACAAAAAATTTAGTGGATCACAAGTGGATCTTGAAGGATCTAACCCGAATCTGACTGGTTGCCGCCTCCTATATTCAGTTTATACTATACTATTTATATTTATCTAATCACACGGTCAAAAAAGGTAGATAAAAATCAATCAACCATATATATATAGAGTCTATAAAGAAATTAGGGTTTTATAAAAAGTTATATATATTATAAATAACATACCCACCCACCCCCACCTCCTTTTAATAATTAATAATCTCATCAGCAGGCAGGGTATCCTCTCAGAATCTCAGCCATGGCAAGTGAATCGCAATCCGAAATCCAGAAGGCTCTTACTGCTGAATCAAACGACGATCAAGTCCCTGAAAAGGTGAACCTCTTCACCTCCGACAACGAAACCTTCGTGGTTCCCTCATCCCACGCGTCACGCTCTGAAACCATCAAGAAGCTCATCAAAGACGGCTGGGCCGACGGCTCTGACTCCGTTCTCCCCCTCCTCAGAGTCAGCAGCGCCAGTCTCGTCAAGATCATCGAGTACTGGAGCCACACTAACGTCAGCAACGAGTCATCATCATCATCATCATCATCTTCCAAGATGTCGGATTGGGAGAAGGAGTTTGTGAAGAAGATGGGGAAAGATGATCTTTTAGAGGTGCTGTTGGCAGCCAACTACATGGCAGAGAATTCTCTGTTCGATTTGATTTCCGAGGAGGTGGAAGACAGGATCAAGGGCATGACCGTGGAGCAGTGCAGAGAGTTTATGGGTATAGAGGACGATTTTACTCCCGAGGAGGAGAAGAAAATTAGAGACTATCTCGACTTGTTGTTGACGTAGGCGCCTAGCTAGCTAGCTTCTTTTTAATTTGCTTTATTTATTATTGTTTTTAGATTGGACAAATTTTTAATCAAATACTTTTTATTTCTAAAAGAAACTTGCATGACCTATATATATATTCAGAAAATATTTGTATGAATTATTTAATTAATAAAATTTTCTTCTTTTAGGCGTTGGTTGGTTTGAATTTGAGTAGTTTCATTGTATCCGACACAGCAGTGCACTATTCATTATTCCTAGTAATGTAGCTAATATTATACATATCGGTTATTTGCAAAACCCGTTTATACCTTTTACTTGATCTGTTCCTCCTTATGTTTCAAGATATTCCTCTGAGTTTAATTTTGATAACACGGATTGATTTTAATTGTTTCGTTATAATTTGTTTGTTCAACTGTCATGTGGTTGGCAATTTTGAATAGATAGATAGAAACTGGAAGTTGTTTGTATATTAGTATCATACTCTATGAAGAGAACAAGTTTTTGGTTCTCACACAAATAAATTAATTCCTTTGGTGGAGTATACAAAGAATCAATTAATGAGAAAAATTGTAGAAATATATACACAATAGTTGAGATAGAATTTGTAGAATCAAAAGTTTACATGCACCATGTTGCAAATCTTGTGATTAATTACGATGTCTATCAAACAATATATATGCCACGTGTAGAGGGGGCGACATAACCGGGCTATTTTGGTTGTGGCTAGAAACATATTCACTTAAATTCTGTTTTGACAGTTTCCGATCGATGAGCAATAGCAAGACCACATGAATTCTTGCACCACCCGGATCTATAAAATAAAGGAACTGGGAGAAATAATGTGATGATGATTATTGAGCCAAGTACTTACAGGAGTACAAAGATAAAGAGAGAGAGAGATGATCAAAAAAAGAAGAGAGAGAGAGATGAACTACATAGAAATAAGAACTATGTAAAGAGATATGAGAGAATAATATTAAAGAGAGAAAAAAATACACATATGAAGCACATATATATCCCTCCCCCCCCCCCCCCCCCCCCCCCCCCCCCCCCCCCCCAAAACACACACACACACCAAAAAAAAAACTCACATAGGATGAAGGAGTAAGTGTTTGCTACATTTGAAGTAAGCTACAGTGGTCGCCGGAACCGGGTTGCGGGGTACGGAAGGCAGAGTAGATCAAGTTTGCAGCATCGTATGAATGTCAGCCGAGTGGTGCGTTGCGCGTAGTGTTACGGAAGTCGGAATGGATCATGTGTTCAATTTAGAGTACGAAAGCCCGATGGATCGGGCTGCGGGGTGCACAATGCACGTAGAGTTTATACTAAAATGCAACGCAGATATGAGAGTCATCATACTGAAACTGGTTGTTGTCGTTTGAAGAAGCCATGTTGGAGTTGAGCTTGAATATGGGTGCATTGGTTGTAGCAAAGGAAAGGTGCACTAGGGTTTGATGAGCCGTTAGATAAGAATGAAGTGGAAGAGAGATCTAGTTGCAGGTGAGAGGAGGTGGAGTGGATCCCATGAACGCCGGAACTACTCCATCCTGACGACGAAGAGCAATATAGCCTAAACCTTATAAAAGTAGATGCGGCTCTGATATCATGTTGTGAAAATTGACATAAAAATCATAAACATCAATTGTTTTTTATTTGAGAAAGTATATCCAAGTGAAACGAGAAAAGTCATCTATGAAGATCACATACTATATTTTTCCACCGCGAGATATATGTGGGGAAGAACCCTAAACATTAGAATGAATAAGTTCAAATACAAAATATGAAATATGCCCACTGGAGAGAAAAGGAGAGGCCAATTACTTTGCTAATTTGCAGCCAATACAAGGTGATAAAGAGTTGGTAGAAAAAATCCCTAAAAAACCATTTCTAGCTAGAAAGAAATCAGAGACGAGGTAAAGATAAATGACCTAGACGATGATGCTAAACGTCACAAAGAGAAGGTGGAGTGGTAACAATACGCATAACAGTTGTTATAGGTACTGATAGAGAGCTTATCCATATAATAAAGGCCGTCTTTTCTGTGCCCGATTCCAACCTGCATCCTCGTATGTGGATCCTGCATAACACAAGAAGATGAACTGTCAGTCAATTGAGATACATAAAAATATATTTAGGGCAACATTCGGAAAATATTGGACATGAGGGACAAAAAAAAAACGGGGAGAATCAAGGAGATGACTTGTAGAAATTATGTGCATGTGTGTACCATTGGCAGTATGAATGGTAGATGTGGGTGGTAATGGTTTGGTGTGAAATAGGTGCTTGGCTCTAAAGTTTTTTGCTTAGCTAAAAACAAAGATGATCTTATTCTTCATGACAAATTAGATAGAAGTTCGAATTTTTTAGGGTTTACTTCGGTTAATGCACAGGTGATGACTACGCCTGCAATAGATGGAGGGGAACATCGGTGGTGCTGACATAGAAACTTTACAACCTGGAAGAAGGTTTTTCCTTATCACTCTCTACAATACACACTTATTACATATATATAATACTCCTATTACAACATGTACATTACCCGTATAATATCTTTAATACTCCTTCTCAAGTTGGAGCATATATGTCATACATGTCCAACTTGTCATTAATGAATTGTATTCTGGCTCTCGCAAGAGGCTTTGTGAGAGTATCGACTAGCTGGAGATCAGTACGAATATGTTTAGCCTTTATCTAAGGAGGCTCATACGGCATGCCACTAATCTTGTTGTGAACCACATGACAGTCTACCTCAATATGTTTGGTTCGTTCATGAAACACAACATTAGTGGCTATGTATATGGTAGAGTGGTCATCACAATACATACACATCAGCTCATGTTGAAGAATCCCCAACTCAGTAAGTAATCGTTTGACCCATGTCATCTCGCATGTAAGGTCAGCCATAGCACGATACTCGGATTTAGCACTCGATCGAGACACGCCATTTTGTTTCTTACTCTTCCATGAAACTAAGTTTTCCCCAACAAACACATAATAACCAGTGGTGGATCTCCTAGTTGTTGAGCAGCCAGCCAATCAGCATCTGACCAACCACCAATTCGACAGTGTCCACCATCAGTATACAATAATCCTATGCCAGGGGAGCTCTTCAAATATTGAAGAATTCTCATAACTGCATTCCAATGGCTTGTACGGGGAGACGTCATAAACTGACCTACTTTACTAACTGAGTATGCAATATCAGGACGAGTGACCGTGAGATAATTTAGTTTTCCTACAAGTCTCCTATATCTCTCTGGATCCTCCATCAGGACACCCTGATCTGGCAATAGCTTGGAATTTGGGTCCATAGGAGTGTGTGATGGCCTACATCCTAGCATACTGCTCTCGGTAAGTATTTCTAGTACATACTTTCTCTGTGACAAACAAATTCCCTGCTTAGATTGAGCAACTTCAATCCCCAAGAAATACTTTAGTCGCCCGAGATCCTTAGTTTGAAACTTCTGTTGAATATATGACTTCAGATCTTGAATACCGTTATGATCATCTTCTGTAATTACAATGTCATCAACATATACAACTAAAATGATTTTCTTCCCTTGATGATGTCGATAGAACACGGAATGATCATTATCACTCCTCCTCAATCCAAAACTCGTGTCAAATTCAGTGGAACGGCCAAACTAAGCACGAGGAGACTGTTTGATTCCATACAAAGATCGTTTCAAGCCACAAACTTTAGTGGGCTCAGCTTTGCTAACAAAAGCAGGGGGCTGCTCCATATAAACCTCCTCCTCAAGAATGCCATTGAGAAGGACATTTTTTACATCAAGTTGATGAAGCAACCAATGAAATCGAGAAGCCAAGGCAATAATGATCCGAACATAAGGCATTTTGGCCACATGAGAGAATATCTCATCATAATCAATGTCATAGGTCTAAGAATAACCTTTAGCAACCTATCGAGCTTTTAGGCCAGCCAGAGAACCATCTGGGTTTACTTTAACTGTGTACATCCATTTACAACCAACACAATGTTTACCAGATGGAAGGTTAACAAGATCCCAAGTACAATTTTTCTCAAGAACAGACATCTCTTCTCGCATATCCTGGCTCCAACCAAGATGTGATAGTGTTTCTGATAATGACTTAGGAATCTGGTGACTGTCTAAAGTAGAGACAAAGGCATAATGGACATATGACAAGTGAGCATATGAAAGACGACTATTCAAAGGATGAGCAGTGGAACGATTTCCTTCGCGTATGGAGATAGGAAGATCAAGATCAGAATGCTCGCTAGAAGATAGTGTGGGCGTAGTGGAGGAAACCGGGGGTATAGTAGCAGGCTCAGACGGTCGTGTCTCATCGAATTAAGGCGATGGGACAATGGGAACAATGGCGTGATATGAGAAAGTGGTGTCCGAACATCGTTCATACACTTGAGTGATTGTAGGCCGTTCGGGCATTGCTGGGGAGCACGGTGTTACAGATCAGTAGAAGTAGATACCACAAGTCTAAGGTATGTTAGAAATTCAGATTCAGTCTCATCGGAGGGAACTGGGGTTAAACCAGAGAAAGTGTTGGATAAATAAAGTTGGAACTCATGAAATGTAACATCAGCAGAAATAAAATGACGACGCAGCTCAGGACTATAACATCTATAATCTTTCTGGGAGTGACAATACCCTAGGAAAATACATCGGATGGAATGGGGAGCTAACTTGGAGCGACCAGACGATGGTCATGGACAAAACTAATACATCCAAAGATTTTGGGAGGAAGGGGGAATTGGTCAACATTTGGAAATAAAATAGAGAAGGGTGTTTGACCATCTAACATAGATAAGGGCATGTGATTAATTAAGCGACATGCAGTAAGAACTGCACCCCCCCCCCCCCCCCCCCCCGAAACACTGAGAAACTTGTCTATGAATAAGCATTGTCCTTGCAACCTCTAACAGATGATGATTTTTACGCTCGGCAACCCCGTTTTGTTGAGGGGTATAAGAGCAAGAAGACTCATGAAAAATACCACAAGAAGACATAAAACTAATGAACTCAGAAGAAAAATATATTTTGGCATTATCACTTCGCAAAATTTGAACAGAAACATCAAACTGGGTTCTCACCTCGGTGCAAAATGATTTAAAAATAGACAAAACTTCAGAACGAGATTTTATTAAATATGACCATGTGGCACGAGAATAGTCATTAACAAAGGTAACAAAATATCTAAAGTCACCGAACTGAGACTGAATAGGGCAAGGTCCCCACACATCAGAATGAACTAAACTAAAAGTTCGACTCGGCCGTTTATTGACTCTAGGAGGGTAAGACGTACGCAAGTGTTTACCTAATTGGCATGACTCACAAGATAACTCCTTAAGAGAAGATAATTCAGGTCTCAACTTCTTTAGATTCTGTAACGACGGATGACCCAACTGACAATGCAAATCCAAATGCGCACTCAAGCATGCAAATGAGGTAGGAACACTGTCAAGCTGATAAAGACCCTCTGACACACACCATGTGGCAATAGTTTTTCCGGTCCCAAGTTCTTGAAATGCACAGTAATTAGGAAAAAGGGTAACAAAACAATTCAGTGTTTTGGTAATTTTACTAACAGACATTAGGTTAAAGAAAAATTTTGGCATATGAAGAACATGACTAAGTGGTAAATTGGAAGTAAGGTTTACATGTCCGATCCCCCCCTAACGGGAGAAGTATAACTATCAGCAAGTCTAACAGGTGGATGAAAGGATCTACTAACAGAGGACAATATATTTGAATTCCCAGTCATATGATCAGATGCACCTGAATCTATTATCCATGATGTTGGAGGTGAATTAGTTAAACATGTGATACCTGGCCGTGCTAATATGACGGACGAAGAAGACCGTTGTCGGAAAGCGTGATATTGCTTTTTTCTTTGATATTGCCGGAATCGCTGCAGTTCATTCGCAGTCATCTGGACAGTGATTGAATTAGAGGCTACAAGTGTAATGTGTCATGGTTGATTAAACACCTTGTCTTCCACTCCAATGTAGATCAAATTCAAATTCAATCAAAACTTGGATATTTCAGTTCAAGAAGATGATGAGTGTTGTCGTGGGGTGGTGGTGGAGAGGACCGGCAGTAGGAGATCAAGAAGAACAAGAAGCCTCAGATGATCTCTTATTACAACTTTGTTTATAATATTATATGGGTTTCGGTCTGTGGAAATAGTTTTGAGTCATTTCTGGTGGGAGTGGTTGTTCCTGAAAGAAAGCCTCTGGAGGATTGGGCTGCAACAAACAATGTGACTACTACCAACTTTGACGAGAACAAGGGAGAGGCTTTGAGATGTTGAAAGCAATTCATGTAGAACCGACACCCTTTGATATGGAGAGGGGCCTGATCACCCCGACCTTCAAGTTGAAGAGGCCACAGCTGTGTGAGGAAGGAGTGTTGGCATGAGCTTCCATGGTTGGAGGGAGGAGTGTTGGCTTCAAGCTCTGATACCATGAAAGAAGGTTTTTCTTTATCACTCTCTACCATACACACTTATTACATATACTAGTAATTTACACGTGCGTTGCACGGCTTAATAAATACATATATTTATTTTTAAAAGTAAAAATTCAGGCACGCGTGTTGCACGGGTTGGTAGAAGGACAAATTACACTAAGGCCTTTTCCCATTATAGTAGTAGAGATATAATACTCCTATTACAACACGTACATTATCCGTATAATATCTCAAATAAAACCTTTACAATAGATGACTCATTGACCCATACGATTTAGTAGTGACTGAGCGACCTCTGTTTGAGTGAACACCAGCTTAGGGTCAAGTAGAAAAAACTTCAAATTTTATGTGCATGTTCTGAATCTTTGTATTAAGATGCGCAGGGGCAGCATTAGTGGATAATTTAGTTGCTGCTAGAAAAATTGACACATTTGTCGGGGTTGTTTTCCATTACTGAATCAGCTGAGCAATCCAAATGGGAATTAGGCTCACTCTACGGTTTGATGGACTGATGCGACCAAAATCTTACATATTTGTAGGGAACATAATGAGCTGATAGATAAGGTGTCAAATACAAGAAATTTATGATTAGGAACTAATTTCAACCTCAATCATATAAGAATGTGATTGAAAACGCCCAAGTCACCCGTTGCTTTAAAGGCTAATAGTAAGCAACAGCTTTGTCATATAAAACAGTAATACGCCATGCAGTATATGAACTCCTTGACACATTGGGAAGTCTAGAATTCAAATTTCCTGTGTGCTTCCAAAAAATTAAATGATAAAAGCCTAAAACAAAAACTTCTACCACTTGCAAAGCAGATAGTGATAACGAACAAAAAAGATTGAGAAGAGGAAGGGCAGTCTCATTCATATGCCACGCTGCAAACAAAGTTTAGTAGAGCGATAGCTTACAACAACCAGTAAAAAGAACGATACAGAGCCTCATATGATCAAAGGAAAACCCATCCAGAAGCATGCAAAAAAAAAAAAAAGGACTTGTAGGCGCTGCTGAATTTGTGCAAGTTAGTGAGAATTCACCATGACTCCCTATACTCATGGTACGCAGCTAAAATCATTCCCTTGTTGCATGAGACTTGAAGCCAAAACACATCAGACGTTTTCCTTTCAAAGTTTCTTTCACTCCCCGTCCTCCTGCGGTTAGCACCAGAGTTAGCACAAGAAAAAGGCTAAAATCACTTTCAGTACACTCACATCAAATTTTTTTGGGACTTTTTTGATAGTTAATATCTACAGATCTATTGTTTTTTGGGGGTTCTTTTATCGGCTTGCATTGTTGCTGCGGGTTATTTTGGGTGTGTGTGTGTTTTGGGTGTTGACTGTTTTGCAGGTTCTCTGGCAGTTTTGGGGGTTGTCAGTTGCCCCTCTCCACCCTGGGGTGTTCATATTCCTTCTTGACCCGAGCAGTTGCTAGTTCCGTTTATATTATGCTTCTTTTGCCTGGCTGTTAAGCTTATTCTGTTATGGCTTATGTTCGTGTATTTCCTCGCTGTGCTGCTGTTGGCTTTGACTGCGATTTGTTTTGCCTCTGTTGTGAGGGTTGTGTTGTTCTGTTAGGCTGTATCGTGCAGATATTTCTGCATTCTTTCGCCTCCTATTTTCTGGCTGTTTTGCTTGGCTTGTTGCTCTCATTGTTGGTCCACTGTCTGCTGATGCTCGCCCTCTTTTTTGTTTGTTTTCTTCGACCCGTATATGAGTCTTGCTCGTCTGCTGGATGTATTGTTTCTTCTCATCTGTTAGTAATTATTTTGTTATTGCATTTGTGTTATTGTTTCAGTGATGCTTCTCCTTTGTTGCATACACCATTTCTGACGTATATATCTGCTTATACTGTAAAATTTTCTATTTATATATTATTTCGGCTGGGACTCTTCTCGAGTCTTATCCAACAAAATAAAAATTAAAAATTAAAAATTTTAATAGATCTATGCACCACTATAGGGTTCACTAAAATGAATGATCTACGCCGATTTATTATAATCTATTTCTCTACCATTGGACAGTTCATAATGAAAAAACATCTCTATCATTGGACAGTTCATTAAGAAAAAACAGATCGCCAAATGAAAACTGAAAAGTACTCAAAACCACTTGATCATTGCAAAGTGCTTTTTAAGCCATAAAGTTCATATAAATGGTTTGAACCATCCAATTTGATGACTCCATGTATTTTCACATACCCACGTAATCCATATTTTTCTGTAATCAACAATTATGGAGAGTGTGGCACGAAAAATTTGTGTTGGAGGAGGCGGCCGATCAATAGGAATATATTTCGATGTATTTTTTTGTTTGTTGGTTGGGGTGTATGAGGTCCGAAACCCAGCCTGTTGGGATCTGAACTTCATAAGCCTTATTTTTAGTTGCATGTTTTGTTAAATTCTCTTTAACGAAACACGGGAGTTTTTATACCCACCGTCTAACGATCAAAAAACAATTAAGGAGAGTGAGGAGTAAATGATAAAAATATTTCAGGGGCCTATGTACCCAATCCTTCATGCATTCGCTAATTGATTTGATGAGTAGCCTATACTTACAGTCACATTCCTTAACATCATATCCTTACATATCGACAGATTATATTAGAGACATAAACACACCAGCTTCCTCACCTAGCTTCTGTACTTAACGAATCATAATAACAACGTTAGCAACACAAAACCCAATTGCTCAACAATTTACACACTCCTATCGCTTAACAATTTGCCCTGTTAAATTGCGTGATCGGACAAGCTAAATAAATTGAGTTTGTAGGTGTCAATTGCTGCCCTAGCATTCCATTCCATACCAAAGGAAAAACGTGGGTTTATTATCCTTCAAAGTCAGCAAGTTTACAGAGATGCTAAAGGAACTAGCAGCTAGTTCTTGTTGGCCAGAGCCCGGAAAGTTGAAAAACAAACACTTCTACTTGGAACACACAACAGACACATATTTACAGTGTGTTTTAGAGAGCAGAGTCCATAAATCTTTTAGACTTGGGAAAATTGAAACCTTACCAATCTGGTACTTATAACCATAAAATAAATTACAACATATTAAGTCATAAAACATATCAAAACAAGAGGTTCTGCAACAAATAGATGGATGGGAGAAAAGTACTCGCACCACTTGATCAGCACGAGGTGCTTTGAAGCAATGAAAACGATGCACACCATCCATTTAAATGACCCTCCAATTATTTATAGCAGCCCACATAAACCAACACTCTTTGTGTATTTCCCATATTCTCCATACAACCACTGTTAACCGAGGTTGAAGAAGAAATGATAAATATATTTCACGTCTTAAATGGTGCAATTTACCAATTTCTAATGCCTTCAAATTAATTTGACGAGCAAGCTGAACTTCTATATACCCACTCCTTAACAACATCATCTCCTTACGTACTGACTGACTACATTAGAAACATAGACATCTAATCAAAATAACCAGCCGAGCAACACAAAACCGCTTACTTAGCAATTGCTCACTGCCCTACCGCTTAACAATTAGACCTGCTAAAAAAGGGTGACCGGACAAAGCCAAAACAACGGAGTTATTGGTGTCAATTGATGCCCCAGCCTAAATCCACGATGAAGGTAAAACAGGGCGGATTTTACTATCTACAGATGTCATGTTTATCAAAATGCAACAAGTTGTTCCAGCAAAAACCTGGCACAATTGAATTAGAGCAAGTGGTGGTAGGATACGGGGCACAAACACCTTCTATTTGGAAGTTGTATCTTCTTGACAACGTGTTGAAAATGTATTCGGTATCACATACACATACAAAGAGTGAATTAGGCTTGTCGGGCCTGTTTGGAAACAAAATTAGGATAACCAAAGTCATCTTTTAAGTGGAGGTACAAGTATGCTAACTTTGGTTATCATTCATTACCTCTATGTCCAACTTAAGATTTATCTCAACTCCAAAAAGGGTTCAGACACCTCAATGCTACCTGTTAGATATTATATTAAATTAGATATTGGTTTAGTCCCATATTGATTATGTATCAGTTTAGTCTTCTATTCTCTCCTATATATAGGAGCCAATTGTATTCAGTTTATTCAATCGATAATAAAGAATATTTTCCTATCTTTAATTCTAACATGGTATCAGGGCCTATCGTCCTATAAGGCCTATACTAATTTTATCCTCGTCGTCGAGGTGGAGTGGTTCCCGTCTTCATCGGAATCACTCCACCTCCCCACATCTCTTTTCTGCTCCCGATCAAATACCAAAACCCTAATCTCCCCCAAAACCCTAGCCGTCATCCCTTTTCCCTCCAAATCAAATCCCCAAATCCCTTCTCAATCTACCCCTCCAACCTTCCCAAAATAGCCTCCACGTTTCACCTCCAAACCAAACACCTCTTTGTCAAAATTAGAAATTAAAAAGAAAAAGAAAAAGAAGAATGGGGGTTTAGATAATTTGGATTCGTCGTTCTTAGTTCAAGGATGAGATCCCAACATCGACAATTCTCAAGTCTGAGGTGAGATCCTATCATCGACTATGTCTCAAGTCAGGAGTGATATCCCATCATCGACTATGTCTCAAGTCAGGGTTAGATCCCATTACAGATCGGGATATGGAGATCCTGCCACTGTTCGGGTGAGATCTCAACAGTGCGCCACCACTACTTTCTTCCGCAACACTCTACTTCTCAGTTCCGTCACATGCGCCATCAAGCGCCGTTTCTGCATCACAGTTTGTCGTTCCTTCCACATGAACATCGTCAGTATTCCAAACTCTTGTTGTTTGAACCAACTTGAGTTTGAGAGGGGTGTTAAATATTATATTAGATTAGATATTAGTTTAGTCTCATATTGGTTATGTACCAGTTTAGTCTTCCATTCTCTTCTATATATAGGAGCCAATTGTATTCAGTTTATTCAATCAATAATAAAGAATATTTTTCTATCTCTAATTCTAACACCTATCTCTAATTCTAACACTACCATAGTTATCATAAGTGAGATAATTTTGCAAAACTCCAGTTATCATAATTAATCAGAATTCGAACAAATTAAAACAAAACCCATACAATAAGAACGAGAGATTCTGCTGTAATTATACCTCACAAAATCTGGTCAAAATTAATACCAACTCGAACATCAATCCTCCCCATAAGCAAGAAACCGGTACTTCTCCACGTACGGCCCATTAAAGAACAAATCGGCCTCGAACCATTTCGGATACCGCACCAAATCACCGGCAACGAACCGCATGAACCGGTCACCACTCTTGGCGCCCTCGGGGACCACCCTGACCTCGCCGCTGACCACGTACACTTGCTGGTCCACGTGCCAGTCCCACGGCAACTGGCACTTTCCGGTCTTCCACGTCGACCACCGGTCCACGCCGAGCTCATCGAGGCAGTGCTTTGGGATTCCGCGCTCGACGCGGACGTTGTAGATCTCTTCCAGGGGGCGGTCGAATTTGGCGCGGATTTTGAGAGCGGGGAGTTTGTGAGGGGTTGGGTGGTGGGTTGAGGGTAGAATGGGAATTGGGGAAAGGGAAGAGGAGAAGGAGAGGGTTGCCGACGCCATTTTTGGGGGTTTTGTGAGTGGAATGGCGGGGTTTATGGCTAAAAAACTGGCCTTTCTATCCCTTCAGCTTCAAATGACTATTTTACCCCAGGGTTTGTTTTTATGTGTGTGTCTAACTATGAAATTGGGAATACGTTATTGTTTGACATGCATTTTTCGATAGCATCCCCAACTTTCTATTACATGTGCTCAATAAACAGTAGAAGTAATAGAACTTAACTAATTTGTACAATATAAGAAGTTTATGATATATATATATTTTTTTGAGAATAAAGATGGCCCTGCCATCGTTCCATTAATGATATGTTAACGAAACAAAGTATAACAAAATACAGATAAGATCTGTTTACAAAAGTAGATACATCTCGCATCTCATCTGTCTAATGCAACATCACTCAAAAGTAAAATACATATCCAATTGGTAGTAAGAGAATCGAAAAGAACACATCCTAAGTTCCTGCAGATTTTGGCCATTCATTCTCCTTCCATGCGCAGTTTCTTCCTAGCACCTGCTTGACCTGCCCAGGCGTAAATAAGATCAAAAATATTATGCATCAGTACTGGAAATCTATGATTGCTTTTGCAGAAAGAGAAATTATTTCGATCTAGCCACAGGCCCCAGACTACCGCAGCTACTGACAAGTCCCAGACAACAATATCCTCTTTCCTTATGCTACCTACCCTCCCTAAGTTCCACACCTCGGAGATGAGATTGAGGACGGACTCTGAAGATACCCAAACCCTAAACAGACTACTTCCCAAGCTAGTTTAGCCCTATGACAATTGAAAAAAATGTGATCCGTGTCATCTTCGCCATTGTTGCATCTAGAGCTGTCCACCTGAAGCTGCATTCCTCGCTTCTGTAAATTGATTTTTGAGAGGACAGCATCATTCGCGACCAACCAAAGGAATGCTTTTACTTTCAAGGGCACTTGGGATCTCCATATAGTCTTGCAGTACATGCTTTTTATTCCTCCGTCGTTCAGGCTGTAATACAAGGATGCAACCGAGAAATTCTCATTTGTCTCTAAAGTCCATGTCCTGACGTCTTCCGTGCATTCGATCCATCTTCCTTCATTTCGAATGAACCAATTCATGCTCTGTATCTGTCTGATACTCTCCTGTGACACTTCCTCTCCCACTTGTAGCTTAAGAATTCTGTTTCTCCAGACGTCCGCGACTAGCGAGTCTACAGTAATCATGCTTTTTGCTGCTTCCGGAAATAGACTTAGTAGAGTGTTGTTACCACACCATTTATCCTTCCAAAATCGTGTGTTTTTTCTGTTCCCAACTCTACATAAGGTATTTGAGTGGAAAATATCCCCTACTTTCGCCACACCTTTCCACAGATACGATGTCCTTCCGTACACACTTCTTCCTCCAAATCTGTATTTCTTTCGTTTTTGATAGCTTCCAAAAGATTTACTCCACAAGCTTCTCTTGTTCATTTTCCACCACCACTTGCTCATCAGCACCCAATTCATGTCCCTCAGATCGATTATTTCTAATCCCCCAAATTCTTTTCTCTTAAAGACCCTTCCCCAATTCACCAAATGGAATCCCTTGTTTTCCTATCTCTAATTCTAACACCTATCTCTAATTCTAACACTACCATAGTTATCATAAGTGAGATAATTTTGCAAAACTCCAGTTATCATAATTAATCAGAATTCGAACAAATTAAAACAAAACCCATATAATAAGAACAAGAGATTCTGCTGTAATTATACCTCACAAAATCTGGTCAAAATTAATACCAACTCGAACATCAATCCTCCCCATAAGCAAGAAACCGGTACTTCTCCTCGTACGGCCCATTAAAGAACAAATCGGCCTCGAACCATTTCGGATACCGCACCAAATCACCGGCAACGAACCGCATGAACCGGTCACCACTCTTGGCACCCTGGGGGACCACCCTGACCTCGCCGCTGACCACGTACACTTGCTGGTCTACGTGCCAGTCCCACGGCAACTGGCACTTTCCGGTCTTCCACGTCGACCACCGGTCCACGCCGAGCTCGTCGAGGCGGTGCTTTGGGATTCCGCGCTCGACGCGGACGTTGTAGATCTCTTCGAGGGGGCGGTCGAATTTGGCGCGGATTTTGAGAGCGGGGAGTTTGTGAGGGGTTGGGTGGTGGGTTGAGGGTAGAATGGGAATTGGGGAGAGGGAAGAGGAGAAGGAGAGGGTTGCCAACGCCATTTTTGGGGGGTTTGTGAGTGGAATGGCGGGGTTTATCGCTAAAAAACTGGCCTTTCTATCTCTTCAGCTTCAAATGACTATTTTACCCCAGGGTATGCTTTTGTGTGTGTGTAACTATAAAATTAGGAATACGTTTGTGTTTGACATGCATTTTTCGATAGCATCCCCAACTTTCTATTACACGTGCTCAATAAACAGTAGAAGTAATAGAACATAACTAATTAGAACAATATAAGAGCATCTGTAGTCGTTATCTATATATCGATAATATCGATATTTGATAAAAAAAGTAGCTGCAGTCGTTTGCTATATATCGATATTATCGATAAAACGCTACAGTAAATTGCTATATATGAGAATGGATATAGCTTTATCGATAAGTCAGCAACGGTGTTCGAAGCGCCGTCCCACGCGCGAAAATATTATTATAATCGTCGGACGGCATTTCAAGTGCCGTCCGTTTGAAAAAAACCAAATTCGCCCTCCGAAATCCTCGGACGGCACTTGAAGTGCCGTCCGGAGGTTTTTGTATTTTCTAATTTTTCTTTGCAATTTTTTTATTTTTTTTTGCAATTTTCGAAATGTTTTCGTAATTTTTTAAATTTTTTTTGTAATTAATGAATTGTTTTTGTAATTAATGAATTGTTTTTTATAATTATTGAATTGTTCCTATTGGCTGCACATGACGTGGCACCCACATGGGCTTGGACGGCACATGATGTGCCGTCCGACCCTGGGGTTTGACTTTTCTGAGTTTTTTTTGCAAATTTTAATTTTTTTTTGCAATTTTCGAAATGTTTTCGTAATTTTTTAAAAGTTTTTTGTAATTAATGAATTGTTTTTGAAATTAATGAATTAATTTTTATAATTAATGAATTCTTTCTATTGGCTGGACGGCACATGGGCTTGGACGGCACATGATGTGCCGTCCGTCCCTAGGGGTTGTGATTTTTTTTTCTTCTTCTCTCTCTCGAATGACAGCGACGTTCACTCCGACGGCACTTCGTGTGCCGTCGCTTAATATTATAGTATTGATTGCTAAAAAATAGCTCTCGACGAGTGCAGCGTAATCGAAATTTCTATTTCTATTTATCCATATATGGATAATTTTAGCATAAACGACTACAGATGCTCTAAGAAGTTTATGATATTCGCCATGCCACTTGTGACTTTTGCAACACGATCGGTGAAATTAGACATTATCTTTTTATTGGATGCCACCGGAACACGGCTATCTGGACCGAAGTTTTAAGGGCCACATGAACAAATAACTTTTCATTACGACATTAGTTCTTTGACTAGATATGAATAACTTTTACTTCCATGAGATTAGTAATATTATTTTCAGTACTCTAACTCATATCATACTTTTTTTTTGTCACAACAGCGTTAACAGAATCAAGAGAAAGAATAACCAGGGCCTTCGAGATCGAGGAGTACAACTGAGGATATCGAAATCGGCCCTACTCTCAACTGAGCAGGGTGGTATTCACTGGATCCCCTCCCATAAGGTTTTGTTTGGGGGATCTCTTCAATTATGCATGTACTTTGGTTATGATCTATGTTGTTTAAATCTCACCCTCTCATGTATGATAGAGGTATTATATTTTATTTCTTGTTTTTGTAGTTTTATTTTGTTGTACCATATCTAGTTATTTGTGTTGTTTTGTTAATTACTCATTAATAAAATAGAGTGGTTGTAATCCACATTTTTATATTTTTTTTAAAAAAAAACGATATTCGCCATGCTGCCGTATTCCACATTTTCCCTAAAAAATAAAAGAAGATATTTGCCATGCCCAACCAGCTACAACATAAAGTGTGATATGCACAACAAGTGTATGATATTATAGTAGAAATAGTAGTAGTTAATTAATTACGAGATAAGAGTTTATGATATTCTCCTTGCCCAATTGGGTACAATACAAAGTGTGTGATATGTACATGCCTCTTGCCTTCCCCCATCTTCTGCAGTTGCTTAAGGACTGCGTCTTCTCGTTTCTCGGATTTGGTCGACCCCTAGGACTCTTTGTTCTCGGCCCCTTTGATATGGGGGTTGTTCATGTGATGATCGCTCCTGGCTCCGCCTCTGAGAGCTTAGAGGATATCGTTTCGAAACTCTTGGAACTCGACCCTCGTTACATGGCCCCCTTCTCTATGGCCATTTGGGGGTCGACGATCCCTTGGGGAGAGACTTCTTTCATTCTCCCGACCACGGTCGGAATGGTGACTGCGGCTCGGAGGGTGATCCAAGGGTCCTTTGATTCTAGAGCGGTTGATGCGATGACGAAAATCCTCCCCGTCTTGTCAGTTGTTGATAAGGTTTCGGAGATTCGAAACTATTGGGCATTCGGCCTCCGCGCAACAGAGACAGAGAGGCACTCGGAGTTGGCCTCTGCTGACGTTGTGACCCCTGAGTGGCCTCACTGCTGCGGGACGGATGCGGAGGAGGAGGAAAAGCATCGGCATAACTCCTCACCGTAGTGGGCTTCTTAGCCTTAGGGGCCATAGGAGAAGGAAGGTATGACGTAGGATTCGAAAAGAGACTGGATCTGTATTTCTCACAGACGGCATCAATCTGATGTTGTTGTTTTCTAGTGTGGGTGCAACAGATGAGTTCTTTTCTTAGTTTAACCCATGTTTTTCCATTTTCTGTATTTTTGGATGTATTTTTCTTTTTGGGTATTTTTTTCCAACTTGTATCTCTTTTTAGACCGTGTATTGGATCTTCTTTTTCAATATATTCATCTATTTGTTTTTGTCATCTTTTACTTGATCTTCTTGATTCATTTGTCAATCTATTGTTTCGTCTTTGTTTGATCGAGCTATTAATTTTGATCATCTTTATTTTATTTTGTTTATACCCTATTTTAATTATCCGCTTTGTGCCCATCTTATTATTTTGATTCACCCTATTTTAAAAAGCTATTGGATCCTATTCTATTTGCTTATGGGTCTTAGTACCCATTATCTTCTCCAACCCATTAAACCACTATCCTATACCCAGCTTACACCCAATACCCATTTAATCCCCCAACCCGAAACCCCATCAGCACTTAAACCCTAATCCCTGTATATATATATATATATATATATATATATATATATATATACACACACACACACCCATGTATACTTCCTGTGCAAGCCTAACCCTAGCCGCCCCTCTCAAAACTCCCTGCTCCCGCTCATCTCTCTCTCCCGCTCTTCGCCCTCAGCCCCGGTGCCCCGCCTGGAGTGCCACAACCCCCTGGTCGACTCCCTTCCTGCTCGACCCCGGTGCTCCCCTGCCTCCCTGTCGCGACGCCCCAGCAGCCAGACCGCAGCACCCGACCGCCATGCCTCCTCCTGCAGCGATGCCAGCGGCGACGTGCACCCACTGTGCTACTCCCCTCCGATGCCAGCAGCAGCGCCGCCAGCCCCGTGCGCCATCACCTTCCCTTGACGCAGTGCACCTTGACTCTCTCTCTCTCTCTCTCTCTCTCTCTCTCTCTCTCTCTCTCTCTCTTTCATCTCTTGTGTGCGTGTTTTGTTTGTGGTTCGTGTGTTTCGCTCGTTGTTCATTGAGTTCATGCCCGGAAATCCGTTCCCGTTATTCTCTTTGCATCGTCGTTTTCGTCGTCGACTATAAGATAAGTAACTTGTATTCTTTTCTTTTTGTGTAATACAAGTACTAAATACCGCCTGCAGTGTAGTTATATTCTAGAGACAATTTTTGTGCAAAACCCCTATTATAACTTGTTTCTATGTGTTGATTTCCCCGTAGTTAACTCATTACACACACGACATAAATTTAGACTTAGAGATAATCAATTCTTGTATACATGCATGTGTTCATGATTATGAGGTGTTGTATGATTTTGTATGCATGATGTGTTCGATGTAGTGTAACATGTTGTAGACTTGCTAAACACCCTATGCCATGTTGTTTGGACATCTAGTATATCCTATTTCACGTTTGTTATGATTTGGATGAGTTTCATATGATCTATGTTGATTTTGTACATGAAGAAGATTTTCAGTTTTTGTTGTTACCCCATTTTTGTTCAGTATTTTAGACCCTGTTAAGGTCAGTATATAAAAATTATTTGTGAATATGAATTATAGAAAATTTTGTCTACTTTCCAGATTTTCTGACAGATCTCAGTTTCGATTTATGAGTTGCGAGTTATGACTATTTTACTACAGATGTGTAGAAAATTCCAGATCCAGTTTTATATAAATTTTGTATGGTAATTTATTTTTATACTGATGATAAAGATAATATTTTGATCCAACATTTTGCTGAGTACAACTAGACTTGATTGGGATTAACCTCTAGTTTTTGTGGATTTAATTAATGACTTTTATAAACTATTCTATGCTTGCAAACAAACACTATACATGCAAAATTTTCATACTGTTCAGTAAAGAAACTTAATTTCGACCTAGTTCTATTTGCTGTTTATAAAGACTTTGTGAATATAAAATGTAGCCTATTGTATCTATTTTATCACCCTTTTGACGGATCTGAATTTCGATATGTATTTTGTAAGATATTGCTAGTTTAGTACTGCAGTGTTTATGATTCCAGATTTACAAAACTACTATATTTTGTTGCTTTCTGATTTTACTTGACTATTCTATCTATGATGGAAAATTATGAAACTTTATTTTCTGTTAATAAACATATTAGGGAATACCCCAGATTTTTCTTGGATTTAATCAGTAAGCTTTTATGTTGTTTCTCTGTTTATGAATACAAACTTCTGATTTCTGACTGAACATGTTTTCTAGATGCAAATATGTTTTGAGGCTTGTTTTTGTGAAATACTATATGACTTATATATATTTTCTGGATTCGGCCGAGAGTCTATTTTTCAAATTTTCTGACGGATCCAGATTTGCATATTTGTAGCAATGGAAATTTCAGATTTAGTGCAGTACTGTCTTACTATCATGAACTAGAATTTTCGTTGTTCTATCTTTTTATGAGTTGTCTATCGCCTGTACATATTTATTTTTCAATCTCAACCTGTTACTTGTTCATGCTATGTTATTCTTGCCCTGTTTTGTGACACATACATGCCTGTTTGATAATAATAACAAATAACCAAGCCGGGATTAAGGGAAAGATCTAGTAGTGGAAAATATAGAAATGTGTACTTGGAAGGGGGCCCGTGTTTCCCACCTGATTATTTGTTATCTATTACCTATGATATGATTACCTAACATGTGATCCTGATGATCTGTTATCTGATTCCTGACTACATACATCCTTATGAGAGGGTGTACTCAGAAGGGGGCCCGTATTTTCCACCTGTTACCCAACTACATTCTTCCTACGGGAGGGTGTACTTGGAGGGAACGTAGTCCTACCTGATGCATGATTATTTGATGCATGATACCTGTACCTGTACATGTTTACCTGATACCTGAGTACACAGCCTTATAGATTCCACTACGAAATATAAATGCAAACTTGTTTGAACGTAGCAACCATGTTGAAAAAACCTGGGACGCATGAAGTGCTATCTAGATAGTAATAATATAAGACTTGACATAACATGATACCTGTTACATACTTACCTGTACATGCTATCAGTATACCTGTTTACCTGCTTGCTTGACACCTGATACATGTTACCTGTACCCTATTAGTATATCATGTTGTTTGATTTTGTTTCCTGATTCATGTTAGTTATCATGTTTTGTTGCCATGCCTATTCCATGCTATGATATTTCTGTTGTTACTCTATATTTGTTTATCTTTTCCTGTACTTGTGTCTGCACTACAAGCGACCCTTAACTTGCATTGACGGGCATTTTGTTTTCTTTTTTCCCTCTCCTGCAATTTGCTAAATTGCATATCTTGGAGATCAGCTACCCGATAGAGTAGGTGATCTGAGATTCTAGTCCTTAAATTCATGCTATTACTATTATTATTTCCTGTTTCTTATTTTAAATAATGTATCTGCTGCTTAGATTATTTGTATTGGGCAATGTGACCCAGAATTATTGACTTCTTTCCAGATCTGGTTTATTTGATATTATTAAATTTTGTATTAAGTAAATTCTGTTGGTATATTGATTTATTTGTGCATGCGTGGTAAGTGGTTGACTTCTCTTGCGTCCTACTCTGATTATTCTTGTGAAATGTTGTGAAGATCTTGACAGCTTATGGATGATGAAAATCATTCGCTGGACTTAGTCACGTATCCGTATTCCGTATTTCCTTTTGGAAAGCGGGGCGTGACACTTAGATGGAAAGCACAGATCTCAGTCGTAGATCTGATCTTGATGAGAGGCTAGTATGTCATTGGAGTATGTGGATCTGGTGGTTTTTGGCCGCTGAACACCTGCAAAAAGCCTGAAATATCGGAAGTATTCCCGGTGACAGGCCATCCGACGATCAACTCAGTAACCAGAAGTTAAAGTTGGGTTTAATTACTAAAATTGTGATTACCTAAATAGTGGAGAGGGAAAAGTATTTATAGACCTTGGAGGATGAGCCCAATAGGAAAGAATCTGTGATTGAGAAATCTGTTGTTCAATCCCTGATTTGGGAAGGGATTTGACTGATAGTTGTGGTTAGTTGAAAATCCACATTTGTTAGGCCGTATGATAACCCTGATTATTGATCGAAGTGAGTTGATGGGCCTGGAGGAGGCCCATGTTCTTCTAGCAGGCCTGCTACGAACGTGAATTTACTATACTGCCCTTAAAATTTTTAAGATGCGTGTTGAAATTGTATGGCCCGATCACCTGTAATTTTCACCCACATCAGACAAGTTGACTACTAGCAGCACAATACTCATCCAAGATGACTCCAATACGGCTAGCCTCCCTTCTGTCCCACTGTAGCTATGAGCAAACTATCATCAGTACTAAGGCTGGCAATTGACCCGAATCCGATCCGAGCACGACTAAGTCCAACCCGTTTTTAGTAGCCCATGGGCCTGAATTTGTATAAAAAAAATCGGACTCGGGCTTAATTTTTTAGCCCAAATTAATTTTTGGGCCGAGTTCGGGTTTGTACAAGTCCGGTCCGAACCCGACCCGAATTTCACATTTCTCCTTAAATCCACTCTCTTTTCTCCTTAAATCCCTCCATCTTTTCCTATTTCTCTCTCCTCCATAATTTCCCCCATTTAATTCCACCCATCTCTCCATCTCCACATTTCTCTCTCCTCCTCTTTCACGGTGACAAACCTCATTTAATTCCCTCATTTAATATCAAACCCACATTGGTTGAGGTGGTGTAGGTGGTAGGGTAGTGTTAGTTCAGCCATAGGCCATTGACCTGAGCAAAATAAAAGGCTAGTTTACGTAAGTACAGGTTTCGGACTGTAATCTCTTCAATCCTCGAGACTCTCTTTCTCTCTCCCCCCCTCCCTCCCTTCACTTCTTTTTTGAGACTGCAATAGTGTAATGACTTTCTCTGCAAGCCTTTAGATCCTCATCCTCTACTATTGAATTACTTACCCAAAGACACGACACTTCTTAATTTTTTGAAGGGTACGAGCCGGGCTCGGATTTTTTAGTTTTATTCGTGTTCGGGCTTGGGCTTGAATTTTGGAGCCCGACCATAAATTGGGCCGGGCTTGGATCTTTAAAAAAATTCGGGCTCGGGCTCGGACATGTATGAGTCCGGCCCAAACCCGGCCCGTTGCCAGCCTTAATCAGTACACAGAAATGCAGAATTCGAGGATAGGTCATGTAAACCGGATTTGATTTTCTAACCTCTTACTCTAGCAATTAATTGCTTACGACACAAACTTGCGCAAAAGCTACTGTTTAATTGTCACTAGTCTTGAGGCAGATGCTCATAAGTTGTTTTTGAATCTTTCTTCTAATTTTGATTCAAGTTCTAAGTAGTTTTTAAAATGAGTAATGCTACACACACTATCAATTTCACTATCATTCTCACACTTCTATTAAAGAGTTCTCCCATCTACTCTGTCTTCCCCCACCTATGTGATTGAAATTGTTTAAGTTGGTTGGTTGTCCAGTTCTTGCACAATCCCAACACTTCTGTTACAATAGTAGAGATGGACCAGAAATCCAGAGAACTCATCAATTAATTGTACACACATATTTCAGATTCCGTTTTCCAATTTCCTAACCTAAATTGGAGCAAGATATTAATAGCTCACCAGTCACCGTGGAATTCAGAACACATCGAAGTTATTTTATGGAGTAAATCACACTTCCAGCTGGAACTTTTTTATACCACAGATTAGGATACACTTCAAACACCAATCAGCGTATTTACATTAATAACTATAGCAGGCTCCCCGCGAATGAAAGCTGAATATAAAGAAAAAAGGTGATTATTAAGATAGTTTACCAGGGAAAAAATACCAAGGGAGTAATTACATTAAAACCTCAACAAAGCAAAATGAATATATTACAAAAATCCCGAATCAAAGCAAAGTTGCCAATGAACTTTCAGCTTCTAGTCAAAGGTTTCTAACACAGCTAAGAGACCTTGAGAAAGAGATTTAACATTATATACTGATATAGAAGAAAACAGTTGAGGCATTAAGTTTTATTTTTTTTCGTGTTTTGGAAAGACCTTTTGAGTTTGGAGTTAGAATGATGAAGTGCCAACTTAGGTGGATCTCCCTGAAGCTTGTAGTTCCTTGAGAGTAGAGGCTAGCCAATCCAAGCCCTCATGGAGGCCATCACCTCTGAGGGCACAGGTTCCGTCTATGTGCCATAGAAGGTTCTTCAGATCTGTAAGGCCCAGCCCCTCGCACACCTCCATAGGAGTCATTGAACCTTTCCGAAGATAATATTAAAAAAAATAATTAGTATCATAGGTTGTGTTCAGTTCGACATGAATATAACTTTACGAGAAATAACAGAACAAAAACTTCTAAAATATAAACACAAACAAATTAGGAGCTACAAATATCTCCAAAATATTTATTAACTAAATGGTCGCAAAAAAAAAATCATTATTAAATGTAAATGATCTCAATTCAGTTCAATGTTTGTCCAGTAATTCTAATTAGGCTGTCTTTGGTATTGATGTGAGAAAAAACATTGAACAAAAAAGATTTTTTCCTTAG
The DNA here is from genome assembly GCA_017893485.1 of Hemerocallis citrina. NCBI lineage: Eukaryota > Viridiplantae > Streptophyta > Magnoliopsida > Asparagales > Asphodelaceae > Hemerocallis > Hemerocallis citrina. The sequence goes on along the minus strand of CM030366.1, from coordinate 199,889,830 downwards.
AAATTTTTGAAGGGACAAAACTGCAAAACCACTTCTGATGAGGACATCTTTCCAGTTTAGGATTTTTATTTTATTACCATTTTTTATTTCTGGCAATTATAGCCATATGTAGTCTTTTTGTAATTTTTTAGATTCTGAGAATATTTTGGAGATATGTTTCAAGATGTAATTGAGCCTATTTAAAGGCCCTGAGATGAATGAGAAAAGCATGCCATTATTGATTAAAAAAAACCTGTGTTGAGTTTTGCTCTGCATTTTCTCTCCTTTGTGTGATACAATTGAGATCAAATTAGGGTTTGTGATAAATCCTAATACACTTTTAAAATTAGTGATTAATTCTAAAATTTATTCCCAATTAAAAAAAATCCCAAATACAATCTCCCCAAATCCCCCAAATCCAAACCCTAATCTCATCTACTTCTTCCTCTCCCCTATTCCCTCATCACAGCCGCCATTTCCAAACTCCCCTCCAATCTCCAGTTCACCCGTCCTTGTCGTCGCGCCAGACCCTTTCCTTCGCCGACGCCGTCCCATCGCCAACCCCCATCGTCGGCGCCGCCCCTCCGTGCCACCCGAACCTCAGATCCGTCCTCTTTCCTTTTCGGCGACAACAAAACCCACCTCGACACCCTGCCACCCGCAACCACCACCACTTGCATCCCCGTGCTCCTCTCCGTCACCGTCACACAGTCGCAGCAACATCCCGATCGACCCCCCCCCCCCCGTCGCGACGTCCCTTCGCTGCGTCGCCGGCGCGGCAGACCCCTCCTCAGCGCCTCCCTGTGCCGCCATCTACTCCGACGGCAGCGGCCAGATCCCTTTGCTGCCATTGCTCTGGAGATTCTTGCTGCCAATATTGTCGATTTGATTGCTGTGCTCTTCGCCGCTGCCCAACTCCGAGATCTACGCTGGTTGTCTACGCATTTGGTATACTCTTTCCACTACTATTATTTGTGTTTTACTGCCTTATCATCTAGTATATTATCTGATTTGACTGTCGACCACAAAATACTGAGATTGAGTGATCCACATGCTAGATTAGAGTACGAATTGGTATTGCACTTTTTACTTGCTAAAACACGTAAGGATTTACTTATTGATTAAGATTGAATTATTAATTGGGATTGTTGGCATTTGATTCAATTCTTGAAAACCCATCGGACCTGTTAACTGTTAAAATATCCAATCTAAATCCGCACTTTCATGTTGGTAAAATTAACCCATTAAAATTCTTGGAAAATTCTCTATTTTAGGGTTGGTTTTACATCATTTTGGTATCAGAGCGAAGGTTCTTAAAACCTTAGTTCTTGCATCGTAGGCATCATTTTTGCATTCAGTTAAGATTGTGTAGTTTTTTTATTTTCCTTCTTTTATTTTAGTTTATTTCAGACTCATTTTTTAAAAAAAAAAAAAAAATTAGGACACACACCCGATAGTTTCCACTCTTGGTGAATGCGTCTTCGCAGCACCATCACAGACCCTGAAGAGCCTTTTCTATCCCTTCCCAATCACCCAACTAGGAACCCTAGACTTCCCAGACCTGAAATGGACAATCCTGATATCTCCGCTATCCTAGCTGCCATCCAAACAACTCTTGCCAATATCAATCAGAGACTTGAGAAAGTGGAGCTAAATCAAACAATTGTCCCTGAGCTTCATGGCCATCGTCAGATCCCTCAAGGGAATATTCATGACGATCGACGTCAAGAACGTGACCCTGACGAACAATATAAAAAGAATGTTAAGGCTGACGTTTTCCAATTTGAAGGCCACATGGAACCCCAAGCTTACCTTGATTGGGTCCGTGCCATGGACCACTATTTTGTGTGGTTCGACATGAGCGAAGCCCTTAAAGTTAAATTTGCAACTATGAAATTAACGGGTAAAGCTCAACAGCATTGGACCAATCTTGAACATGCCCGCAGAGGCCGAGGCCTGGCACCCATAGCCACTTGGGAGGCCATGAAAGAGAAGCTCACTGAGAGGTATGTACCGTTATCGTTCCACACCCGATTGCTAGATTCGTGGAACCAATTGTATCAAGGAAGTAAATCCACACAAGAATATGTTGATAAATTCGATGACTTCCTTATTCGGTGCAATGCGTTAGGTAAAGAGAGTGAAGAACAAACTCTCTCTAGGTTCAGAGCTGGACTACGAGCTGACCTTAGAAACGAGCTAATCTATAGAAACGTGGACTCAATAGCGGCAGCCTACGCCCTAGTCCTCGACATGGATTCCCTTAAAGCTAGTTCCCATTACAAGTCCAGCGATTCGATGGATCATTCCTCTAGAATGAATCCTCCTGATCCCTCTAGACCTGAGCACTCTCTCCTCAGTACCCTAACAAGTTTTACCCCAGCAAATCTAATTCACATTTTAATTCACATAGAGATGAACATAAGGGTAAGAACACCGAAAGAGATTACAGTAAGATTGACCCTCTCACTAAGTGCTATAAATGTAAGGGTTACGGTCATGTTGCTGGCAACTGTCCTAGTCCAAGTAGGATTAATATAGTAGAGGGTACCGCAGTCATCGTTGATGAGCCCGTCAATGAGTTTACCTATGAACCTAATATAAGTGATGACTTTGATGAAAAAGAGGATGACCCGTCTCTCAATTGTATTCAGCCTATCCAGTCACCTCTAGTGAGTATACCCGAGACACCCATTCTTTTCCAAGTCACTTGGCAACCCATAGATTTTACTCATGTATTAGAACATCACAAAGTCACAAAGTCTGCACCCACATTTGCATATAACATTCATGACTTGCATAAAGAAATTTCCAAGGAACTTAATGAGTATAATTTTAACTACAAGTTAATAGCAGATACTAGAAGGAAATTTATAACTTTTGATATTGGTGACGAAGTGATGGTTCGGATTCATCCGGAACGGTTTCCTGTTGGATCCGTTAAGAACTTGAACATATGTGCTGCAGGCCAATTTAAGATTCTACATGCAATCAATAATAGTACCTATGTCGTTGACCTTCCTGAAGGTTTTGGCATAAGTACGATTTTCAATATTGAGGATCTAGTACTTTATGAAGGCTCAAAATTCAACCCTAAAAATTTTCTTATAGATGAGCCTGCCCTGCAGCCTAATGGTGAGATTCCCCCATTACCTCCACTACCAGATATTACTTACCCATCGACAGAAGAATTGGATAATATTTTAGATGATCAGATAATCTCTACTAGAGATGGTGGTATGCACAAGTATTTGGTAAGGTGGAAAAATAAGCCGAAGTTGGATGACACTTGCAGTGATCGTGAGGGGCTCCCGCAGCTGGATCCAGATCTTTTGGAGCACCATGGCAGGATCACTGGTTTTGACTCGACTGGGTCGAGCTCTCTCCCACCCGGAGAGAATGATGAGGACATCTTTCCAGTTTAGGATTTTTATTTTATTACCATTTTTTATTTCTGGCAATTATAGCCATATGTAGTCTTTTTGTAATTTTTTAGATTCTGAGAATATTTTGGAGATATGTTTCAAGATGTAATTGAGCCTATTTAAAGGCCCTGAGATGAATGAGAAAAGCATGCCATTATTGATTAAAAAAAACCTGTGTTGAGTTTTGCTCTGCATTTTCTCTCCTTTGTGTGATACAATTGAGATCAAATTAGGGTTTGTGATAAATCCTAATACACTTTTAAAATTAGTGATTAATTCTAAAATTTATCCCCAATTAAAAAAAATCCCAAATACAATCTCCCCAAATCCCCCAAATCCAAACCCTAATCTCATCTACTTCTTCCTCTCCCCTATTCCCTCATCACAGCCGCCATTTCCAAACTCCCCTCCAATCTCCAGTTCACCCGTCCTTGTCGTCGCGCCAGACCCTTTCCTTTGCCGACGCCGTCCCATCGCCAACCCCCATCGTCGGCGCCGCCCCTCCGTGCCACCCGAACCTCAGATCCGTCCTCTTTCCTTTTCGGCGACAACAAAACCCACCTCGACGCCCTGCCACCCGCAACCACCACCACTTGCATCCCCGTGCTCCTCTCCGTCACCGTCACACAGTCGCAGCAACATCCCGATCGACCCCCCCCCCCCCCGTCGCGACGTCCCTTCGCTGCGTCGCCGGCGCGGCAGACCCCTCCTCAGCGCCTCCCTGTGCCGCCATCTACTCCGACGGCAGCGGCCAGATCCCTTTGCTGCCATTGCTCTGGAGATTCTTGCTGCCAATATTGTCGATTTGATTGCTGTGCTCTTCGCCGCTTGCCCAACTCCGAGATCTACGCTGGTTGTCTACGCATTTGGTATACTCTTTCCACTACTATTATTTGTGTTTTACTGCCTTATCATCTAGTATATTATCTGATTTGACTGTCGACCACAAAATACTGAGATTGAGTGATCCACATGCTAGATTAGAGTACGAATTGGTATTGCACTTTTTACTTGCTAAAACACGTAGGGATTTACTTGTTGATTAAGATTGAATTATTAATTGGGATTGTTGGCATTTGATTCAATTCTTGAAAACCCATCGGACCTGTTAACTGTTAAAATATCCAATCTAAATCCGCACTTTCATGTTGGTAAAATTAACCCATTAAAATTCTTGGAAAATTCTCTATTTTAGGGTTGGTTTTACATCAACTTCTCTGAAAGGTAAAATAGAATTATTGAGATGAGGATGAAAAGGGGGGCCCCCTTTCTGAAGAAATGCTTTAGGCCCAACATATTTTCCCTACACTTTGGCGAACTTTTGTTTTTAAGCCTAAAAGTGCTTTTGGACTTCCCAAATGCGATACAAACATAGCCTCCAAATAGAAGGTCCAATGGAATAATATAAGTCAATTCATAATTTATTTATAGGCCAGTTTATGATTATGGTAACGGACCTGGTGAATGAGGACCCTAGTAGTTTCAAGAGATGTAGGTGTAGAGAAAAATTCATACAGAAAAAGGGTGGATGTTATTACAAAGATGAAGCAAAGCATAAAAATCGAGAAAGCTTGAAAGATGGCCTAAAAATGGACAGGACATATTGAGTAGGAATACCGAGAGATGACAATGTAACGATTATACAAAAACTGAGAAAAAAACACAAGATGGACAAGGAGGCAAGGGATCATATTTAAATGTCTTGGTACAATATTAGATATTTGATCTTGTTTCAAAACAAATGAAGAGTAATACGGGAAGAAAAGAAGAAGAAATGTCGACACCTTAAATGAAATGTCGACATTACCGACTCATAGGATATGTAAGCATGTTTCCATTCCAGAGAGCTAACTCAGATAAACGGAGAAAGCTTGGTAGCTCCTACGACATAACGAAAAATAGAGTCATATTCTGCATGAAGATTCATAAATGCATCCTCAATTAGCAATCCTAATAAATAATCTTTTTCAAAGAAGCTTCCTTGATACCTCTTCAATTTCATCAATTTCTACGTGACAAACTAGTACAGAACATGTAACTAAGGATAGCACGATAGCATCTACGCACATGCAGTTCAAAGCAAGATGTAGCAACAAAATCAAATGATTGCATACCATATCCTGTTTGTTTGCAAAGACAAGTATAATACTGTTAAGCATGAAAGGGTCCCTGATAATAGTCTGTGAAAAAGACATTATCTAGTTAGATTTAAAACATCAGGAGTTTAAAAAACAATTGTACAATAATTGAAAAGCTCAACAGTAAATTATTCCAGGTGGTGATAGAGATAAAAGGTAAAACCTGAAATTCTGCTCTAGCTTTCCCATTTCTTTCTCTATCCAAGGAATCAACAACATACATCTGCAAGAAGTGCAAATTTATTAGAAAATCGAAAGGTATGCCAGGATCAACATCATGCTTTTTTCTTTATCCTAAAACCTAACTACTGAAAGAGAAGAAAGTGTACACAAATTCAGATGTGCGCATGTGAAAGTCAAATTCATGTTTCTAATAGTACAACATAATGATACATATCTACTACAAACTAACCAATATACATTTCAAGACCTGAAATATAGATTTAAAAAAAGTTACAATGTATTATACTTCTCACCTTGAAACATATTCTAAATCTCGTATAATTTTAATACAAGTCATCAACTGACATTTCAGTAATATTTTCTCTATTACAAAAATGAAAGCAATTATACATTTTAACAGCTACTGCATATGAAGTGATCACCAAAATATAGAGAATGAGTTCAAGAAATGTCATATGAGTGACAAAAAGAGTTAAACATAGAATAAAATTACGGAAACTTCACAAAAATGTCTGACAGATGTCCAAGGAGTACTAAAATAAATCAAAAAAATGTTTGTGTGAAACAGGTCTGACAAAGTTGTGGCTTCATGATACAAGTGTTTGTGCCTCATAGTAGTAGGTCTAGAATCTCGACTCTAATCCGATTTTCAATGATTATAAGAGAACTTCATTCAAAAGCAGAATGATTAAATTTAAGTGCTAATGAGAAGACCTGAGCTTTCAGAAGATAATAAGAAAACAACAAAATGAAATGAGTATGAGATGAAAGATAAATTTTACAAGTAAAGATATGGCTACTCAAGTTTGTTCATCCCATGCATGCATATGCACACAAGCAAAAAATATACCATGGACAAAATTTGATTTTCTTTTAAGCTACTACTCAAGTGATAGGGTGGGTGTGTGTATATGTTAGTGGGTGTCTATTAGAGCATTGCGTTGGTTTCTCGCATGATACATACAACGTAATTAAGCAACCATATGTTGTGTGTGCTTGTTTGGAGGCTAACACATCCCATACTACATTAGCTTCCCAATGCGAGCTACTAGGTGTTATTTACATTGGGATTAGTACCCTAGAAGATGCAATGCCCTAGAGCTAAGTGGTGTTTTTTGCTACATGCATTTCATAGCCAGTCTGATGGTGCGTTCACTTAAAGGTCACCGCGCTAGAGGGACTCTGAGTACCTCTGTTTCATTATCTCTTAGCATTACCAAGGTTGAGACAGAAATATCCAGGTCGGAAACCTAGGTCGATCAGAAAGAATCCAGGTCCCTGGATAGTATCACAACCCCATCATGAGATGGTAGAGGTCATTTCTACACTTCCGGCAATCAACTCAGTCACTAACACATGCTAGTTGCTAATGCACTACTTTACCATACCGTCCGTACCTCTGTAAATTATTTGTTTAATATTGTGTTATTATTGACTGGTAATTAATCGGTCAGGTGACCCATCTATTTGTTGGATATATAGGTATATTCTCACTATATGAATAATATTATGTGTAAATTATTCTATGGGTAACACGTGTGTTACATGTACTAATTGTATGAATATCGGACCGCAAGTTGAGTGGGTTGAGAACCCAGTATCCAAACCAGTATTTAGCCTATAAATACTGGCTTGTGATAGTAGTCTAGGTATTCCAATCTTAATATCTAGGGTAAATATCTCAAGCACCTTAATCTAGGATATTAACCCTAATTATTATCTCTCATAATCTCTAACACTATTTTGATGGTTAGTGGCTCGCTAATGATTCATTGTTGCTCACATGCACCCACAAGGTGATCCATTATATTCTGGCACCCATGTCTCTTTGAACCATATCGTGGTATTGGTATAGGTCATTTCTACACTTCCGACAATCACCTCAGTCACTAACACTTGCTATTTGCTAATGCAATACTTTACCATACCGTCCGTACCTCTGTAAATTACGTCCGTACCTCTGTAAATTATTTGATTCATATTGTGTTATTATTGACCGATAATTAATCGGTCAGGTGACCCATCTATTTGTTGGATATATAGGTATATTCTCACTATATGAATAATATTATGTGTAATATTATTCTATGGGTAACATGTGTGTTACACGTATTAATTGTATGGATATCAGACCGCGAGTTGAGTGGGTTGAGAACCCAGTACCCAAACCATTATTTAGCCTATAAATACTGGCTTGTGATAGTAGTCTAGGTATTCCAATCTTAATACCTAGGGTAAATATCTCAAGCACCTTAGTCTAGGATATTAACTCTAATTATTATCTCTCATAATCTCTAACACTATTTTGATGGTTAGTGGCTCGCTAATGATTCATTCTTGCTCACATGCACCCACTAGGTGGTCAATTATATTCTGCAGTGTTCTAAATGGCGTCCGCCTCGGACGCCTAGGCAGCTCCTAGGCGCTCAGATGGAGGAGAACGAACCGCCTTTGCATTAGGCGGTTAGAGGCGATTAGGCCGTCTTGTTAAGTATGCCTCTGTGGCGCCGATCAGGCATCTGCCTGATGTCCAACGCCCAGACGTTTTTTATTTTTTAAAATTTTATATACTATAAAATAACACACAAAAAAAGAACTAGTAATAATCTATTAATTTGTTATATACTATGTATGGATCTTAAACAGTAGTGGAATTGTTTTTATTTTTTTAGTATTATTGGTGATGGATCATTGAATTGCACATATTACACCTATTACACATTAAAATAGCACATCTTACACATATTACATCTATTGGCATATTGCACATATTACAATTGGACAATTGTTTTTTTTTCAATTGCACATATTACACATTAATTGCACGAGAAAGTTTTTTTTATGCATAAGCACCCTTTAATTATACATTACATAAGAACATGATGAATATTTGCAATTGGAATGCATAATTATACTTACGATTGAAGAATAGAGCTGAAACTAACTAAATCGGCAAAATAAATTCAACCGCCTAGGCACCCTAGGCGCTAGGCGCCCCTTGACCGAACTGCCACCACCTAACGCCTGTTTACAACCTTGATATTCTGGCACCCATGTCTCTTTGAACCATATCGTGGTATTGGTATATGCTGTCTCCTAAACATTTATAGCATGATCAAGATATCGAATAAGATTGACTCACATTAATGAAGTACCATGGCCGAGATCTTCACATTATACTTTAAACACTTTTACAAGTTCACTAACGTTCGAATTCCCAATAATAATTCGGTCACCTATCTCCTTCATATTAACCATAATTTGACTAAATAATTTTCATGTAAATTTTCTTACTAAATATTTCACCTCTACTACAATACAAAGTCCCAAATCCGAAAAATAAAAATAAAAATCCCTAATTCATATACGAAGAAGGTCGAATCATAAAACCTAAATCAAGACCCCGATTAACGAATTAAGACATAATAACATTCCCTGGAAAATGGAGTAAAACCAATTACCCTCATCTCTTTGCTGCAGAAGAAACTGTCGAAAAGCTTGACCCATCTCATCATCTTTCTGTTACGATCCCAATCCGATTGAGCGATGGATCGTCGTAACTTCTAATAACATCCATGAATCAATTAAGAAAAAGAAGAAAACAGAGCAAGGAGGAAGAAGAAGAGAAAGAAGGAGAGGCAGATAGAAGAAGATAGAAGCTTAAATCATATTCGTTCATAATTTGGAAATGAAATTACAATAGGTATTAATAGAGATACCCCTAAGCCCGTGCACCACCCGTAAAACTAGTAAAAGGACTTTATTACAAAATGACTGCTAATTTTGCAAATAAACCCAAAAAGGAAAGAAGATACTAGAGGGGCTAATACGCAAATATCTAGATATAGTTAGATACAGTTTTGGGACTGTATCAATCCTTCCCCCTTAAATTGACCTTGTCCTCAAGGTCAATAAGACGGTCTTCATCACCACTAAGAGATATCATTAACCAACTGATTGGACCAAAAGATACCTGATAGGAACCTATATATAGGAGCAAAGCACTGACAATAACATTGGTTCTATCACAAGAGTCGGGCACACTACATAATCCCACATTGCCTTCAAAGCTGGAATTGGAGAAGCTAAAGAATTGGCCACTAGTTGGAATCTCTCCAACCAAGCAATTATGAGCTACACTGAACTTGGACAAGAAGGTAAGCTTGCTCAAAGACTGAGGAATGGAACCAATGAGATCATTGAAAGAAAGGTCCAATAGCTCCAATGTGTCATCCAAATTATCTGAGAGAAGAGCTAAACGTCTCCCAATTGTGATCAATTTCGATATTCCTTCCATGTGTTCCCTTCCTCCTGGATCAAAAATAAATATCTTTGTAAAGATAAAGCACCTTGATGTGTGCTGGAGCAAGATCTCATAGTCGGTATCTGCAAAAGCCCTTGCACGATTAGGCCAGCCCATAAATTGCAGATTAACTATCACCAATTTCCCATCTATAGGCCTCACAGCTTCATCCTTCATAGCAAATCGGAGAAGGTTTCCTGGCCATACAGCTGACTCATGTACAAACTCTGCACCTGCATATATCGGATGTATTCGTCTGGTATGACTGGAGCCAATGTCTTGAAAATTTTCACCTGTGAATCTCTTCGTAAGATTCGCCAACCTTAAACAAAATGATTGTGGATTTGACTCACTTCTGATTCCAAGTATTATTTCCGAATGAAGAGTATAGTCAGATGCTTGTAATATTTGTCCCCTAAACTTCTCGGACTTAGCTTTCATTGCAGGAGGACTAAAAATCAATTGCACAGTAGGAGTTGCACCATGGCTAACCAAACTCAGTTTCCCTTCTTCATAAAGTAACTGCTTCAGTGTATCCGACTGACTTTTCTCAAGCACCATTCTCCATATTTTCACATATTTGTCAGTGGAGCCAGTAACTATAAGGTCTCCATCAAATGATATATTGATAAGCACCTCCCTTGCATCTGGACTAATGGAAACTGCAAGAGCCTCGAATTTCATTTCTAAGGTTCTTGCATTTTTCACAAACAGCTGCCTTGCAACACTATCAGATTTCTGCTCCAGCTGATACTCTTTATTCGCAAGTCCCAGTTCAGATGGTAATGCATTGGAAAGAACTATAAAAGAAGATCCAGCATTTAGAATACAGTCATCCTCAGATTCACTAGCATTTTGAAGAGGCCTGTCAATCTTACGGCTTTCTGATCTAACACAGCTTTGCTCAGAAGGACCACTTGAACTGCATACAACATCTTCTACTTTATTTTTGCTCACCTTCTTGAAGTTGCTTGTGGAAGGTAAAGTATCTATAGACAAGTTTGGACTGCCGTGCTGGTGTGAAGTCTTCTCCAAATTCTCATAGTGAAGATCATCACTTGCAGAAGCACCGCTAGATTTATCCTTAGGCACAGAATATGGAGAGGAGGTAGAGGATGAAGATGAGGATGATGTAGACGATGATGATGATGATGAGTCTACAAGGGATTTCGAAGAGCTCTTCATGCCAATTGGATAAACACAGGGTTTAACTGAACTGCCACCCTCACTAGAGGCACTTGATGGCAAGTCAGATTCCAGTGATGATCTTGAAGAGGAGTGCTCTCCCTTAGCCACATTAACCATAGGAAGATTCTGAAAATTGCAAGTTTCGATAGCTGCAAGCTGTGGCATCTCCTCGTCTACCTCACCCTCCTCAAAAATAACATCAACTTGAGTAGGTGAAACTCCTTGACTACCCGACGTCTTTACAAGAAGAAAGTCTCTCGAAGACAAACCCAATTCGAATTCTCCATTAGTCACACAAGTGGGGCACAAATGGTAGCTGAGGACTTTAAAGCAGCGGTAGTGCTCGTCGGTACAATTAGCGAAACAACGATTGCACCAATACTCTAGCACATCAAATTCCCTCTCCTCATCCTCTATATAACTAAAGTCTAATTGAGTCAATCCCAACTCCCATTCCTCACGAGCAAAACAACTGAGGCACAAATCAAAGTCTCGTAAAGTGTTGCATCGGTAGCGCTTGTAGGAACAATTATCAAGACAAATATTGCAATAGTGTTCTAGCACAGGTTCAGGAACAACTTGGGTGGAAGAAATTGAAGACGCATTCAATCGAATACCTGGTGAGTAGTTGGAGATTGAGGAAATAGGGTTGATGTTCAAGGAGTTCACTCCCGGGTTCTCTTGAGGGTTTCGCCGAACACATGGTGAGTCATCGAACAGTGAGGGGGAGAATGGCAGAAATGGAGAATAGAGTGGAGAGGCCGTGGTGTAATCAGCTCGCTTCGTATGTTCAGAGGAAGCCATTTTCAGAGGATTTGCCATTGTTGAGGAAGTCGAAGAGCTCGGAGTCAAGGGGGTGGAAGGATCTGAGAAGGCGGAGATGTCGGCGTCTAAAATTTTGAGGGAGGAGATGGGGGAGGTGAGATCGGTGTGTCTGAGGGATTTTGGGTTGCGGAGCTCAACCTGGGTGAACTGGTCCTGAAGCCAGTGGTCGGAGATGAGGATGCCGACGAACGTCGATATTGTCGATGGTTGAAATCTGGATTTGTGGGTTTTGAGGATGATTTTGGCAGTAGCTGGCAGAGGTGGGAAGAAGCTGGGTTTGGGGGTTTTGAGGGTTTTTGAGGTTGGCGATGAAGAGAGGAGGTTACTGTTTTGAGGGGGTTTTGAGGAAGGGGTAGCGGAGGTGGAGGGGGGTTTGGGGTTCTGAGATTTGGGGAAGATGAGGGTGACGCTAGCGGTGGAGGCGGGGATGCATTGGCAGTCGGGAGTGGTGGTGGTCGCAGTGGTGGTTTTTCGGAGAAGAAGCGGAGTTGGGGAGTGTAGCAGAGTGCTTTTGAGGTTGAGGATGAGAGGGTCGGGGAGGATGGTGAGGCCCGCACGGAGTTGAACACAATGGCTCTGATACCATTGTTACGATCCCAATCCGATTGAGCGATGGATCGTCGTAACTTCTAATAACATCCATGAATCAATTAAGAAAAAGAAGAAAACAGAGCAAGGAGGAAGAAGAAGAGAAAGAAGGAGAGGCAGATAGAAGAAGATAGAAGCTTAAATCATATTCGTTCATAATTTGGAAATGAAATTACAATAGGTATTAATAGAGATACCCCTAAGCCCGTGCACCACCCGTAAAACTAGTAAAAGGACTTTATTACAAAATGACTGCTAATTTTGCAAATAAACCCAAAAAGGAAAGAAGATACTAGAGGGGCTAATACGCAAATATCTAGATATAGTTAGATACAGTTTTGGGACTGTATCACTTTCTTTTTCTCTCTCTAAAAAGTTTTTGATTTTCTCTCTCTATAAAGAACGAAGGCTTGAGCTAAAAAGACGGTTTTCTTATTCTTGTAAATTTCAGAGCGAGAAAGGAAAAATCTTTTCCATTTTTCTTCTTCTTCTTCTTCTTTTAAGTTCATAGAATTTTTATTGGCTAAATTTCAAAAAACCCCCACCGAACTTTGGGTCATTTAAAAAAAAGTGCACTATATTTTGTTTTAATAAAAAAATCGCATAAAACTATTGTTTAAAAAAACACACACTGACAGAGTTAGAATTAGGGTTTGTTCATGGGGGTTTATTTAAACATCTAATTAGTTAAGTGATATTTTTTTAAACACAAATGAAAGATGAATGCAGTTTTTTTAAATTTAGCATAACGGAAACCTAACTCCGTTAAAGTGAGTTTTTTAAACAATAGTTTTGTGTGGTTTTTTTCTAAAAAAAAACTTAGTGCGATTTTTTAAAATGGCCCTAAGTTCAGTGGGGTTTTTTTAAATTTAGCCTTTTTCATTTTTTTAAAAATATGTTCCTTTTTGAAACTATTTAAAGAAATAGGACTAATGGCAGGTGTCTACAGAAATTGACCACGTCAGCATGGCTTGTCGTTCTCAACTGCGAGCTAGGCTATTTCGCACTCGCTGTTGGAAACTGTGAGCCTAGTTGTAATGACTTATGAGACACTCGCAGTTGGGAACATCGAGTGTAGTTCAAAATTCTCAAATAAGACTCGTCATTCCCAACTACGGGGTTCTTTACACTAGGTTTGCAGTTGGGAACGGCGAGTATATACTTTTTCCTAATTCATAGATAATGAACTCTCTGGTTGAGACTTAGAGAATTTTCGAAAAAAAATCTCAACAACTAGATTTGTTGTTCCCGACTGTGGGCGCCAATGAACTACACCTGTAGTTGGGAACATCGAGTGTAGTTCAAAATTCTCAAACAAGACTGGTCATTCCCAACTGCAGGGTTTTTTTACACTAGGCTCGCAATTGGGAACAACAAGTATACACTTTTTTCAAATTAACAGAGAGTGAACTCTTTAGTTGGGACTTCGAAAATTTTCAAAAAAAAAATCTCTACAACTAGATTCGTTCCCAATTGCGGGTGCCAATGAATTAAACCTGCAGTTGGGAACTATGGACCTAATGTAAAGAACCATGCAGTTGGGAGTGGCGAGTATTGTTTGCAAATTTTGTACTACACTCGTTGTTCACAAATGCAAGTTTTTCAAAAATCCTTATAACTAGGCTCTCAGTTTCCAACAACGGGTGCAAAATAGCCTAGTGCACAGTTGGGAACGGGAAAGCCTTGCTGACGTGGCCAATTTTTGTCCACCACACCTGCAATTAGTTTGGCAATTGTTCTATTTTAATAAATCTATTTCTATTATAAAAGCCATAATAAATCTGTCCATAGCAAATCTGAACCATAGATCTTGTATTTCTAGATCAAATCTCAGCCATCTAAAATAAATATTTCCAAAGCAGAAGCAGATCTGAACTGTATATCTTATATCTCTAGTTCAAATCTCAGCCATCCAAAATACTTATATATATTTCTATAACCAAAATTACTAATATTCGTCTCCTCCATCTGTAAAATCTCCCGATCCCCCTCTAAAATCCCCGTGTCTCTCAAAACCTTAACCCTAACCGCTCCTTACTTTTCTCTCCTGATCTCTCCCCAAAAATCGTAATCTCCCTCAATCTCTCAATCGCTCAATCTCTCCCGATTTTGGATTTCTAGGTAGTGGCTTATATCTGAATGATGAGTACCTAAGTCTGATCTCAATGAATTACTTGGTTTTGGGTACTGCATGTTGCTCCTAAGGCTTGCATTTTTCTAGAGTACATTTTTTCTATTGTAATAATTATGATGGCGGCATAAAATATATATTTATGTGAATAGGAGACTGCAGGAGTCGTAAAAATTATGGTGATACACCAATATTGTCCTGACTTTACATTTTTCATTCTTACTTTCATTTGTAGGTTCTTGAAGTGTAATAAATAATAACAAAAAATGTTGTTTTTGTTGACAGACCTTACGTTCTAATATGCCTTTTGTAAATAATAATAAAGAATGTGATTTATTGCGCCAATCATTCATTCTAATATGCCTTTTGTTTACACGAAGAATGTGATTTTTTTGATTGTGACGAGGTTGCAATCCAGTCTGCATTTTGTGTACATGACTTTGGGCTAAATTTCACTTGAGATGGATATATTTCCTAAAGCAAGCTGCAAAAGCTTGAAGATTCCATTAAATTTATAAGTGGAAGCACACAACTTTATCAAAATGTAATAATAATAATAAAGTATAATAAAAAATAATATGAGGTAAATATTAGCGTACAACAGAAAGTTTTCCCATATCTATACTTTGGAGTATATATCTCTCATTGACCTACTATGATATTCCTTTTTCCATTATACCTTTTGGTTTATGCCCTATACTATTAGCACTAATTGAATACTGCAGGTTATTGGAACAGGGGATGATCATGATTATGGATTAAATGATGCATGGAAGAAATGTCACGCCCCGCTTCCCAAAAACATGGAATATGAGTGCGTGACGAAGCCAGCGAATGATTTTAATATCACCCATAAGCTGTAGGATCGACTCGGCATCATAACAAGAATATAACAAGGTTTATATATAACCAAGCATGCATGAATAATTCATTAAGCAACAGAAAACAATTGAAAATAAATAATAATATCCAATAGTTTTCAAGTCTGGATCAAAAGTAAAACTCAGAAACATAGGCCCGTTACAAGTCTTAAGCAACAACAAATGAAATAATTCAATTACAAAACGAAATGATTAAAGAAAGATTTTTCCCAAGCAATGCCTAGAACGTCTGCTCGCCGATTCCAGCAGGTAGCACGTATCCAAAGTCTGCTTAATAATTATAAAAAGAGAAAAGTAGAGAAAACAAGAGAAAACGCCCTTAGTGTAAGTTAGGGCCACAAATACTAAAACGAGTACAAGTAATGTGGAACAAGAATCGGAATCAAGAATGTAACAGAGATACAACAAGTAGTGGAAAACCAAGAACTAACTAGCAAGAGGGACATCTTAGTAAACAGGCTGGATAACAAATACTAATGGTGGAGCAAGTGACAAGGAAACCTGTAGGGGTATCTAACATCAAATGACAAGTCTCAAGTCTAGTGTCATGTAACAAGTACCAAGTATAGTGTCAAATATTATATTCAAGTGCCAAGTCTCAAGTAACAAGTTATCAAGTATCGAGTAACATGTATCAAGTTCAAGTTTCATGTTTCAAGTCTCATGCATCATGTTTCATGTATTATATCATCAAGTATCAAGTAACAGGTGTCATGTTCAAATTTCATGTTCAAGTCTTGTAGTTATTACTATCTAGGTAGCACTTCATGTATCCATACTTTTACTACATGGTTGCTACAATCAATGTAATTTCATTTAGACCTAGTAATGGAGTCTATAGGGCGGCGTACTCAGGTATCAAGTAGCGAGCAAGCCATGGTTCATGAATCGAAAAATAAATAACAAGTTCACGAAGCAAGTTCGCGAATCCACTAACAAGTTCAAGAACCACACAATGGATTCATGAATGAAACAAGTTCATGAGCCAAGTAACTGGCTCCATGAATCGATCAAGATACAACAAGTTCATGAACCAAGTATTGGGAAACACGGGCCCCCTTCCGAGTACACTTACCTATATTGTCCACTACTATGGTCTTTCCCTTAAACCCCGGCTTGTTATTTTTATTAATTTTTATCAAGCAAACATGCAGGTGTGTGAAACAAGGTACGAGAAAGTGGTGGGAACATGTGTCCAGCGAATTACATAGTTAATGTGTTCAGGCAGAATTTATGAATCGAAGTTTAAACATGTGAAACAGCGAAATATCGTTAATTAATTCTAAGAAAAATTGGGGATGTCCTATAAGGTGTCCAGCAACCGCATATAAAATTTCAAGTCAAATACTTGCTGTTAACATAGTTAAATTAATTCGCAAAGTAAAGGTGTGCAGCAGTTTTGCAAATCTGCGTCTACCGACACAGCTGTAGTAAAACTGTAATAACTCCTAGACCGTAACTCCGAATTCAAAAATTTCGGAGGCTATCGACATCTAGACATCCAGAGCTACATTTACTGTTCAAGGCTCGGGTTCAGATTCTAATGTTAAAGGGGTCAAAACAGCATAACAAGATTCAGGACAGCAACATGTGGAAATATCTTACTAGTATAGGTTACCTGAAAATTGGTTATTAGGCGTCTAGGTTAATGTATGATATAAATACAGGGAAAAGGTTGTCAAAACAGCAAGTAATAATTGTTTTTCAAGCCAAATGATTGCAAGATCATCAAGTACAAGATATAACATATGTCTACACATCTAGGGCTCCTTAATTCATGTGTCCATGTGTTCAGGGAGTAAAATGAGTCCAAGTAGTTATAATATAATACAATGAAATTATTATGACTCTTGAGATTACAAAATTGAGGAGGTTTAATATTTGATCAACAACGACAGTCAAGGAGGAGTCACAATTTCTAACTATTTGTAGTATTTTCAATGAATGCTTGTACTAGAACAAAAATGTGTACAAGAGGGATCCTTGCCTTGATTGACGACGAATAGATCCGTTAGTTGAAGAAATCGGGATCGAAAAACACCGAGCGAAATCTCCAAAAAGCACGTGCAAAAATCAACCATAAAGGGAAAAATCCCACACACCAGATCCGTCCAGAACAGCGGACAGCAATCTCCCGATCCGACGCGGCAAAACACGGAACAACAGAATTAGCGAATCAAAATGCTTCCTTACACCGGATCGGATCCAAACAGGGGACAGCGAGCGGGGATCTGCTGTGGGCACAACACCGACGACGCAGGGCTCGCACGACTGCGGCGACGTGATGCGGCGGGCTTGCAACGCTGGTGGCGGTGACTTGAGGCGGCGGATGGCGAAGCTAGCGACGAAATGGCGTGGCTCTGTTCTGGGTTCGGAAACAGGGGAAGAGGAGAAATGGGTTGTTGGCGGTTGATGGTGGTGGTCGGAGTGGAGGTCGAGGGTGATCGGAGGGCGTGGAGGTGACGGTGGTGGGTCATGAGGCGAGGAGATAGGGGATTGGATTGGGCGATGGAAGAAGGAGACGGGGAAAGGGCGAGAGGTTGAAGACGAAGTGGTTTCAGGAGTTGGGTTCGATGGAATTGGGGATGGTGGCGATGATGAGTGGTGCTGTGGTGGTGGTTGATGGAGGCGACGGTGACCGGAGAACGAGATGGTGAGGCGGTTCAGGAGCGAGGTAATGGTGGAGTGGGTTCGGGAGTTTGGGTAATGGCGAATGGTGATGGCGGTGGTGGTTCAGTGGTGGTTGACGAAGGCGAGAGGCGACTAGGTGGTGGTCGGAGTGGTGAAGACGAGATGATGTGGATTGGGTTCTGGGCGTGGACGGAGGGGAAGGAGACGGGAGGCGATGCGAGCGGGAGGTTGAAGGAGAAGGGTAGCGGCGGGTTGTTAGGGTTTACACAGTAACGGTGGTATAGGTTAGGGTTAGGGTGTTTAGGGTTTATATAGTGTGGGTTTGGGTTTTGGGTATTAGGGTAACCGATTTGAGAGGGATCCAACTAGAGAATTAGTCAAAATGTATTAAAATGGGGAATAAAAAGATGAATGAGAAGAAACAGCCAATTCTTCATGAAGAACGACACAAGGAGCACCTACAATTGAATTAGATAAAAGGACCAAAAAATTTGAGTCGAAACAAATTAGTGATTTTATTCAATCGAAACCAAAATACAGGATCTCAAATAGATAAAAGAGTACAATGGGACAAAATACAGTATAAAAAATACAAATACGGGAAATAGGAGTTACAAGAAATTTAGTGGAGAAAATACAACTCAGAAGCTTCATTTGGATTTCTTAGACGAAGGTTTGTAGCCTCTTAAGAGTTCTCTTGTTTTCATGTCTATTTGAAATATTACAACTTATTTGAAAAATACGATGTACTCCATACTACATGAGTGACACAAGCTTGCATCAGACATGGCAATTTTATAAAACAGACAGTAAGGAGCGTATACTGGGTAATAAATTATTACAAACTATTGATAATCATATCAAACTTGAATGTTAGGGTTCCATCTAAACTCAAATTTGACTACGGATAGATATTAAGAAGTGGAAAATCCATAGATTTTTTTTATTTTTTCAGTTTTTTTATTTTGCATATATGAAGCCTTGACGATCAATCAGTGCATTGTCGTAACCAAAGAAAAATTGATGAGACCTTGAAATATAGGAGAGGTTGCATAGGACAATCATGCGCAATAGAATAGACACAATCTGAACAAATGCTATACTACTTGTAAGTTTATTCTGAGCAAGCACGTTGTATACTACTTGCATAGAAGTTATAATTCCATTGAATTTTTTCTGTTATAGACTCGGTTATTTTATTTCTTAGCCAAGGCTCATTTCACTTTATAACATGATGTTATTATGTGACTTGAATTCTTTTGATGCATACAGTAGTTGTACTGTTCTATACTTCTATGTAAGGGTTTTTTTAAAAAATGAAATAGAATGATTTGACTCATCAACTAGCAATAATAATATTCAAAGCATCCTCAATCGAATTGGAGAAGAAGAAGAAGAAGAGGAAGAGAAGAATCTTTTGATTCAAAATTAATGTCTGCTGCGGCCACAGGGATAAAAGGAAGGATAGCCAGAGTATTCCAGGTAGAGGAGTTCGATGATGAGGAGATAGAGATCGGACCGACGCTGGACTGAGGGACTAGCTTCACCAGTCACGACAGTGGTTCTACTACCTGGTGTTTTGTCTCCGCCTACTGTACTTTCGGGGGGACTGATGTTTGTGTAGGTTGACCCATCCCCCACGGCTTGTTGGGGGTGTATGTTTGTTTTCTGTCTGTTTCTTTCTGCATTGTACTTTTGTTTTGTACTGTTGTTTTCTCCCGGTACGCCAGGGGTTGTTTTATTAACTGCTTATTAATGAAACAGGGTGACCTTATTCCACCTTTTTCCTCAAAAAAAATAGCAATAATAATATTACACAATGAGAACGGTTTGAAATAACTTGAAATATACCTTAAGTGACACCTCCTTAAAAAATAATGGCGCAATATATGTGCTGAACAAGTACAATTATTTAAGTTGCATCCTAAAATTGATAGAAAAATACTTAAATTGATAATTTATTTTTTGTAAAGATAATTAAAGTAACTCATAAATTTTATTTAATAAAAAATATTTAAATATTATTTTATACTAAAAAACAATCAAAACAAAAAATCTGATATACCGATCTGATCGTTACCGATCACGATCTGTGTATTTGGAAAAATCCTATCCGCTTCCGACCCCGAGTTTTAAAATCGTGTCGCCAACGATAAGCATCCATGACTCTTGACACACTTTAGACGCACAATGCACAATGCACGGGTAGGTAAGAACATTTGACAATCTAGCGTATTATCATGTTATTATGATTAAATGATCCCAAACTCCATAAAAAACTTGAAATGCAATTGTTCTTGACCACCATTTTTCACTTTCTCTATCCTATCTTATAGAAATAAATTATGATTTCAACTTTTGGTAAGCTAATAGAAAGACAGACATATTACTGATCATAGAGAAAAACAGAGAAAGAATAGTGGTGACAGTAACAAATAAACTCCATATACAACAACAATATCAAGTAAATAAAGGGGATAGCAAACAACCGAGAATGTCAAAAAAGGAGTTCAGGAAGAATCCTATACATTTTGAAAGAGCAACTAATATTAAAAATGCTAATTACTCAATAACTAAATAGTTAGGACACATTGGATATATAATTAGGAAAATTATGAGGTAGCATCAGTTAATTCAATAATCACGCAGGCCCATAGTGTCTAATTGCGTTCCATTGACAAATCTCCAAATCTCCATAGAATTGCGCAAACAACAATCGACTACCTTAACAGCTTCATTCATATTCAAAACTCAGATATCTACAAGGATTTTCTTTAGTTACTTTAATTTATATGAAGTTGTTAAAGACAAGCCTATAGTGATTGTTGCATATATGATAAGATGACAGTTGTGATTGCTGCTAGCTTTTTCCTTGTACAGATGACAGTAAGTTCCTTTGTGTGACTTTCAAATTTTGTTTATGCAACTTATAAAATCACCAATCACTTTCTGTGAATCTGTCCAGAACGGACATATCTAGATAGTTGATCCATACAGTTCATAATTCGTTTTCTATTATATTTCTTTTACCAAACCAAATTATTTTCTCTTCTATTCACGCTCGCTCCCTCTGAGTCCGACACCGTCTACCCATCGCATTCTAGCCTTGTAGATGTTAATACTGATTTGGGAAAATTAGGGTTAGGGTTAATCTCTAGCCGCTTAAGATATTATACCCTGCTTATCAGTATTGGAATATCACAGAGCACTACCTCTAGACCAGCTTATATAGAGATTAGACTGGGTTTAGGGTATTGGGCTTTTAGCCCACTCAACCCGTTCCAATAATTAATACATAACACGTGTAAACCCGTGTT